>JAWZYV010010612.1:0-447865 GCA_038373885.1 Cheiracanthium punctorium
GTTTCAAATCTAAGCCTCGCCAAAGTGCAGCATACGCCATTTTGCAAGAGTTTTTTCAGGGAATCATTCGAAGCATTGACTTAGCAGCAATCAAAATGGGAAATGGTTCGACCGCCAGGCATTTATTTGAAAAGTGGAATCCCTTAATACAGCCGCATTTTTTAAATTATCAACTATAACATGTTTTATTCATCGTTACCTCGATGTACTAAATGCGAAGATTTCAATTTTCTGAAATTTGGCGGATTTCCCCCAAGTTAAATCAATGTACTCAATTGGCGAGAATTCTGAAGCTACTTCGCTTGAAATGCCCTAATAACTGCATTATTTCTGCACGGATAGTTAAAATTTAATGCTGTATTCTAAGAAAACCTATACACTTGTTTTCAAAAATGCTATTCCCTTAAGCTCTCAGTAAATTGCGCCAAAAAGTCTAAAACTGTGCAAACCGCTAGAACTCACTCTCTAAAAATCGGCCTATCAGCCATTTTTTTTTTCGCCAAACTAAAAGAATTTACATATTAGTCTCGGATATCTTCGATCCTCATTGTTTTGCGTATAAAACATTTCATTCCTGCTCTCATTTCTTATGCGCACACGATATTATAATTAAAAAAATAACCTAAAAAAATAAACTAAAAAAATCATTATTATTCTTTTATTTTTACTTTAAGAATTTAAAACATTTTATTCGGCAAAATCGCCACACATGGCAACCAAGATGCTTATTTCACACACTTTTTTCACTACAGGGGTTAATATTACGTAAAGCTTTCTGCGTGGAGAACATAAAAAATCTCTTAAATTCCGGGAACGGAAATTAAGAGAACCATTCAGGAGGAAAACGTTTTTAAGTGGAGTTTCAAAGTTTTAAAGTGGACTATCATTTATTCTATATTATTTTACATATCTGTGTAAAATTTCAGGCTGACAGGTCCATTTTTGTGGAATTGTATACTACCCAAATCAACAAATTGACAAACATAATTTCATTTTTATTTATAAGATAACCTACGCTTGTTTTTAAAAATACCCTCTCATTAAATTGCGCCAAGCGCTAGAATCATAGAAAATCTGACACACTTTCAGATTTTTAAATACGCACTAAAGTGCTATATATAAAAAGAGTTATAATCCATGGGTCTTCCTTATTTTCGTTCCTTCTTTCATTAAGTTGGAAAGTGTATCATTATTCACGAGTGTGATTAAACAAAATTAAAATTGATATTTCTAACATCCTTTTTCTGGATGTAATACATTAGATGCAGAAAAGTTGCTCAGAAAAATGCACAATTCCAACTGAATGAAAATTTCAAAAACTTATACGCAGGTGTATTCATAACCCAAATAGCAGACGATTAAATTACGATAAATAGCGCCAAGCGTTAGAATCCTCCTCAAAATCGCGAGAATGCTGAAGATAGATCGCTTGAAATCCCTTAATAACTGCATCATTTTCGCACGGATCATTAAAATTTAACGCTGTATTCTAATAAAACCTTTGCACTTGTTTTCAAAAATCCGTTTCCTTAAGCTCTCAGTAAATTGCGCCAAGCCGGAAATTGTGCAAACCGCTAGAACTCACTTTCTCGGCATTTGAGCCATTTTATTTTTTCGCCAAACTAAAAAATTTTAACATATTAGCCTCGGAAATCTTCAATTCTTATTGTTTTGCGTATAAAACATTTCATTCCTGCTCCGATTTCCCATGCACACGATATTATAAATTAAAAAAATATAACCTTACGAATATAAACTAACAAAAAAAATCATTATTATTCTTTTATTTTTACTTTGAGAATTTAAAACATCTTATTCGGCAAAATCGCCACACATGGCAACCACGATCCTTATTTCACACTTTTTTCACTACAGGGGTTACAATTACGGAAAGCTTTTTGCGTGGAGAACATAAAAAATCTCTCAAATTCCGGGAACGGGTGGACTTTCAAAGTTTTAAAGTGGACTATGATTTATTCTATATTATTTTACATATCTGTGCAAAATTTCAGGCTGATAGGTCCATTTTTGTGGATTTGTATACAACTCAAATCCACAAACAAACAAACAAACAAACAAACAGAATTTCATTTTTATTTATAAGATATATATATATATATCAGTATATCAGGTTTTATCCAAAGTCTCAAATTCGACAGTACATCGAAAGTTTGTCTCAAAGAGATTATTGTGTTGGAAATTGGTACATAATCGATGTATAATTTTATAACATGATTTATCTTTCTTGTTATTTGTAAAACGTATATACCACGTGTCACTTAAATATTTTTTTATGACGAAAGAAATTCACGCACAAGTAATTATGGAGCTCCAAAAGATTCTCTCTACAATTAAGCAAAAAGTAAACATCTCTATTGCCAACTCATAACAACAAAATGGCAGTCGATGAACATGCAAAGGGTTTTCAGGTCCGGAACCAAGGCTCAAAATTTGCATAGGCAGACCATCAAGCACGCTGTGTCCCAGAAATAACAACCCCAAAGATCTTGGTGATTTCATCATTTAACATGCCACGCTCTTCGAAATGCTTCTTTCGCTGTTCAAATATAATTTCATTTGGGACTTCCCACCGCATAAGGACCCATTTCCAACTCCAAAATTGTATACTCCGCCGTGAAATGATATGTAATCAGACTTTTTAACAAGTAACATTAACTGAAGGGTAATTGTAGGGGTTGTGGCACAATTAATGTGTAGAACAAAACTGCCTTTACAAGACCCCCCAAAGGGGCACTGTTTGGTTTACTGATGTCTAGATCTGTATAATTTAGGGGAGGACTGCACATCGGCACTCCCTGGGAGTCAGTGAATTAGTGACCACGGTAGGGGAGGAGACCAATTTCAGCAGAAGAAATAAACAAAGAAAAAATTACAGTGATGAGAAATTACTTTATTATTATTATTATTATTATTTTCAAACGAGGTCTTTGGCTATGCAATTATTATTATTATTATTATTATTTGTAGTTGAAAGAAAGAAAACCGTTAGCAATTCTAAAAAATAAAATAAAAATTATCTAAGTTAAATCCGACTAACTTTTTTATTTAATGAAAGGATGCATAATAAGAAAAATTACGCCACATAGGAATTAACATGATAATTAAGGTTCATTTGTATACAAGATTGCTCTCACACTCGTCCTCTCCGTTTCGTGGAAAAAACTTCTCACGAAAAACCGTGTGCAATAAGAGCTATAATTTATTTATAATCTAGAATAATCGTGTTTGTTCGTTGTAGTCAAATATTCAATTTAAAGTTCATTAGAAATGATTTTGAAGTATTTCTACCGTGCTTTTAAGACAACGATCTGAAACAATATACATGGTAACTAAGAATATTAGAACAAACTCTTAATATAGTACGAGGAATGTGAAATATTTGAATTTCTGAAGGATATTGTAAACCAGCTTATCTCATAAATATTGGAGAAACCTGTAGGCTTCTTCCTCCTTATAAAATTCCAGACGGTATTTCTTTTTCCCCCGAAAACAGTCAGTATTTCACACAATTCCAGTGGTGCAAGTAATAATTTTATTAATACTTAATGTTGATTATGTGTATCCAATCTGAGAACTTATTTGTTACATTCTTACGAATCATGACTCGATTTCAAATTAGTTCTACATTTAGACGATAAAGTAGAAATGGTGCTTGAGAAGAATAATTGACGAAAAGCTATTAAAGCAAACTGACAAATTAATAATGATGCAGAAAAAATATTGTTGTAGTATGAAATTGTAATTTAAATAATGAAAATGAGTGTAGATCGAAAAATGAAAGCAAAAATATCATTGTAAGAGGGTAGTATTCCCAAGAATGAAATTTGCCGTAATTTAAATGTCGTACTTAACTCTTTGAAGCGCAAACATCTTCCCATCAACAAAAACCAACTGGACAGACTGCCCAACGCTGAAAAATTGCAAACAAATCGCCATCCGTCGACTTCACTACCAATAACATGTAGGTCAATCGAACAGAACGTCTGGCTGTGTCAGAACTGCATATGACAGTGTCAAGGCACAGCCAACTCTGTCAGAAAAATTCTTTATTGCGCCAGATGTTCTTTTCGATTGGCCGCCATGGTAGTTAAATGGATGGATGGCAACGGCTGCAGTTTTCAGCGTTGAGATCATTTAACCATATTTTTTTTCGACTGGCAAGTGAAAGTGCTGAAATAAAGTGGTTTCACAAGCAACCACTGCTCGTCAAAGAGTTAACCCTTTGAGGCGCAACCCTATCTCAATACTGAAAAAAGGGCAGCCGTTGCCATCGCTCGACTTAACTACCAGAGATGGCGGACGATAGAAACGTTCATCGCGTGCCACAGACCTGAGACCCTTTTTTGACGCAGCTGGCTGTGCCGCACAGCCAAAGGGTCTCAAAAGGTTCTCTAGATCTGTGGCATGCAATGAACGTTTCGATCGTCCGCCATCTTGCTGCTAGTTAAGTCGAGCGATGACAACGGCTGCCCTTTTTTCAGCATTAGGCAATCTATCCAGCTGTTCTCGCATTTTTCCATTTTTCAGCAGATGTCAGTGCTGTTAAAAATAATCGTGACCATTTTTTTTACGGGAAATGACGTGCTTTAAAAAGTAAAGGATTCTCGTGGAGCTATGTCACCCGCAACTATTTTTATAGAAATCAAATCCATTTTTCGTGACTGGCAACAGTCAAAACGTCAGAGTTTGTGGTGTTCCCAGAGCAGGAGCACTGCGCGTTAAAGGGTTAATATTTTTTCTTTTCAAGATTATAGATTCATTTATTCCATTTAGATGATTGTCTAACCAAATAGAACATTAGAGCATCCTCACGAACGAATGATGCACATGAAATAAAAGCTAGTTATTCTTTCACATAGCTCTTATTATTCTTGGAAGCTCATAGCCGTGATACTAGTGGAAGGAAAAAAAAAAAATCGTAGATTTTCAAGCAAACGCCACTATTATCTTTTGAAGCAGACATATTTCAAACGACCAGATGACGCAGGCGATGATTCGTTTACGACTTGGCGTTATTACATGCATTTATACCTTCGAAAAGGGCTTTTGATGTCGAAGGAGAGCTTGTGCAGGTCACGGCATCGAAGGGTTAGAATGACAGAAAAATTAACGATTTTGTATCGAGCAGTAAATACTGGCTGATCGATCGCTCAAATAGGCCAATAAAATTAGGCAAGACGTCTTCCGTAATGCAGCAAGGTTATTTGATTTACATAAAAATGCGTTTTACACATGTTGCTTTGTACTTTTTTTTAGTACTTGGACGTACAGTGATTTCTTGTGCAATTTTCAAAATGGTTATTAGATGGGCTGTGTCCTAAACGCAGGAAGACAGTTTAATGGAGCACTAATGAGCCAGAGAAGAAGATTTGAGAGCTATGGAATTTCTTTTTCAAAATTTGAAGCATAGTAGCTTTTTATTTAAATGAAGAACATCAACTGAATGTGCAGATGCAATCTAAGAATGCGCAAGTATCAGAAATGTGTGCCTAAATTACCAGTCAATGCTTTAAAAAATGCAGATTTGTATGTTTCAGCGATAGTAAGTATTTGAGCGACTCAAGTCGTAAGCCTTACCACGTTTTACAGCACATGTCCATGAATATTTTTTTTCTACTTTTGACAACTTTTTGAAGTTTACTGGTTATTTACAAAAAAAAAAAGTTTAAAAAATTGCAAATACATGAAATAGCCTGAATCGCAAGCACATGCATACACATTATTTTGCAGTCGCAGTGTGGTTTTGTTTATAATTATAATAGTACTGGTATTTTCGAATAACTGCTAGCAGGGTTTAAGAAAGTTTTTTTTCTAAGGGAGGGCGCTTGACCATCAGTCATTAGCCACTACTAAGGCCCGGAATAACGGTCGCTTTATTATGGAGGCACCTAACAGGAGGACCACCATTGCCTCCGATGAAGAGACTTACGAAATGACACCCAAGGCCACATGCCTTTAGCACTTTTCGCCAGACGCTTTGTAATTACGGGAACGTGAAATAAATTGAGCCGCTCCGATATAATACTCACGGATATAAGTCTCTGGATGCGTCAAGTTTTTATTATATGTGTTACAATGTAATGATGTGACAAAATTTGAAGAGAAAAATAGTCGGTATATGTGAAAAAAAAAAGTGCTAGTTTCTGATATATTCTCTGTATCTACGTACTATTATATTTAAAAAAACGAGAAAGAGAAATAAAAAAAAATAATAACTTTTTTTTAAATATAAGATTGACAGCTTTCCTTTTTTTCTCATTTAGAATTAATGAAAGATAAAAGTTTTTCGAACCTGCTGTTGATTTGGCACGATATACTCAGGCAGGGAATCGAACCCGGACCCATGGTGAGGTAGAATGGTTCTTTAGCCACTACAGAACCCGGGCGGCACGTATTTAAAAATGTTTTTGGGGTAGATTTTAATTACATTGAAGTAAAGTTAAAGAACTCGGATTTTTTTAAATAACCTTGCTATAATAACCTTTCTAGTATTGTTAGCATAACCTTTCTCTAAAGATGAGAGGAATATTTCATTTTAAGACTAATTATGTCAAATTTTGCATACGTTTAATTACATATAATTACATTTCAGTTTCAAGTTTTTTTTATTGCGCTCTTACAGAATAGTGAACCTTGTTAAGCCCATTTTTCACTACTATTATTTTAACAGAAAAAAAGCTGATTCTTAGTTTGCCCTAACAGCAAATTCTTCCAATAATGTCAAAGATTGTTGAATAGAGTGTTCTAACAACAACCCGACATTTACATACTCTACACTAATATTCGAATATTAACATACATACGAAATTACAACTATATTTTTATGTGAAAAACAAACTGATTACAAAATTTACGAAATGCATTAAAATATAAAAAACGGTCGAATCTGGCGTAATAAATTCGCAAAAATAATTGCATAACCGACAAATTTAGATCCAAAACTTCATCAAAACAATAAATTCCCAAAAAAGACATTTTATTATCGTTCTTATTTATTACTATAATACCATATTCATGTAAAGTATGTGAACTAAAAAAGATATATAATATAATGCAATTGTACCAAAGCTTTTTTGCACTTTTTAAGACAATATAAAAGTAATTAAATATTAAATATTAGTATGGTATTTTTCCTAAAAATGTGCAGATAAAGATACAGTAGATTTATTTGACTTATTTGATTATTTGACGAAATCGGGACCGAATCTACATTGAATAGTCGGAATTTCTAGAAAATAGAGAATTTTTCAATAATCATCTAGTTTAATAAGTGACATCGCCATCGACAACTGCTGTATTATGACTATTTAAACAGTGTTAAATTAATATCTAAATTCAAACCATATACAACAATTTATTCTGAAACAAAATTATTACAATTGTTTAAATGAACGCTTCATCAGACGTAAATTAGTCATTATCGTGCAGCTCTGTCACTAAGTTTTCTTAAAAGCATTAGTTCAGAGGACTCGCACTGTTCTTACAACGAATGTGGAAGTAAAAAAAAAAGGAAAGATTTTAAAATAAAGGGTTTTGATTAACAGAACACGTCGTTTAAAATGCATTTCGGATAAGAGGCTGAAAAATAAATCAGGAAACTGGTGTCGGTTAAAGGAGAGTTCCGGTTGAACCGAGGGTCGGGTAATCGAAGTCCTACTGTAACTTGCTGAAAATTTGGAGTTTATAGAAAAAGCTGATTTTTAACTATAGAGGAGATATAATGAATAAAGAGCGCCTTGGCAACCCTAACTTGAGGCACTTGTCCCAGCAGCTGGCTTGTGGCAAGATATCACGAGCAGAATTCTTGCGCGTCCAAATCTCTTTAGTTTTCTCTGGGGCATTTGTAATTATCGAGGTAATTTCCGTTTTTATCATTATATTTTAAATTATATTTTAAAGAAAAAAATGGTAAATAGCTGCTCTACATGTGGATGCAATTCATGATTTGTGAAAGATTCTGTAATCATTTCACAGGAGATTAGTTTTTTAATTCATATTTTAAAAACATGTTTATTTATAAATGAAAAACATTTCAATGTATCCACATTCACTAAGTCTTATCGATTTTTCTTTTGTACTAAGTAGGTTTTTAATGCGTTTGTTGGCGATAAATTTCGCTTTTAGTTTACACTTGCCACTCGCCAAATGTGGCAATAAAAGACCCGTCTAGCCTCTCCGCGTATTTCCGTGTCACAACGGTCAACCTAATTGCCTCACAGCTCCAATAGGTTTTAATTGGCGATGCGCTCTCTCAAGGCCGTAGCCAAGGGGGGGTTT
Source organism: Cheiracanthium punctorium (assembly GCA_038373885.1). NCBI lineage: Eukaryota > Metazoa > Arthropoda > Arachnida > Araneae > Cheiracanthiidae > Cheiracanthium > Cheiracanthium punctorium. The sequence continues at coordinate 8,299 of JAWZYV010010612.1, forward strand.
GGGGGGTTCAAACCCCCCCCCCCGAAATTTTCAGTCACATAACTTACTGTTCGTAGAAAAAAAATTATCCCTTGTATCGCCAATTACGATTATTGCACTTCAGTTCATTCAAACCGCATGTAATTTTTTACTTGTGTTTCTCTGAGGATCGCAAAGTGATAAATTTCACTTAAATATGCTACTCTTTTCTCTGTACGTTATATGCATACCTGTCTTCTGAGTATGGCCAAAAGGAAATGCAATTTCCGTGGCACTTGCAAGCAGAATTTCTAATTCTCATCAAATAATTCTTTAAATAAACAGTGTTTAATGTATCATAGTAGTAGGAATTTGTGAAGGTGGTAGCAAAAATGTGCCCTAAGTACACTATGTACGGCTGCTTTATTTACACAATTTTACACAGTATTTACATTTCCCATAATTAGAATGCAGTATGATCGGAGCAAAAGCTCACATTCGTCTCAATGCTTCTCCACATTGGTTCTCTCTCTTCTTCTTTCACCCCCCCCCCCCTTACACGTAGAGAGAGACAAAAAAGAAATATCGTAAATAAAAAAATTTCTCTTTCCACAAAAAATAGTGAGTCATCTCTCGATTCCATCGGAGATCGAAACACGAAACAGTTTCACAGTATCGTGTTTATGACCTCTATAAATAAAAAAGTCAGAGTGATAAGTTTGTGATTTTTGGAGTTTGGGACATGTAGGCTCCAGTCTCGACCCATGTGGACCGGGAGGGAGATCCTACGTTGCATTATTCACGTAACCAGTCCGCTACTCCTTAGAATAAAAAGAGAGTGGCACTGCGGACAGGAGTAAAAAAAACAAAAAAACATCCGCTGCCTGGCTAGTGTCGCACCTCTCGAGTCAGCACCCTAGGCAGTCGCCTAGTTTTCCTATATGGTCCAGCCGGCCCTGCTCTGTCACACAGTGCTTGTCATTCTTTAAAGGCTGCACTGACACAGAGGTTCGCTACGCCGATAGGATATTGCTTACATAGCACTGTTTCAATTTGGATGCATTATTTTCGCGTTTTAAATAAAAATGAAAAAACACAAAGCTGGAGATCATACTTTGTTTAATTTTAATTTCAGTGTGCTGAAAAAAGTACCATATTAAAACATAAAACTTGAATCCCCCCCCCCCCGAAAAATTTTCCTGGCTACGGCCTTGCGCTCTCTGCTATATTTATACTCTCTTTTTAATTCATTTACTTTCTTAATACTGCTTTTTAAGAATAAAAGAATGTAACAATATTAGTTTTTCCAAAATACACTCGTCAAAGGCTCAAAGCAACTCAAAAGGTTTCTTTATTTTTTACTTTTAAAATTTAAAAGCAAGTCATTGCAATATTTTTTGAATTATAACCAATTTATCGAAATAGTATTACTTCAAGAATAGTCTTTAAATTTTAATAATTCGTACAGGCTTGTGAAGAAGCGTTTTTTCGAATCGCAATTAGTTTTTCTAAAAACTGTCTATATAAGTTTTTTTAACTACAGCCACGGATTTTTTGTGATTTTTTTTTTCCAATTTTGAAAGGCATTAATTTACAAGCACAGCAAATGTCTTAGAGAAGCTTTCTTACTGTGCGTACGGTTCATCACCTTGCTTCTCCGCTGACATTTCCTGGAAATCGCATTTTTCTACTTCGCATGTTTTTTATATTCCATCTGCGCAGGTTTTCACTGTAAAAAAATGAATACCAAAGAGAAAGAAAAGTATGAAAACAGCAGGGTCTCAAGTTACCGTCTGCGGTCAACAGCTCATAAATTGAAAGTGTGTGTGTGTGTGTGTGTGTGTGTGTGTATGGGGAGAGGGCGAAGTTCATAACCCTTTAGAGACTGGTTGCTTTCTTCAAATACTCCGGGCAATGTTTTGACTCTAAATTACAAAACATTCTTCAGATATAAAGGAAGATGTCCTGACTGACTGTCTTATCAACTTACCACAGTCAAATCTATTGAAGATAAAGACAGAATTTTAGGAGGTTATTTTTTTGTGCCCAAGGCGTCATTTATTATATTTTAAAAATTCTTTTAAAAATTCCCACTTTAAAAAAATTCGCATCCAAACGGGGTTGGCAGCTCTAAACGTTCGATTCCCATTTCCTTTCACATCTCAAAGGAAAATAGAGATAGCCCTAAAATTTTCGCTTTAAAATGTAACGAACACAAAAACCAGAAAATTATTTTCTTTGGGAACACCAAACTCTGACGTTTTGACTGTTGCCAAACAATAGATTTGATTTCTATAAAAATAGTTGCGGGTGACATAGCTCCACGAGAATCCTTTACTTTTTAGCACGTCATTTCCCGTCAAAAATTGGTCACGATTACTTTTAACAGCACTGACATCTGCTGAAAAATAGAAGAATGCGAGAACAGCCGGATAGATTGCCCAATGCTGAAAAAAGGGCAGACGTTGTCATCGCTCGACTTAACTACCAGCAAGATGGCAGACGATCGAAACGTTCATCGCGTGCCACAGATCTACAGACCCTTTTTTGACGGCAGCTGGCTGTGCCCTTTCAGCAGATGTCAGTGCTGTTAAAAAGTAATCGTGACAATTTCTTTTACGGGAAATGACGTGCTAAAAAATCAAGGATTCTCGTACAGCTATGTCACCCGCAACTCTTTTTATAGAAATCAAATCTATTCTTCCTGACTGGCAACAGTCAAAATGCCAGAGTTTGGTGTTCCCAGAGCGGGAACACTGCGCGCTAAAGGGTTAAAGCACAAGAAACTATTTTTTTAAATTATTGTTCTCGGTAATTTATGTCATTTTGAAAGAATCGGTAAAAGCAATGTACAAGCTTCATCCACCTTTTTCGATGTCTATTACTTTCACATAAACTTCAATGAGGTGTACTAATTTTTTTGTTTTGAAATAAATTAACATTTCTAAAAACGCACTTTAAACAATCTATGTTCATAGATGAAAGTATATAGGAACTTTTTGGTTCCCACATACTTTGTAATGTTTATTTAATCAAGTAGTATTTATACATTACCGTATTACCGACCATTTTATAAATAAAAGGCATGATATTGCACATTTGAATAGTATGAATTTTTAGGAATAATAGCGAAAAAAAAAAACCTATCTCGTCCCACATACTTGCGGATCCAGAAAAGTTTCAAGGGTGATAAAGTAGGATGATGCATATTATCAGAGATGGAACTCTTTTTTTTTTAGACCGTTCTTTTTCAATCTTGGACCCATGTTTGAATTGTTCATTAGACAGAGAAAAGTCTCTTTCTTGGACTGATGTCGTTTACCAGAATGGTTCTTTGCTCCGTTGGAGGCACTCAGAGAAGCAGCATCAGTTAAAGAAAAGATTAATCTGTTGCATCTCTCTTAATGATGAGAGCGAACAAGTCAAACACGGGTTTAGTAGTGGGTTTAAATGCGCTCAAGGGGGTTTGATCCCTCATCCCCAGCCTGTGTCCCCCCCCCTCTGAATCTGTTACTAGTCTCTGAAAAGCAATGCTAAAAACGTCGAACTCTTCTCAAATTACATTAGTAAATCTCTGTTTCGCCTTACATCCATACTTTAATGCATAATTTATGCTATCGGAAGTGAGCATAGAGACAAATTCTACGAGCGAAGAAATGGGCAAAAACACTTTGTTGGAATTTGTTAAATAAACGTGCTTTACATAATGGGGCAAGAAGTATTTTTATAACAGTAAATTCTCACGACCTTCTGAAAGTAACTTTTTTTTTTTTTTGCATAAGAGTATTTGTTAAGCCGACTTAACAGTGCACCGTGCCTAAAATCCCTCTCAACTCCACTCAAAAGCAGTAAAAAAGGCATATTTTCGCACCTCGCTCGATGAGAGCGCAAGCGATTATGGAAATGAGTCTTTTTAAGTGAAAGTCGAATGTCCAATGAGGGTCAAAAAGGGAGTCTGCGGGCAGGTCAGCCAAGTTTCAATTCCCAGGCGCAGTTGAAAGAACCCTGCTCCAACTCTTTTGATGGAAGACAGCGCATGAAGGAAGAAAAGCTCTTGTGCTTGCTACTGACTCTTAAAGAAAATATAATGAGCAATAAAAGTATTACTGATTTTTTATATACATTTTATATTACTTCATAAAAAAGGACAAAAGATTCATTCACTATGGTAAATACTCAATAAAATGGAATAAAATTGCATTAATCTGACCCTCGGGACAATCATTAGGGATGCAAGTAATAAAATTACTATTGCTGCATTAAATAAGACATCTTTGTTATGAACACATATTATATAATGCAAACAAAGCATGGAGTTAGTAATCAGTATTGAAGGATTCAGTATAACAAACCGTAAAAAACAGTAAAAAAAATCAGTTTCATCCTTTCAGTAACAGTTGAATATAACATAAATTTTTCGTTTCCATTTGAGGCTTCCTATCTTTTCTATTGTTACTCCATTTTTTAAAATCAATGAATTTATTAAACAAATCGAAAATATTAATGTACTCGAAACCTTTAATCTTTTATGGTTGTTTAAAACTTAAGGTCATTTATCAGCTTTCTCTCGCTTTCGTAGTGGTCATCTAAGAGGCCTTGCCTTCCAGGGGGGTCAAAAAGTCCACCCAATTTGTCCGAGGTGTAACAATGAACAGGCATCTCCGGCTCATATTCTTAAGTGTCTGGATTTGTCCTACGACGATCTATTGGACTTTCCTATTCTGGTCTATGATTTTTTAAGGGGTAGATCTCGTCTAGCAGTAGCTGGGACTCGCAGATAAGCAACAACAACAACAACACGTTATCATTTATGATAAAAAAGTTTCAGGATGGTTTAGTTTTTTAGTTTGTGTGCTAAAATTAAATTATTTACCTTTTCCAAAAATTAATGTACTAAAATGAAAAAATAAATACATGTATCAAAATAAAGATTAGGAAAAAAGGATATAAAGTAAACTGCGAAGTTTGTCGTATTTGTTTAAAACCATCTATTCAAGCGATTAATGCTACAACTGCAACTTCTAATTTTTCAGTTTTGAAAAGTATCTGAGAAAAATAAAAACCGCAATTTTAATACTACATAAGGTAGTTTTAATCAAATTGGCTCATTTAAATCACTGCTATGTCATAGAAATACAAGTTGTAACCCACGTGTAGTGATGTGCCATTCCAATGCTTTCTATATTCGATTACTATTATTTGAATATAATCAATAATCGATTAATCGAATACTAAATGGTTACTATTTGAATAGTAATCGCGATTTTCACTATTCGAATACTATTTGCGATTTCTAACCAAGATTTCGAATGCCATGTGCTGTTCAAATGGTATGATCCGAGCGTTTGAATGGATTTTTCAAAACAGATGCATTTAATAATCGATTAATTCGAGTAGTTTTATTTATTCATGCCCACCACAATCAGGTCCTAAACGTACGACTCTGCTTACATCTAAAACTCGATGAACTTCTGAACAACAAAATTTCTAAGCATTGAAGGCACTACACTTCCGACATATTTTATCTCAAGTTATAAAAAGTTGAAATAAAAAAAAACTCAACGCTTCTTTCTTTGTTTTTTGGTTCTCGGGATGTTAATCTATAATTAATGCTCTAATTACAGCCTTGTGTTTTTTCAGGCAGAGTGTGGTCGTTCCAATTTGGCATAGAAATAGCAGACGGACGGACGGGATAGCATCCTTTTACCAGACACACGACAATGGACGGCTATGTTAATGGAGGGTTATGCTGGCACATTAATAGATGCAAGAGGCTAATACGCTTTCTTTAGCACTTTTCTCCAGACGCTTTGTAATTACGGCAACGTGAAATAAATTGAGCCGCTCCGATATAATACTCACGGAAGTCTCTGGATGCTTCAAGTTTTTATTATATGTATTACAATGTAATGATGTGACAAAATTTGAAGAGAAAAATAGTTGGTATATGTGAAAAAAAGTGCTAGTTTCTGATATATTCTCTGTATATACGTACTATTATATTTAAAAAAAGAGAAAGTAAAAAATAATAATAGCTTTTTTTTAATATAAGATTGACAGCTTTCCTTTTTTTCCCCATTTAGAATTAATGAAAGGTAAAAGCATTTCGAACCTGCGGCTGATTTGGCACGATATACTAAGCAAACGATTAAATTCGGAAAAGATAGGCATCTTAAAAGACGATTTCCATGACTTTGCACATATAAAAATATATCAAATCTATGTAAATCAAATGCAAATATTTAATGAAAAGTCCTGCAGTGGTGGCCTAGTCGGTTAAGTTTGGTTCTCATAAGAACACCGAAAGTTAAACGAATTCAATCTTATTCAGCGCTTGGATGGGTGACAACCTCTCTCAACTGGACTGCTGTGGGACCGTGTATGCTAAAGGAATCTGGCACACGTAAAATCTGTTCGTGGCTCCTATGTCCTCCAGGTGGTAGGTCTTTCATTTGGAATTGGTTCCAGATTAGGAGACGACTCATAGGGGCAACGTCCGACTGCCTACTGAGCGCTCCCTTAATGAAATGGTCACTATCATCTGCACTTGCAGTGGCCAAGTCAATAGACGGCAGTTGATCCGACCGCCATTAGAATGAAAAGAAAAAGGTTAGAATACTTCGAACTGATGTTATTAATTACTGTTATTTCAAACTGCAAATGTATTGGTGCTGCTGATATTCATTGAAAGGCTGGACACTGTATGTTAACCCTTTAACGCGCAGTGTTCCCGCTCTGGGAACACCAAACTCTGAAGTTTTGACTGTTGCCAGTCTCGAAGGACAGATTTGATTTCTATAAAAATAGTTGCGGGTGACTTAGCTCCACGAGAATCCCCTTTACATTTTAGCACGTCATTTCCCGTAAAAAAAATGGTCACGATTATTTTTAACAGCGATGACATCTGCTGAAAAATGGAAGAATGCGAAAACAGCTGGATAGATTGCCCAATGCTGAAAAAAGGGCAGCCGTTGCCATCGCTCGACTTAACTACCAGCAAGATGGCGGACGATCGAAACGTTCATCGCGTGCCACAGATCTAGAGACCCTTTCCTGACGACAGCCGGCTGTCGTCAAAAAGGGGTCTCTAGATATGTGGCACGCGATGAACGTTTCGATCGTCCGCCATCTTGTTGGTAGTTAAGTCGAGCAATGGCAACGGCTGCCCTTTTTTCAGCATTGGGAAAGGGTTGCGCCTCAAAGGGATAAACTATTTAAAACCATTAATACTTTGCTTGTAGACTATAGCTTTCGAGCGACTTAATAGACCGTCCACTTTTCAGCAAGGAACTGAAATACATTTTCAAATTTTCCATCGTGAATACAAACAGATTGATTCAGTGAAAGCACACATAAGCGCGTGTCTTTTTAATGGAGCCGGAGAGCACGAAAAGAAAGGGTCAACTGCAGTCAATTAGTTTGAATAGCTTGCATGCCTTCTTCGTCCAAAGATCAAAGGAATCGCCATCCTAATTAGTATGGAAAGAGAGGGCCTCTTTCATAGAATGGTCAATTACTACAGCTGTAAACAGTCGTAAAAATTATAAGAATGAGTTAATTTGGAGAATTCATTCCAATGGACATACTTCAACCTACTGGCATACGCTTGAATAAGTATGCCAACTTAAGTTGGCCACTCACAAGTAGTGGGATGTTACGCAGACGAACAAAGAATAAAAGTAATTTGTGAAGGCAGACTGTTCACAATTGCTTTAGAGTGGATAAGACGGCTGAACATTGGTAGATGCCTGAAGTGTAAAGATATAGGGTTCTGGCATACTGCGCAGATGTCGATCTAAAGGTCTCGAGTTTGAGGCTATTTTCACCAGATGTAACGTGAATGCACGTTAGATCCCCATAAAAAGTATTTTTCCCAAGGTATCCCACCCTCTTAGACGGATAGCCTTCGTGTAGCTTTGCCTTAACCAAGCAAACCAAATCACAACTGCTTTATTAAAGCTGCCAATCAGCTGATTTTTCAATAAAAATTTTTTTAAGTCCTAAGAAACAGACACTAAAGCAAGAATTTCGAAGCTATTTTCATACAAAATCTGTATATAGAAACATAGAAGCTAAAACAAAATCCTCATTTTTTTACTCTATTATGCCAGCCTCTTTTAGCATATTATATAAACATGATCGCAGTCTTTCAGCCGTGTTATTCAAACCCGTCTCTGTAAATCTGTGTTGCTGGGGGACTACTGCATAATAAAATTGATTCATTATTTATTACTCAATATTAACCTTCCTTTGTGCATAAACGTTTTTCGAAGGTCAGCGATGATTTTTTCAGTAACATTGAAAAAAATCAAGGCTTTTTTTAATATCAAATGACGTCAAGAATTATACAGCTTTCGATATAAGTAATACCGTGATATCTAAGATTACGAATATATACATGATTTGATAGACTCAGAAAAAAACATTATAAAAATGATGATGACGATCATGCACTTTTCTTTGTGAGAGAAGTCATTCAAACTTTTAAAACAGTGAGGAGTTCGAGCCAAGTAATTAAAAGGAAATAGAACATCAACTAAAATTTGCATGCGTTAGGAGTGCAAGCTGCATGTTATTAATTAAAGAAAGAATATTCAAAAAGAGCATCAATTTGTTTTCAAAAAAATTTACAAACCTATATTATCTGAATTGTAAAAGAACAAAAGTAAATAAGGCATGGGTCATAAGTTATTCTTTATATCATGATTAGTGCTTTGTACTTGGGGGCCGCTAGGATTTTTTTATAAGGGTGGGCAAAATGTCAGAGAAAGGCGCAAACGCACATACATACGCGTTATAGTATTTTTGTAGATTTTTACTCTGTTTTAATTTTTTTTTTAAGTAAAACTAGCCACCAAGGCAGTCAGCTTCGTTGCCCCATACCTTACTGTTCTTTATACTCAGTGCAAAATTGACTAAATTTCTGGACTCATTTCAATAGCAATCATGTTTCTTTGTTTTAACAGTATTTGTCATTAAATTTATTTAGCTTAGGGTGGCTACACATTTTGAGTGTCATCGTAAAAGCCGATGTTGAAACAGCAAATGGCTAAAATGTGCTTTAGCCCAAAGCATGGTGACAATTTTTAGATGGGCGATCAATGCGCCATGTATTGTATATTTAATGATTTAAAGCTATGAAAAAAAGTCCGAAAGATCTTTCATTTTTCTGTAATCCATTATTATTATTTTTGTAATCTAGCTGCTACGTGACATATGCTTGCTCCATTTGACATCATTGAACTATTAATTTGGATTTTCACACATGCGTTATTGTAATGTTTACATCTTGCTGTTGCCGTTTGCAGCATGGAAATATTGTCGATTTTGGTACCGCATACGTTAATGTATTATATAAATAGATTACTGGTTCGCTTAACATAAAAAATAAACAGGTTTCGGATTTTGTGTATACCTATTTATAATTTTGTGATATTTCTTCTCACAAGGCTAGGTATTCGCCCAACCTTGACCATAGCTGCCGGCGCCCGTGGCTTTGCATGAATCGCTTTTCCGGTTATTTTATTTCTTGAACAAAAGTTTTAAAATATTAAAATACTCCTCGGTAATTTGAAAGTACTTTTCAATGTGAACAATTCAAGCGTTGATCAAAATTAAAAAAATTTCGACAACTAAACAAAAAAAAAGCACGCGTGAATAAAAGCTAAGATATAATCAATTTTTTATGAGCATCTGCATTAAAGTAGAGACTAAAAAAGTAGATTTTAAAAAATGCTTTTTGGGGGTGGGGCAGAATAATACATGCTAAATTAGCGTCGCTCGAATGCCCCATCTGGCGTCATAAAGCTAAAGAAGTTGGCTGACACAGCTGGTTGTGCGAACGCACACTTTTTGTAGCTAGACGTGAAAGCGCAGAAATAAGGTGGTTTCACGGCGCAACCACTGAGCGTCAAAGGGTTAAATGCTTCCTCGTTGCGTCAATTTTCGAATGGAAATCGGGCCTCTTTTTCAAAAGTTCGTCCATGGCACATGCCCTACCTCGCGAACCCGTACCTACATACGCCACTGAACGTGTACAAGAGAACAACACAGATCTACAAAGAGCATCACCATTAAGAATTCTTCAGCAACTTCGAACCTAACACGAGACAGACAAGCAGAACAAATTTGCAATGCCCTCTGGAATTCGAAATCAGTCGGGCCGAATTCAGGAGCTCAGGATAGAAATGTTTTCGGCTCATTCTGTGTCACAACATTATAGACTTTTACGTTTATTCTATGCAAGTAAAGAAGAAAAAAAAAGAAATATTTACGCAGTAATATTCCCCCCCCCCCTCTTCATTTTTCAGAAAACATTTTGATGTACACCTAGCATCCTAATGTTTCATTCACCGCGCGATTCAATCGGCGAAATCCTTTCTGGCCCACGTGAAATGTGCACGCAGGCCCAAGACCTGTCATCTTCATTCAGAAAGATGCCCCTAACAAGCCTGACATGGCATATTTCTTACACCTGTCGCATATGCATCACGCTTCCACGCGTGATCCGCATTCATTTTTTTATAATGGAGGTCGGTCTCCGGAGAAATTGTCGCGCTAACAAATACACCTCAGCGGCATTTTTCTTGTATCGCTATTGCTTTCTTTTTGTGGCTTTAATGGTTGCAGGTATCGATATCCATGACCGTCCATGTAATGCGATAAACTATGCTCAATTAAAGTACACTAAAAACAAATATCATGTAGCTAGACACTATCCATCAAGTCAGTAGACAGGTGCTGACAAAATCGGAGATTCTAAGTAAGCAGAAAAATGCTTTTATCAAACAGGCACAGAGATGATGCAAAAAAAGGACGAGGCATGTAGCAACGATTTTTTCTCTTCCTTGGACATAATAAAAAAATAAAAATGAAATAAAAACAATAAGTAAATCATGCTGAAGTCCATGACGTAAGCAAGTGTTTTTTGCCAGCATTTTGTTGGCACAACATTTCCCCCCTCCCCTTTTGCCGTTGGCAACAACGATTTGTGTATTCGGTTTTGAAAAACTTCAGAACGAAAATTTTTTTCTCTCTCACTTTGTGTTCCACCACTTGCCTGTTGTGCACATTTTTGGAATGTTTTCTTGGGTGCACTAGGGAACAGATGGAATTAAAAAACATCAAAATGGAGCATTGATTAACCCTTATAAATACAGATAAAATATATAATTATTTTTGATTTTAACTTTTTTTTGGCTTATGAAAGCTACATTATAGAGCATTTAAATTTTTCTGATTAAGTACAATTACAGAATACAAATGGCAATTTTTTAAAATCATCCAGTACACTAAAATATTATGGAATTTGTGTGTAAAGGTGACACATTTAAGATAATTTTTAAATAAATTCGTGAGTGTGTAAATCCATACTGTCTCGCCTTACAATTTTTAGTTTGTTCCTTTTATCTTCTGAAAGCCTATGCGATCACGGCCACACTATAAGGCAGTTTTAGTAATAAAAAGAAAAAATTGCTCGTGGCTGAATTAATTATGTTGACATCAAGTGTTTGAGTTTTGCAGGATATAAAAGAATGCATATAGGGAAATTGTCCAGATTAAATGGACGTTTAACTCTGTTAATAATTCGGTATAGTTTTCGAAATATTTTTACTACTTTAAGTTTGTTCAATATACCATTACTATGGTTTACTTATAAGAACTTACAGTAATGCACTTTCATGTTTCAAATTTAACTGGCTTAGCTAGTACATATTTTCCTACTACAGACTGACGCTGAACTAATTCAGGGGCGGCCCAAGGGGGGTGCGAATGTAGGCGATCGCCTAAGGCCCGCACTTAAAGAGGCACAGCTCATGGGCCATATTTTTTGCTATCACATTAAACCGAGCTTGGTAGATGGTTGCGATATGTCCCGAAAGAAAGCCGAGAAATTAAAACTAATACGTACTAGCAGTGCTATTAATAACTTACATAAGACATTAATAGAAAAGAGGCCCCGCTCTCGCGCTTCGCCTGGGACACCGCTCTTGCGCTTCGCCTGGGCCCCGCAAGCTCCTCGGGCCGGCCCTGACTAATTGAATGTAAATTAAATGCGAACAAGAAATGCACTGCTTTTGAAATAAAAACTATTCATCGGCAGAAAAGTCCTTTCCTTTTTACGGAACATAGTACTTTTACAAAGTAAAAAAATCGTGTGCTAAAAATTTTTTTCAGAATATTAGGATCATTTTATAAGGCAAAACACATAAACATTGGCTCAAAATCAGCTTAAGACATCAAAATCTTTAAGTGTCAACAATGAATTAGCCTTTAGAAACATACTCTTTAAACTTAATTTTCTCAGTTTCTAATTTTCGTGCTTCCTCCTCTTGTTAATAATAATAAATATTGTAGAATTGTAATATTTTGTATAAATTTTTAAGTCTCAAAAATGTTTAAAACACAAATAAATGTTAATGTGTTGTATGAAATGACAAATTTTGAAATTAGTAAAGTCAGTGAAACCTCGGAAGTAAGTCACCTGAATAAGACGTCACACTGCACATTACGTCATGTTTGAGAAGTCCTGAAATTTTTTTTACGCCTTTTCCCATCTTGTACTAGGCTAACGCTATTTTCACACATTCTGCTGTCACTTTTCAGAGTGCAATATGCAAAATCGGCTCCATTCTTTGTCAAGGTTATGCACAAAAGCACTTATTTTTCCTTACAAAGATTGTTTGCCATATCAGCAAATTTTTGAAATTTCTCCCGGACTTATTCTTCGGACACAAAAATTGAAATTTTGAGAAGTGAAGAGGGATAGCAGATAGCAAATAATTTGTCACACATTTTATAAGTATAGATTCTTATTCTACCAATTTATATAATTTACAGTATAATTTAATTATAGACACACTCATTATATAAACATTTGGAATTTCACTTTATATTTAATATAAACTTCTTAATAAGTCACTCCGCTTAGTAAATCATTTTTAAATGATCCCGCGAGGGACGTACTAATGAGGTTTGACTGTATTTGTTTGTTTATCATGTTACATATATAAGTAAAAAACATAAAAGCAGTATATGCATGCAAAAAATCAACACCCTAGAATCACTGAGATTCTAAAAATCGTACTGACTGACATTCTTCTCTTTTATTGCACTCATTTTTTGTTCAAAGTGACTTATTTTAATATGTCTCAGTCTCACTTTAAAAAAAAATAATAACCTCCTTACAGCTATTTTAGGGGTCCTGCAAATAAAAAAGCCCATGATTTTTTGTGTCACCATCACTTTACACAGTAGTCGCGAATACATACAAATATATTAAATCTAAGAGTATGCCCTCAAGTGAACTATTGTGCTCTTTCAGAAAAGCTATGCGTTTAACATGAGCTAAATCCTAGTTAGTTTTCCAGCGTAGTGAAATCGATTTTCCAGAAAATAATTTAATGTTAATTAATATTTAAAATAAATAAATAAAGACCCTACTTAAACTGTAAAACAACTTCATGCTAGTGAATTGTTTACTGGCATGAAAAGTGTTGTCACTGACTCTGAAAAACAAAGACAAGAACTTGTCAAAATAAGAAGTAAAAAGCTTAAATTGGCATTCGTAGTAATTATACATTTTCAGAAGGTCGACTGTTTAGTTAAAAGAATTATAATTTTGAAACAGAACTTTTTATGTTTATTTAAGCAATGATGTGTTGCATATCATTAAAATGACAAAATGGTAATGAATAATTAGTACTCTTATTTATTTATTTTGCTTATTAGGTAGAAAGTTCTAATAATGTTACACAAATAAATAAATATATCTGCTACTCGCTAAGACCTGACTCTATAAATTACAGGTACAAGTCTATCTAGAATTTTTGTGCTAGACATGAATGTGGTGCAACAAATTAAAACAGTCCTATTATTACGATAGTTAAAAATACTTATTAAAAAATCCTATAGCTAAAAATACTTATTAGAAAATTCTATAGCTTATATTAATAGACAGATTAAAACAGACCACTTGTTTAACAGCCATTTACTCTATCCCCAAAATAGCTTGTAGCGTTTCGCACGTGGTTCTACAGAGATAGCACTGCTTTTTAAGACACACCGTCAAAGGGTTTTATTTTTACACCATAAATGAGTGCCTTGTGCCTTAACCCTCGGATGAATGCAATACTTGAAACGAGTGAGCCAAAACGAATTGCTGTGAAAATAAACAAGAATTTCAAGTTAACTGAACATTTTTCATATAACCATGCGATATAGGTGTTATGAAAAGCTATCGTTATGCAATTCATGCTATAGTATGTTTACTAGTATCGTATGGAAATCTAGACAGATACACTGATTTACTTCACATTTTATATAGATGTGTAAAATAGGTATTTAAAAAATATGTCTAGCTTATCTTAAAAAATTCAAAACTGCCTTTTTTTAAAATTTCTAACTTTCAAAGAGACTCCGAAGCATCTGTCTTAACGGACGAAATTTTGCGCATTTATGCACACATATAAGCGCGAAAAAAACTTTTTTTTTCTTAGCTACATAGTAAATAATTTCCAGGTTTATCTGTTTCCTTGTCTTAAAAGCTTTTTTTTTAATAAGTCCTAATTTACAGAGAAAAAATCTACTCCAACTCTAATTGGCTCATTTTTTAAAAATAAGTAGAAATATAAAAGAACACTGCGCATTTTCAGTTGTTGGAATTGGTAATTTTTTAGTCACTCAACAAAACAACTTGCTACCCAGGTAAATCCCAGAATATACCCAGAAAAAGGTTGAAAATTTCGAAAAAAAAAGATAATAGCGTTATAATGTGTTGCATTTCATATTTTACTGTAAAAAGTTGGTTAATTAGGGTTTTCTACAAGTTTGATACAAAAAAATGTTTAAGGATATGTCGTTACATTATAATAATAATAATAATACTAATAACAAAAGTGATAATTTATTCTCAAGCAAAATATTTTCTAACAATGTGTATTTCTTTAAGAATGGATATTTTGGAGGTAAAATATTATTTGAAATTAATGTGTAACATGTATCAGTTCAATATGTTCAAAAGTTATTTTTGCTAATTTGCATAGTTATAGGAAGTAACTATGCAGATTTTTTTTTCATTCGTACATTTAAAAAGTTTCTTTTCCCATGTGATTAAAGGAATATGCAAGAAGTATCTTTACAAGAAATATATAAAAGAAAAATTAAATATTATATATTTCAAATGAGCTTCCTCGTTTCTCTTTCATCAGCTACTAAACGTTAAAACATTCTATGAAAATTTATGAAGAAATAAAATTAAAACAACAGCAGCTAATAAGAAAAAAATAATTCTACATTTTTGAATCGCTGCACCAGTTTTATTTTAATGCTCATTAAAATTGATATTTTCACATGTTATTTTTCTATAACTATTCCGTTGCCAAAAAACAGGATAATGGTGTATTTGAAATTTCAAGAACATCTGCGGAACTTTTGGCTGAACACACAAGAAATCAGGAAGAAGCCCGAATGCTATAAATGGCCGTCACTTCACAACTCGCTTTTATATATACTTTCAGAAGAAAAACCAGATTGATTTCTATTTTTAAGAGCCATTCATGCTCCGTGCTCTTTACTGTTCGGTTATAACTTTTATTTCATCCCCCGCCAAACCTATCCTACAGCTTATTACACAGCATCATTTTCACACTTTTTAAGACAGATGTCAAAACCTTTTCTTGTGACCTTACGGCTTCTGCTTCCGAAAAAATTATGAGGATGATTTTCTTTTTCTGGATTCGTTTACAGACACGAACACAGACACGTTTCTTTTGAACGTAAAGATGAAAGTAAGGAAAATAATCAAAGAGGCAATGCATTTCTAAAACATTTGCGTGAAAAGTAACTTTCACACAGTACACAATAACACATGCTGCGAGGTGAAAATGACAAAAAAAATTCACTTTGCTAAGTGAAAGACGGCTTTTTGTTACTGCTATAATAAAATTAAAAATATCACAAGCAAAAACTCAAGGAAACCTTTGGAACTTGTCCAGATATTTTTCTAAACAAGATGTTTTTTCTTCTGTATACGTGCCATGCACTGATGATTACGGTGTTTCCTACAGTTGTAATTAATATCTGCTTTAAAAACAAGAAAAGGAAGTTAACTATCATAAAAACGCGTGATTGAATAACTGTAAATACTCGAGGTTATTGATTGCTGTTGTCTGTTCTATAGAGATGTGTTAATCCCAGATAGTTAGATGTAGTATTATGTCGTCAAGCAGGGATACTATTGCCTCACGTAACTGCTAGCGATATTCCGTTAAAAAAAAGGAACACTTTCTCGTAATATTTTCTTAAAAAAGCAGAAATGACTCATATAGATTTTTTTTTCTAATGGCGGCCTCTGCCTTGACGGCTTTGGCCACTTCTAAGGCCGGTATTGTTGGTCTATTTAAATTGGGGGTACCTAGTAGGTGGGCCAACGTCGCCTCCTATGAAGGGACGGAGGCATTGACAACCGCGCCAAGCCGGGGATCACACCCCGACCCCCGTGAGTTGAACCCGAAACCGTAGTACGGTGCTTTACCCACCATACAATCCGGTCGACACTCATACAGATATAAATTTATTCATTCAATCTGATTCAACTATCTTTCTCTTCCACCAGTGCCGAGTGGATAAGACACTCAAAATGGTAGACGGCTGAAGTATGAAGGTCCCGGGTTCGGGCCCCATCGTGCGATTGTCGATCTAACGGTCTAGAACTTTGGTCGTTTTTCTCCAGATGTTACGTTAACTCGCGTTAGAGTCGCTTAGAAAGGCCTCTGACCAAGTCTACCCCCCCCCCTAATCCATGGCGGATCTCCATGCTTAGCGTTGCCATATCAACAATAACAGCCACAACAATTATCTTTTCAACTTCAAATAAGACTGTATACGATCAGGGATGTGCCAACGTTTTTGGAAATTTATGACAAAATAATAATAACGATAAGGCTATAAATGGGTAATAAATAAAAATAGCTGCACGACTTTTTTAATCTGTCAGTTGGCCAAAATTTGCAGCAATAAATTAAATTACCAAATACAGATTTTTTTTTTTCCGCTGCTCAACACAGAAATTTTATAACTGTGCCCAAATTAACTTTTGAACGACTCGTGAATATTAAGGAGTAGAGATGCGTTAAGTGTTTTTGAGTCCTGTTTTCGTGCGCAAATACCTTTTTACTCTTGAAAGATATTTCAGCTGAAGCTGCAGATACAGGTGCACTGGAGATCAATTCCACAAGTTTGATTTCCCTTCATTCATGAGCTCCCTAACTGTAACTGACTCGTCAGGCAGATATCCAACTATGACAACAAATTTTATGTATTAGAAAATAAGTCTTTAACTATGCACTGTAATTTAACCACTGATTGACATGTGAATCCTATTATTTTATTGCAAGTCACTTTTTAACTGAAGTTAAGACTATAAGAATGTTTTAACTTTAGAGTATACAGGGTGTCTACCATATAAAGTAAGCATGATTTCTTGACCTTTTCTTGACTTTTTCTTGACCATAACAAATACGAAACACTAATATCAAAAATACATTCGTGCCAGGGATGCAGAATATGTACGATCCGGCAATCTAGGATAGGGGGAAATTTTGCAGACAATATACAACTGATTTCGATTTTAACAATGAATTACAAAATTCTTCGAATTATTCTTTCCCATTCCTATTTTTAAAGCAATTTTTTTTCAACTTTTTCACCGATCAGCAGTTTGCTTTTTCTTAACTTGGACCAATTGCTATTTAGTAAACATGTATGTAGCTTGTACATTGCAAATATTTTTACACTTATGGTAATACAGATCTTATGCAAGTCTATAAACATATCATAAAATTTTGGGGAAATTTGCATATGGATTGAGGGAAATCTTGAGAGTAAAAACAGTTTCTGCACCCCTGCATCATACTGATAGAATGAAGAAAACTTATACTTTTAAATTTAACACTATTAATATACAGGGTGATCAGCGAATAAGCCCTGATTTCAAAATTAAATATCTCTACAACAAAGATCGACAGAATTATGCGGTAAACTGTACGTTTATTAGCAAAACTGTAAAATTGGTGCACAAAAGTTTAGAAAATTTAGTTACGAAAATCGTCAACTAAGAATTTGAATGAAACGGAAAAAGGGAGTTGAGTCGCTAATCGTGACCTAGTGCTTCATTTCTTGACCTTTTCTTGACTTTCGTGACCATTTTTCTAATTCTTGACTTTTCCGTGACTTTCGTGACCTTTGCATGATGGTAGACACCCTGGTATAGACAGTTGGAGAATTATACACTTCGCTCTCCCCTCCCCCTCTCCTCGAATACAGGGAGGGTGAAAACTCCCTCTTACCCCGCTGCTGGCATGAGCATGAGTACGATCGCATTTGTTACAAAAATCAGTTAACTTAATTGATATTTATTGAAAGTAATTCATTAAAATTAATCAAAACTAAATTTTTGAAAGTAAGAAGTGGGGTCCTTCTGGTGAATAGTCTTAGTTAAAAATCGTGACGATTCCCCAATAATAGTTAATGACAATTCTCCATTAATTTTACTGTCATAAGAAATATCAAGCTGTTATAAATAAACGCTATTTGATAAATTTTTTCATCGTCCTTTAATTTGTATAACTGTACATTTAATATTGTTGGGAATTTCTGGTTTTTTCTGCTCTCTAGACCTGAAGTGCAGTCTAAAATTCGTATTCCACGCATCAAATAATTAAAATTTGCATTTTGTTACAGCAAAATCGATTAAATAGAACGTGAGATGTGGAGTTTTGTGTATTACCATTGGTTAACATAGGGTTTTCTCGAATTCTCGAGAAGTATGGACTCTAGAGATTAGTTGATTTCACTTTGAAGACATTTTTGGCGCCAAATTTGGCGATATTTCGGATACTTGGCGCGATTTTACTAATACGGGCTGTAATAATGGTTTCCCTGCATTAGTATTACGAAATAGCCTAAAATTAATCAATTATATTTATATTACGCAATCAAAATTCGTGATTAATCAGGAATTTCCTGTAGCTTGATTTCTCTGGAATTTTCTCGCGATGTCCGCATACGGTATATAAAAAGGCCGCCCGTTAGTCAGTTTTGCTGCTGTCAGCCGTCACGAGAGGCCGTTGAATATGCTGGAGAGCATAAGGCTCTGTAATGTATGTGCTTTTATAAGCGATATCTTGCTTGTTTTGAGAAGCTTGTTTTTGAATACTGTGAGTGTGAATACTGAAATATCGGAAAAAACACTCAAAATACCGGTGTTAAACGATAAAGTAAATAAAAAACTTTGTAAAAAATACACATAAGATGTTACAGGTAAGTTGATACGTACGTTTCGGCCAAAAATTGTTTTGGCCTTCCTCAGTCAAAGCCCTTCGACAAACGGAGCAGAAGGAACTGCTCCGTTTGTTCCTTCTGCTCCGTTTGTCGAAGGGTTTTGACTGAGGAAGGCCAAAACAATTTTTGGCCGAAACGTACGTATCAACTTACCTGTAACATCTTATGTGTGTTTTTTACAAAGTTTTTTATTTACTGAAATATGTTTGAATACTGAAATTGAATACTGTGAGTGTGAATACTGAAATATGTTTGAATACTGTTTGAATACCGATTCGTATTCCACGCATCAAATAATTAAAATTTGCATTTTGTTACATCAAAATCGATTAAAAAGAACATGAGATGGAGTTTTGTGTATTACCATTGGTTAACATAGGGTTTTTTTCGAATTCTCGAGAAGTATTGTCTCTAGAATTGAGTGAGTGAATTCTTCATTATTAGATCCTGAAAAACTGTTTATGATTTTCCTAGAGAATTTCCACTGAATTTTAGCCTACGGAAGTTCTTTGTTGTGTGTGAAATACAGCATCTGAGAAAGCTTCTGTGATAAGCTGCCTGTTTAAAGCAACTTACTGGCTGTTAATTCTTCTGAAATTTCTACAGCTGATTGTTCGAAGTTATAGAAACAACAAAATTTGGGTTCCTTCCTGACAAGTGGACTATTTACTAGAAATTTCTTCCACATACACTGGATTTTTAAACGACGAACTAGAAAACTAAGCAGAGTTTTCTGTAACAATATGCACCGCTCTTGTAATGAAGAGGAGACAAGACCAGTGGCACACACAAGGGAGAGACCCCATGGACCCCAAAAGAGTTATCAACTTTATTTCGTTAAATCATCACGTCATTTTTGACAATATAACTTTAATAAGACTTTAATACATTATAAGTCAGTTAAATCTCAGAGATAATCGCATCTTAGAAAACGAAGTCTATTCCAGAATGCGTTAATATCGTTAGCCAAGAAGACACTATATTGTTAATGGATAATTAAAAAAAAGTACATACATGATACCTTTTTAACGAAGTAAAAAGTGCCTTTCGCTCTTCTAAGTTATCAGGAAAATGACATTCGGAATCCGAAGCTTTTTGTCTCTAAAGTGTGTCTAATCTATCGTCGCTTGTTATGATGCTTAAACATCTCGACGACGAGCATTGTGTTCTGCAGCACATTTCTCTATTGCCTTTTCATTAGCAGAAAATATCTCATCCTCGGGCGCGTCAAAAAGATGAATTTTTTTCTCGACACTCGCCTGTTTTTCAGACCAGCCTGTCGTAAATCATGCCGACGGCTGAAGATAACCATTTGTCAACATTTTCTTTGCTGATCGGCTGCCAACAACACAACTCAGCTCCACTCTAAAGATGGCTATCTGGGTTTCCTTCTCAGCAAAGTTCGTAATACTTTCCATGTTATCTAACCGTGATTCTTGGATTAAATGCCGAATTTTCAATGCGATCAATTTGTAACATAATTGCGCAAAAGTTTTAATGGGAAATTTTGAAGAGGACAGAGATATCTTCGTAACACGGGTAGGTCTGTAGCTGTTAGAGATGAGACGGGCTCAGCCCGAGCCCGGGCCGAACCGGGCTCGAGCTCTGTAATTCACAATTGCGTTCGGGCTCGGGCTCGTGAAAAATGTCTCCTTTATTGAACATACTCCTTGAAACATATTTTAAAAAGTGATTCACAAGGAAAATAAAAGTACAGTCAACTCCGGTTATAGTGAACCTCTGGGAACCATCATATTTCGTCCACTGTATCCGAAGTTCACTAAAACCCGAGTGTCTTCATGATGGATAGAGATATACTGTATGTGAATTGGGACTAATGGTTTGTGTTCACTGTAGCCTTTTGTTCACTATATCCGGGTTCACTATAACCGGACTTGACTGTACTTATAAAATAAATAGCGGCACTGGCGCCTAGAAGGTGCGTTAGGCTCTTTGGATATTTCAGAACGGCGGCTTATATTGATTAGTTAGTCATGAGATCCGACATTATTTGATAAACATGGATATATAAAGAATTAGAAAGTGCATAGAGAGTTTGCAACTCTATTTGTCTTTTATTTGCACAAACGACAAAATTCATTATATTCTATCAATGAAGTAATTGGATTTTTTTTATCATAGCTGAAATTTCGGGCTCGGGCTTCAAAAAAAGAGCCCGAACTCATCTCTAGTAGCTGTAACATTCATATCTTTACTAAGGAGATAAATAGTGAACGAAAAAGGACATACCGTCAGACATTGTTTATTTGTTTTGATACGTTTTAGAGATTTACTTAAAAAACATCAGACAGATATTTTCTTTACTCTTAAGACAATGTACTAAAAAGTACACAAGTTATATGAAGAAATTGCAAATAAATTCGAATTTACACTAAATATAAATACAAAAAAATTGAAAAATTTTAAAGGGTTCGGCACAGTTACGACCCAGCAAACACATAACTATCGCAAACCTAAAGATTCGATATCCGACTTCTCAGCTGTGTCATCAATGCCGAATCGCAAGTAATGATTGGAAATCTTTTAGGTATAGGATTGAAGATATATCATTTCAAGGCATCGAACTTTTGCCAAAATTACGATAAAAATTATGCCCTTCTATTTCTAGCAATTTCTTGTATTCAGAAAGATGCCACATTGCTGACCTGATTAGCGAAGTCAGAACTGCATCGAATGGGTTCCGGTTCTCCTCTCAAAAATGATATGCACGAAAATCATAACAATATCATAGGGAATATCATAGGCCATATGGAATTATTTTTTAAACCAATAATTATAATTTTGTATTATTATTATGCTTTCAAAGTTCCGATTCTGTGCCCGACCTCTCGGATTTGATTCGTTTCAAATCGAAATCGTAACCCGCTACCTATAACCGATCGACATCTTTTACCGTGTCCGTTGAGTGTTCACTTTGGCGGACACTTTCGACACAGATCGGTTACGTTTGCCTGGTGTCCAAATGATATCTGCACTATCTGGCGTAAGATGTAGTTCAGTTATCGAAATGTGAGTCGTGTGTTTGCTGGGGAAGTTTTATTAATTAACTAGATTATTTTCCGTTTGAGAATAATGTACGGGGTCTTGAATTTTTTTTTAAATCATTGAATTACATATCATTAAGCATGCAGAAATATTTGTAGATAAAATTCCCACGATTTTGCTTATTCCTCGATTTAAAACCACAAAAAAGTTTTACATATATTTTCCTTTTTCCATACATTTATAAGCGAATTAAATGTAAAAAAAAACAGTAGCGAAATTGTGTTTAATTATTTATTCATGATTAAGATACGTTTATTTGCTTTTATCCTGTGAATATTGATCTTAAAAATATATACCGTGTGCTCATTAAAGATTAAAAAAAATATCTAGATTTTGTAGAACATATATGTAATTAATTTTACTTAATTGCTGGAAATATATAATAGAAAACTAAACTATCAACATTTACTTCAAGTAATTATCCATGAATTTAATTTATACCAGTAAACATCTGATGTATAATTACTATTAAGCTAACATTTACCAAAGATTAAGTGTTACTTTGGGCACAAAATAACATTCAAATCCTATTAATATGGTATGACTGACTTCCTCTATAAGGAACCAAATAGAGTTTAAGCCACTAAAATTTAAATTCGTGAGTTATATTACTGTCAAAAAATTAAAAAATACATAAATGGATAGTTTTAATTCATTACAACTCACTTGCTAAAATTTATAATATCAATGGAAAAAATCGTTTGCTTTTACACGCACTTTACAGTTCTATTTAGTGTACAGTAGAAACTTTAATAAAATTTCAAATTAGTTTTTGTGTAAATTAAATTATTTAAATTTTCAGGAAACATTTTTAGAAATGCTTTACATTAATAAATGGTTGGGAACTAAGAAAATTTTGCATTGCAATTTTATATTTGGCAAAAAGAAAAAAAAATATAATCATGTTGGATTATCGTAGTACATCTGCCTTATACAGTTTGAATATTTTTAGTACCTTCCTTTGTTTATTTTCTGCGACAAGGCTTTTTTTTTCTTTCGGTAGTTTTAGAAAACCGTTGTAATGCATGAAGTTATTCTTAGCCTTGAATGTTAGTCACGTTTAACATCATTTCTCTTAACTTATGCATCTAATGGGCGTGAAACGCCCAAAGAAAAAAAAAAACTTTTAATGTAAAGTCTTGTAATACAGAAGAGAAAGAAAAAGAAAATATGGGTGACAACCGGAACAGCGGTGTCAGTGTAACAGGACTGACGACACCAGACCAACCAAAAACAAAAACATGATCTCGTCCGAAAATGAACAACTGGAGGCTTGCAAAGTCAAGCATTGCCCTATCTAAATAGACTGCCAACTGCAAAATAATATGAAAAAAAAAAGTACTTTTATTTTTTCCCTTCTTATACGCCCACTTCTATAAATGGGTGGCATTTCAATGCAAATGTTTTATTTTCACCGATGAATAATAATGAAGTCAATCCAGTTCGCTGTTGTTCAGAGTTGAGAATCAAAAACTGCTGAATTCCTTCTGTTATAACTGAGGTTAACACCATTTGAGAGTATAAAACGGCTCATTAGATTTTCGATTGTCTTCATTGGTTTTCGCAAAAATATTTATTTGACTAATAATAACAAGGAAGAAAAATAATTTTAAACTTATCGATTATAAATCATTTTTCAAGGGAAACGTCTTGTGCCAAATTTCCCGATATATCGT
The DNA here is from genome assembly GCA_038373885.1 of Cheiracanthium punctorium. Lineage (NCBI taxonomy): Eukaryota > Metazoa > Arthropoda > Arachnida > Araneae > Cheiracanthiidae > Cheiracanthium > Cheiracanthium punctorium. The sequence continues at coordinate 32,340 of JAWZYV010010612.1, forward strand.
CGGCAATCTTGAAAACATTTTAGGGATAACCTGAAAAAAGCAACTCTATATAACAATTAATCCAATTCTTCAAACCCTCTGAAAGAACTTTAAATTCCATTTCTATCTCTTAAATCAGGTATGGGCAACTTTTGAAAAGTTGCGGGCCAAACTTTAGGAAGTTGCTGAAGTCCCGGACCAAACTTCAAGATATTAGCGAAGTCGCGGGCCGTATAATTGCAGAGCTGCCAAGTCTCCGGCTTTTATCGGGAGATTTCCCACCACTAATTTTTACTTGCGAATTTATTCATAAAATAAGTCCAAATATTTAACGTAAAATAAAACTGTCTAAAGTTTGTGGTGGGAAATCTCCCGGAAAAAGCCGGAGACTTAGCAGCTCTGTAATTGGTATTTATATGGGATTTTGAATTGGGTTTTGATATCTTCCGCGGGTCGGATCCAAATTAGTGGAGGCTCACATCCGGTCCGAGGGCAAGCGGTTGCCCATATGTGCTTTAAATGATGAGGAAGCTATTACAGATGCTAATATTATGTATTATGTTTGATGACTTAATGCTGATGTTGAATGCTTCTGACAGACCGTAATGTACTGGAATTTTTTTGAGTGATCCTGTAGACGAACTATAAATGCTACCTGCACTATTTTCGATAGAGAGTACTATTTTGTGATCCATAAGTCCTTGCGCACCAGGGACGTGCGTGCGTACGTTTTTATAAAATCGCACATAAATACCATGGACGTACCTGCGTACGTTCCTGGTATTATTGCATAGACTTAACTTTTCTCTACCTGGTATTCTTAAACACAGTGTATAGCAGTAGTCTGATATTCTAAGCCATGTTTTTTCACATCTCGACAGTTTTAGCTTTCACTTTCGCTTGCTACCTCTAGAATGCATTAGTAGTCATTGTGTTAAACAGAACCTAATGACCCCCCCCCCCTTAAAATAATAGATAAATTGGCTTTGTGTGCAAGGGGGTTAATAACATATATAAATTTTATTTTGGAAAATATCTCTCATATACGCTTTAACCCTTTAACGCGCAGTGTTCCCACTCTGGGAACCCGTTGGGCTCGAGCCCCTCCAATAAATTGTGAATAGGGGCTGAGCCCACCCAATAATTTACCACTAAATACAGAAAACTAATTTATACTAATATAAAAAACGTATTTCTCGCCATTTACAAATGTTTTAAAAAAACCTTTACTTGTACTTTAAAAAATTTTCTTCTTTTGATTTCAATCATGATTTAGTATTCATTGTGACGCCACGTAACACACAATGTTACTATACGCTGCCCTCGCCAGGCTCTGGTTAATTAAAATCAGATTATGCAATGTAAAGTATGAAATGAAGAAAAGTTCAGATGTGTCTAAAATGCACAATCTCATCGAAAATGTTTTTTTCCTCCTTTGGATTTTTTACTTTGCTTCTATTTTTAACTTATAACATGGTAGAAAGATACTAACATGGATACTTACCTTACATAGTGTAGAATTCTATGGACCCATAGAGCTCGAGCGCCTCCAATAATTTACACTTATATATAGTAAGTCATAGCTGCCAACTACTACGGAATATAATTAACCACTTTTTTGTAAACAGTATATTTTTTAATTATTTTTTTCAAAATAGTAACCAACTCGCGCGTGCAGCACAAAAATTTTGCTATATTTTAAGCCGAAAAATCATGTACAAAAAGTGGTTAATTTTATTCCGTAGTAGTTGGCAGTTATGAGTAAGTTATATGTACGTGAATCAGTGGCGTATCCAGAAATTTTTCATGTGTGTGTGTGTAGGGGGGGGTTACGACTTCTGCAACTCACATATATGTATACGGGTGTGATAAGGGAGTGAAGAATATACATTTTGTATGGCAAAAAATTCCTCATGGGGGGTATGACCCCCTTGGCTACGCCACTGACGTGAATATATGTGGTTGTGGGGCCCGGCCCCCCCAATAATTTTGAAAACTTTACGCTTATGATTAGAACATGGACGGACAGCAGGGTGCGAATTGACGGGGGGGGGGATGCGTCCCCGGCTGAAGAAAGTAATATCCCTGGCTTGAGAAATATTAATTGATCCCTGCCAGGGATACTATTTATCTCCTGCTGGAGAAATGTTAAATAAATCTGTGTCCCACCCTACAAGTTCAACAGTACTTAACGATTTTAACTATTGAGAATAGAAATTTTTCGTTTGCTTACTTTTACTAGATAACGGAGCAAGTTACAAGCATGCCTTTGAAACAGATCTACATGCCTGATGCCACTTCTCAATCCGTAACTGGGCTCAGGTTTCAAAGGAAGACTGCGAAATGAACGGACAAGCACTGCTCTGCCACGCACCGAATTTCAGGGTAGACGGAGAATCGACATAGGCAGGAATATGTGCATAGGGGGTCGACTTTTGTTTGAATTTAAGTCACTCTTTAGACAAATTGGCGACTGCATTTTTCATGTAATCCTAACTAATATTATAAATGCGAAAGGGAGTTTGCTTGTTTGTTTGTTTATGACGCTTTCACGCCTAAACCGTTGAATCTTTTTTTGTAAACCATCTGAAATCATTCTTAATGAAACCATCTGAATTGCATTCTTAATCATTCTTCTTAAATAGTTAATAAATAATTAATTAATTCTTTTAATTAATATTTTTTATTTCTTTTAATTTATAATTAAAATTTTTGTTAAATAATTTTAAACTATTTTATAAATATTTCATTTTTAGTTCACCATTTTAAATCAAAAGGATAAATCATACTATTTTTTAATAATTAATTAATCTTTTTTATTTTTATTTATTTATTTTGGAAATTGGCCAAAAAAAAACTGTTCTTTAAATGAAAACAAAATGTAGTCAAATTTTACTTTATTTGATTTATATTGCATCTTACTTGTAGTAATAACCACACCTCTACAAGTTTGTGGGACAAAATGGTCGCTACAAATTCGGAGTTGCATTTTATCGGAGCGCTTTACTTTACCATTGTTACTGCCAGATGTACGCTCATAACACGTAACCGTTCGCCCGTATAGTGGCTTTGGGCCGCGTCTTTCTACTTCCGCGAAGTGGTGAATTGGCAGGAGTGGACAGAGACATCGGCCGGTCGAGCCAAGGGCGGATTAAAGGGGGGGGCGGAGGGGACGAACGCCCCCCTCCCCGAGAAAAAAAAAATAATGTAAAAGATCCTATTTTACTTCCATAAAATGGATGTATATGTCAAGATTGCGCTATCAGTTCTTTCCCAGATCATTAATATGTATGTGTTTTAAAACATGCAATCTTCCAGTAAGTTGCAAAATCACGGTAAACACGTGGCGTTCGGCACCTACCAGACGCATTGCGTTGTTTCCCCGCTAAGGAAAAAGCGAAATGCGGGGCCCCTTTCGGGGGCATTTCGCATATGTCACGGGCTTTCACTTGCTTCTATAAAAACCAAACACTGATGGGCTCTTCTCACAGCTCGACGACATGAAAGCGAATTACAATCTCCGAAGTCATGTGATCACATTTTCGTATGGATAGTGGGAGAGGCTCAGCCATGCAGTTACAGATAGAGTTCCAATCTAAAGTCTATGGGCTTAGCTCTCCCAACGGGATCAGGTGCAGCTGGTGGGTTTGCCGTAACTAACGATAACGGGGTTGCTTTCGTGCGCCGACTTTTCGTTGCCGACTTTTCGCAACTTCTTCCCAATTCTGACATTTTCCAACTTTCCATTATACTGCTTTTAAGAGTTTTTTCTTTGTTTTTTTTTTTTTTTTTTTTGAGGGAGGCGACAAAAACGTAAAAACTCTTAGTTTTGGCGCAGTTTGGCGCAAAATTCGAATTTTTTGCAATTTTGTAGCAGGATGGCACTTAATGTGAAAATTGGCGCAGTTTGGCGCAATTGGCGCAGATTTTCCATCCCTGAATGCTATTGCTTCAATAAAGAAGCGCGTGCGTGCATCTGAAAAACATTAAATTCCACGGAAATTATGCCAGTTTTATGCCAAATCTATCTACCAGTAATAATAAAAATGAATGTTCTACAGACAAATCTACAGAAAGCAGAGCTTTGAAACTTTGAGCATAGAAGCCCATGACTGTGCACCTGAGGCTCAGAATGTTGAAATTTTAAATACTTCTCTAATTATTAATTAAAAACCGTTTTATCGCCCGCACAAAATGATTTATGCTTTTGAAATAAAGCTGAAATTCTATTTTCAGATAAACATGCATTTGAAAAACATGAAATGGTATGGAAATTGTGTTGATTTTACGCCAAATTAAAAAGCATTAGAAAAAAAAGTCCAAATGTGTTTCTTAAACTTCATAAAAGTCCAAATCATAACAATAATATAAAAACTTGGCTGTTCGAGCCTCGTCAGGGGGAGATCCCCCTGAACCCCCCTAATTTTTTAGTTTTATTTTTGCCATATTAAAACTATATTAATTAACTTGGCATTTTATCGCTCATCTTTCGCGTATTTCGCCTGGTAACCCTATGTTGAAATTTTTATGAGTGTAACCTATTTATAGAAAAATACATGTGCTTTAATCATTGCGCTCTATGGAAATTTTATAGCTACTAAACCGATTCTAAAACTTAGTTACACTATTCCTGAGTATCATTGTTTGTTTGTTTATGGAGTAAGACCGATTGACTGCACTAGGGTCCTAGGCCTATATGGGTTATTGCTCTGTGGGGAACTTTCTAAGGGATCCTAGCCCGTATTTACGCGAGGTTTTGGAGAAAACCGCGAAAAACTGCGAGCGGCTAGGTCGACAGGCTCGACCAGGGGTTGAACCTGGCACTTCCAGCCTTCCAGTTTTGAGAGTAGAACTTCTTAGACACTGGTGGGACCCTGAGTGTTATAGGCTACCTTTTATGCATATATCACAAATAGTTCTTTTACAGGGATACTCATAAGAATTACATTACACTCTATGTGTATCTCTGTGAGTACTGAACCGATTCCAAAACTTTTTTCACTGTTAGTAAGCTACACTATTCTTGAGTATTATAGGCTAAAATTCATATATGTAGTGCAAATAGTTCCTTTACAGGAACATTCAAAATAATTCTAATACATTATGCTCTCTGGGTATCTCTGTAACTATAGAACCGATTCTAAAACTTTTTCGCTAAGAAAAAGCTGCACTATTCCTGATTAACGTAGGCTAAAATTCATGCTATAGCATAAATATTTCTTTCACAAGAACAACAAAAACAGTTAGCAAATACTGTCGTAACTGTATTCGCCAAATGCCTGAAAAAAATCTAAATTTAGGAGCTCTGCTTACTCTCTTATTTTAAATGAAGTATACTACCACGCATTATACTTCATATAAAATAAGTAAAAAGCAAATAATATTTAAATGCAGTTTCTTTTGTCGCAAACATATGTGTTATTCACACATGCTTCATTTCTTTTGGGACCTAACTCTAAAGCCGACGCGGACGAAGTCGCGGGTCGCAGCTAGTACCTAATATATTGTGTGAGTGGAGCATTTACGCCTTCCTCCTTTTTCTTTCTCAAATGTCCCCTGCTGGAGAATGTTTTCTCTCAAATGCCCCCCCCCTGGAGAAAATGTTCAATTCGCACCCTGACGGACAGACAAAAAAAACCAATCATCAACAATTAACACCTTTTTTTTTTTTTTTTTTTTAAAGAGATGTGGTTTCATAACAATGGGCCTCTATTCTTCTGTAGCTTTCTCCAACGAATGTGTTATGATAATTAAAAAGAATGTCTGTTCTAGATCATGATTCTACATCCCCATGAATTGATTATTTTGTTTTGTGAATGTCAAGGTCTTATTTTAAGATTTTCCTGTTAACCAAATTCAGATATTTAAATAGGAAATGAAATAGATTTGTCAGTAATTGTTCTTCTAACACACACAGCACCATTTCAAAAGAGCAGCTATTTCGAAAAGCCAATGGAAGTCAAATTGTCAGTTTTGGTATATGTACAAACTTTCTTTTCAAAATTGTCATTCAAGGTGAATGGATGTGTTTCAATTCTTGCAGTTGTTTTGTCTCTTGGTATGTGAATAATTTTGCTACCCCCTGTATTATTTGTGAACTGGAACTTATAAAGAGCTAACACTTAGATAAGAGATTTTGGAAACGATCTCCTTATAGAATGATAGACATACGAATTTGGCGAATCATCGACAGAGACAGATTAATGTAATTTTGTGGTTGGAGGCGGCTAGTTGAAATTTTATCCATTTCATGGAAGTTAAATAGAATCGCAATATCTAATCAACGCAACTTTTGAGAAATATTCTTTAATCTTTAACGATTACTAAAATTTGATAAACGAAAAATCTTTTCAGCGAAGCTGGAACAGCAATAACTGGAATATTGTACTTTTTCAAGTAATTTCTTTTTTCTCGGGGAAGGGGTGTGATCACCTCCTCACCGCCCCTTTAATCTGTAACTGATCAACGATGGATATGGCAAAAAAAAAAAAAATGGAATCACCAAATTAGTTAGATTTGGTGATTCCCACATGTGCGACGTCACAGAAGCTGTGGTTTTGCTACCATGTACAGTGTCAGATTTTCGTCATACAGCTATAAAAGTCAATTTTCACACCTACCTCCAGAGATCCAATTTTTACATTTTTATAAAGGAAACAAACCATATTTTATGAAATTAATGTTTATATTCCAAAAAACTGCTTTGAATAATAAAAAAACATCTGTGTCATATTGGAGTGCATGATTAGAGGATTCGTCATTACCGGAGAAAACTTTTACGAGTTGCTCAACGAATTATATATTAGTAAATACTTTTGTTACGCATTGACCGTAAGCGTGCATAAAATTCTATTTCATGGCAAATATATTATTGATTCCTGTATTTATCAAATTGGTCAGCTTTCACATTAAACACAAGAGGCCAGAAATGAATACAACAAGAAATTGTAGAGTATTCAGCAGGAAAACATCAAGACTCGATATAAACAAAGATTTAATTTATGGATTACTGTTAACTTCTGACACATTCCTAATGTAGCGAAATCTCGCTCTCCAGCAGAGGGCGTGAGCAAGCACTCTCTAACTAGTTGTCGATGTGAGAGAACGACAGACGAGTTTCGATTGTACTTCGATAAGCGCACACATGCGCATTCGTTTTGTAAAACCTCAATGTAAATATTATGTACATTTAATTAAATAGATTTAGTCAAGACTACCTCTCTTCGAGTCATTCATTTGAATATTTCGATTGACCACCTTCGATGAACCACCGACGTTAGTTTTGAATTGCCTTTCGAAAGTGCCCTTTTGTCGTCACATAATAAGCTTACGTGCTCCTCCAAAAGCGAAACGTGGAAAAATTAGTACGCAAGCATGTGAACTCTTGGATATGAGAGCTCCAGCTCCAATTCACCAGACTAACACCCTTTCAAGTTCTTGTGATTCAGAAGAATCTTATGTTGATTCTGAATAATTCTGAAAATAATACTTTATATGCTTAATATTATTCTATATTAAAAATCCTCTTTCCTTATTCTTACTTATTTTGTGTAAGTAAAAGTCATACTTACTATTTTTTATGGGGTATTTAATTTTGTTGTACACTTTAATCTCCTATCATATTGCGTCGTATTAATTTATAGTTATATTATGTTAAAAATTCTCTCTTGAACCTTAGCAATTCGTTTTCATTTAGCCCAAGATCTTAACTGTATTTTCAACCCACACAGTTTGGGATAAATAGTTCTCTCCAGCTAGATCACAACCCTAGTAGCACTAGTTCAAAAAACGTTTAAATTACGTTGGAAATACGTTTTTTGACGTTAAAAAACGTGTTTTAAACGTCTTTTGAACTAATTGTGCTACTGGGGAAAGTTTTCCACTGTGCCACGTCCCTGATCTCCCGCTTCTCATGTGCAAGGGGTAGTAGGGACCCTGATGTGTTGGTTCCGGTGTCGAGCATGTAACTCTCTCTAACAGATGCCAATAACTTAAACCTTTAACGCGCAGTGTTCCCGCTCTGGGAACACCAAACTCTGACGTTTTGACTGTTGCCAGTCACGAAGAATAGATTTGATTTCTATAAAAATAGTTGCAGGTGACATAGCTCCCAAAGAATCCTTTACTTTTTAAAGCACGTCACTTCCCGTCAAAAAATTGTCACGATTTTTTTTAACAGCACTGACATATGCTGAAAAATGGAAGAATGCGAGAACAGCTGGATAGATTGCCCAATGCTGAAAAAAGGGCAGCCGTTGCCATCGCTCGACTTAACTACCAGCAAGATGGCGGACGATTGAAACTTTCATCGCGTGCCACAGATCTAGAGCAGGGTTTTCATTGAAGAAAAAAAATGGGTGAGAATTTCTCACCCTTTCCCTCAAACTGAGTGAGATTTTTATAAATGGGTGAGAATTTTTCACTAATAGATTTGGGTTGGGTTAACATCCAGTGGGTAGGGTATTTATTCCTGTGTTGGGTAAATACCCAAAATTAAGGTATTCATGATTTTGAGTTATTTTTATTGAGTGTAACTAGACCTCCAAGTATAAATCAAGCGCAGTTACATGCAATAAAAATGACCCAGTTCAAGATCCCGCAGGATTAGATTGTTTCCAGGAACCCCCGGGCCCCTTCTTTTTTTTCTTTCATAGACTTTATAGTTCTTGAGAATCCACTTATACACTCTGTGTTCTTCATTACTTTTTTTTCTTTGAGAAACCGATTTGTAGTGTGCGCGAATTTCTCGCAGTAATAATTTTTTAATGCGAGAAAAAGAAAAAAAAATGCCAGATTCTCGCGTTCTCGAGCTCTAGTGAAAACACTGTAGAGACCCTTTTTTGACGACAGCTGGCTGTGCGTGGCTGCCCTTTTTTCAGCATTGGGAAAGGGTTGCGCCTCAAAGGGTTAATAAACTGAACTATTTTCGGCAATTAATAAAAATATTCTCCCATTGTCGTATTTCAGAGCACATTTCAGAAAGTTTTATAAGGTAATGCTACCGGAGTGATTATTGAGCTTGCACATGTAATTAAAATTTAAACAATATTAGTTTTGTTAAGGAATTTCTTAACAAACTGTATGCATGTTTTTAACACCTCCCCTCACTCAAAATAATAACAATAATAATAGCATTTCAATACCAAACTTTAAAAAAAAAATTGCACTTAACCGAAAACAATTGCTTAAAAAAAAAAAAAAAAAAACAAATCTGCATTTTCATTCATTCATTTTATTTATCTACTAGCTGCGTTCCCGTTCTTCGCACGGTAGGAAACGAAAAATTTCCTCACATGTGTAATTCGAATTAATTCCAGTGATGTGGAATCTAGAAAAAGCAAAATTATTTCACTCTTGACTTAAAATTTGCGTCATATATGTAATAACCTGAGATCATTGCAATATAATGACACACACACACACACAAAACAACTATGTCAGCGTCATTCGGTATCAAAAAAGTGAAAATGGACCGTTTGCAGTGAACTTCTCACTTTCAAAATGTCTTATTTCCTCAGTCATGCTGTCTTTTAGGTTCACGTTTTAGCGTTAAATACCTCAGACACTACATGAAATGGACATTTTTTTTAATTTTAAAAATACGTCACTCTCTCTTGCAACCCTTTACAAAAAGAAAAGAGATAAGACTGCGCTATTTATAAAGGCTTTAAAATTGTTTTTCTAGATTATGCAGTTTAATTTTTCTTCTCAAAAATAAATCCAGTATTTATAAAAGGAAATCCAGCCAAGCAATGAAATCGTCTGCTTGGACATATCATTGTTACTGTATCCATGACAACCAAACCACAAGATATGAAACCGAAATTTGTAGCGGCTGCTATAAAAATGAAAATCCTTCTTTAATTAAAAATTCGTAAATACTCTCCTAATTTATATTTTTCCTCCGTTCTTCTTTTAAAAGTGGGGAAATTGTGTGCTCCGTCTTTTGCCGAAATATAAAAAAGTTATGACAGATAGAATTCAGGATGCAGCAGTTTTAAAAATATTTTACGAAAGTCAGTGTCAAATTTAATTTTATTTGAAAAATTCCCAAAAATCTGCAAATTATGTTACACAGTCCGAACAAACAGTTTTTAAAAGAAAATTTTCTCCTCTATACGATGATGTAACTATCGTTTACTTGCGAGTGCAATTACCGGCGTTATTATGTATTACGCAAGAAAAATCACTAAAAATCGGACAAAACATAAAATAAAACATTTTCTAATTCGAATTTCGAAAAAATCGCTTCGAGGTGTGTCGAGACCCGTCTTGGAGAATTTCCGTACAAAATTTGGTAGGTCTACGATCACCTGTTTCGGAGCTACGCGAGACACAGACAGACAGACAGACAGACAAACTAACGGACAGTTTACACACTGTTTTATTTATATAGATATTTTTTTTTTTACTTTTTTTTTGGGGGGGGGGGAGTGTATGGAAATTTTCCATATTTGTGAAAAAAAAAATCAGTTAAAATTTAGAACACATTAGAATGTAAAACACAAATTCACAATATTCCAGTTATTGCTGTTCCAGCTTCACTTAAAAGATTTTTCGTTTATCAAATTTTAATAATCTTTAGAAAAACTGAGTTAACCGATTTTTCTCAAAAATTGCGTTGATTAGGCACTGGATAAATGAGTTTATATCGTGTAGCATTTGCAGTGAGTATCTTGAGACAGTGTCTTCTATTAACACGACAGTTTTATCACAACGGAAAGGAAAAGCGTCTGAATATGCGAACAAAAAATATGCTTATAGTGCGACCTTTCACTTTCACAGCTCTAAAAATAACCCGGAAAAAAAAAATAAACTGCCCAGAGGGATAGGGGAGTTGCTAAATAACTTTTAATTTGTCATTTAGGTTAATGTTAGCTGTCTGCGCGACTCGTAAATTCATTCAGAAGAAAACACAATGATGTAATACGCGAGTGGTGCTTTCCGAATGTGTTATTACGTTGTGTTGAGAGAATATGGAATTCCAACCGTCTGATAAGCACCACTTAAGCGGGACTCTTGCCTTCTAGTGACGTCATAATGCAGTCTTGTGTACTGTAAGCACATAAGTTGGGGCTTTCTCTGCATTGCAACTCTTTCTCATTGCAGTTTTTTATGTTCCTTTGCTGGCAAGCTCACAAATATACGTTATCGGTTTATTAGCCCAGTTTATGTGAGATATCTGACTTGAGAAGATGAATTAGCGCTATTCACAACAAGTGTAAGCAGCTCAAAACAGACGACAATTACCGAAATTTTCCAAGAGGAAATGATTTAGAGAGTGCAGTTTTGAGAGTTTTCCTTTTAACGCTGGATAACGCTTAGGTGTAGCTTGCTAAGGGCAAGAGGGGACAATTCCTCCGCCCCCTCCACCTAAAATTCAAGAAAGTATAGATATTACCTTTTTAAAAATAGTATTTTCTACAGTAGGAAATATTTTGCTCCCCCCCCCCAATGTTACATGCTAATTTACGCCCACGGGAGTGCGTTATTCTTATGTAAAGAGTTTTTTGTTTTCAACGTCGTTATGAGTTTCAATATTACTTCGTTAGAAAATAAGTCAGTGAACTAACCAACTGACTTTAAGGTGAAATCATTGAACTAAAGTAAAAATTTCATGAGATTGATAAACTCTGCTAAATATACGTCATATTCGCAAATTCTAAATGGCTTCTCGAGATTACCGTTCGACATTTTTCAGGACTTTAAAATAAATTTTATGTTTTCTTCTGCTGAACCAGGGAGGATTGATATAAGAAACGGTTTTTCAGAAGATTTGTAGAGGTAATATGGATTAAAGTATGATATAGCCACCGCCCAAGACACTACCTCAAGGCTGCAGGTTTTTCTTAAGCACAATACACATAAAACACAATATAGCATATTGATAAATATTTCGCGTTCATTAAATTAAATGTGTTTGTTTCATTCATAATTTTTAACGGGTACCAATCAACTAAAAAATGGTTCAACTTTTCAGCTCAGGGCCGCATTAACTATCAAAAAGCAGTTTACGGGCCGATTGCACACTCGCGGTCAAGAAAAAAAAAAGGAATCCAAACACAGATTTTTAAAAAATTATTTGTTTTATATTAATTTTATTTAGTTACTATTTAATAACACATTGATGCATTACATATGAACACCTGTATTTGTGGGAATGGTGAAATTGTTTCCTAGATACCGAAATACCAGACATTTCTGGTTTTAGATTATATGTCGCTAACATCAAAAGTGGCCTGAGATTATCATTACAGAAGTTTGTTCTTCTACCATCGACAAGTTTGTTATACCGTCTCATTGACTGTGAACAGAAGTAGAAAAAGTAAGCAGCGAATAAGCTTTTACAATGTAGAGATCAACTGGAAAACCGCAATATTGCACGCTTCTATTTTAGTTCCGTTAGAACGTAACAACCACGTAGGCGGCGTCTGCTTTTGGCAGGATCAGGCCCGGACTGGCTCTTTTGGGGGCCCTCGGCTAAAGATTTAAAAGGGGTCCCTGACTATTCGGGCGCCCCCTCGAGCCGCGGGCTTCCTGGGGCCCTCCGCTGCGCCATTGCGTAAAGACGTAAGATTACAGGGAAATAAATAATCCAGTTACTCTGATATATATGTCAAATTACTCTAATTATAAAGTAGTATATCCATTATAGCCTCTTCGGACTATAGGTGCATAGGAAGGAAGAGGCTTCGGGGAGCCTCTTCGGGGCCCCCTTGAGCCGTGGGCCCTCGGCGATCGCCGACCAGCCGACCTGGCCAGTCCGGGCCTGGGCAGGGTACACGTAAAATTTCACAATTTTTTACTGTAGATAAAAAGACCACCACAGGCTGGATGAGAGTCCCGCGGGCAGTTGTTTGGAGACTCCCCCTACCCGAACTAAATGAAAAGCAATCCTACGTTAAAATATAACCCGCGGTAGTTTCAACAGAAAAGACTACCTAAACATTTTTTTCATTGATTAAAAAAATGTTTAAATAACATAATTTTACAGAAAATAGTCTCCCAAACCGTTTGTATTGTCTATTGTAGGTAGTCTATTGTAACCGTCTATTGTAGGTAGATGTTTACTAGGTTGTTTTCTGAAATACACAAAACAAATGAATTAAATCCTAATAATTTCATTGCGGTTGTTTCACTCTTGGACTTAGATTGCGGTAATTATAGCTTTTCTTTCATGTGTTGAACAATCTAAAAGCGGAGAAGTTTTAGTAAAATCAGTATTAATATTTTAATTTCCTATATATAATATAAAATATCATATATAAAATTGGCAGAGGGAAAGTTTGTATAAAACATTCACAATTTGTTTTACATTTATAATTTTGAATTTCGAAATCAAAGAATTTTAACATTTGTTCAATCACGAAACATAACAACTTACTACGTGTCGAATATTCAGACAAAATCTTTTTTTTTAATATAGGAACTATCCGACTTTAAGTTTCCTTCTTAAGTCATGCTAATAATTTCTAATCATTCGAAATACGGTATTACCGAAAATCCTTTGTGTTGAATTACATGTAGTGTACAGCATTGTAGTTTGTACATTTTTTGTGACATAGAATTATGTTTTAATAAATGCATTGTATAAATGATTTATGCGTTGTTTCAAATTTCTGATATTTACAAATCTTGGAAAAATATTGTTTTCAATTTAAATATCAACGAACAAACGAAAACCTAAGTAATATTACATTAAAAGAATATTTACATAAATAAAAGCAGCAACTCTTTGCCGAGTATTATCTTACTAATATATGGTTGTTTTTTCAAAACTATTCCGCTCAATAAAGTATGACATAAATTTAACTCCTATTGTATTACATAAACACACATGTGATACATTGTCTCACTCTGTCTTTTTACTAATGTAATTTATCAGATTGTTAAGTCTAAATCTCAAGTTCATTTTGGATCATCAGTCAAGAAAAGGAACGCATGTTCGGGAAATATATATGTGTTGTCTTTTTGACCCGTGCTTCTATAGAGGACAGTCTGTAACGAATGAAGATTTAGCAGAGGACGCGTATGTTACTGCCTGACGTCAAGTTAAAGAGCTACCCTGCAGAAAACACTCATAAATAGCCACAAAGATTATGTTTCAGTGATCTTTTCAACTGCTAGCAGGAACAGCAGTCTTATTCTTGGCATCTAATTCCTCGCAAACATTTGGCTAAGGACTCGCGTGACCTGTGTAAACATGGCATGAAAGATTTTTACACGACCTTGCGTGTAGATGTAGTCTGAAAGGCGATTTGGATACAGTAGAAGAGCTTCCCGTCCGAATGCTTATGTTGGGTTTGTGTTACTTCCTGTACTTGAGAAATTTCCGGTTTATTTTGTGCGAAAATGCTTGCATCAAGTTGAATAAAAACGCATTCCTTCGTAAAGTCCTTATACAATACTAGAAGCTAAAGCTTGAAGTGGAGGACATTACAACGGAAAAAAAAACGCTAGAAAAAAAAAACATTTGACGAAAATATGTCTATACTCAATATAGTTCATCTTCGTTCACCTAAAATAGATAACTTCATAGTCAATTTTTATTAAATACGCAAATCCAATTCAATGTTCTTCTATCAACGAGCGGAAACTTTTTGCATTTGTACGATTTCGGTTTGTGTAAACAGACCCTCTTGTATCTGTGCTTCGTGCAGACGATCCTTTTAATGAAAAAATAAATAAACTAATTTAAAATGTTATCTGGAAAAAAACTATTTTAAACGAATTGAAATCGCAACTTTCCTTTCTAAGCCTGATAATTGTGATTTCCATATGACGTCATTGTCACTTGGAACAGTGACTTAGACGCGCAAATGATTCACTTTTTTGACCTCGGAAATAAAATAAAGCAAAAAATAGCGTAAAACCACTTTAAAATGAGGGAACGGGTGGATTTTCAGATTTTTAAGTGGAGTAGATTGTTTAGTATATTTTTATACATATTTATAAAAAAATTCAGGCTGATCGTACTAACGGTGTAGATTTTATTAGGCATTTCGGGCTTAACTTTTTAATCTTTTTTGAGTAATGGCGGTAAAATTTCTATCTTGGAGTGAGTGCTCGGAATTGTTAGAGAATCAATGAGTCAGGAATCAGCGTAGCTATACAATAGGATTAGAGATGACTTTCTGGAACTCGGTTCTTTTTAAATCTACACTTTACAGTGAATTCTAGGAAAGTTCTGTTGCAAAAATCACACATATATGGCACAATTTAAAATTCGAATGGATTTCGAAATACTTTCTTTGTTACTTACAGTATGCGATCATATTTTTGAAGTCGCTCTGACACAAAGGTGGATTAAAGGGGGAGGGCGGAGGGGGCGACCCCCCCCCGAGAAACAAGAAATTAATGTAAAAGATCCTATTTTACTTCCATAAAATGGATGTGCATGTGAATCTTCTAACTAACCGCACCCACCGACAACCTAACCGCCCCCCCCCGACAAACTTGCATTAATCCGCCACTGCTCTGATACAGATAACAATTACGTTTATGTCAATGGTGTAACTGGACTAGTGTGTACTGGAATGCAAAAATTCCTAATATAGGCTCAAAAACTCGAAATCCAAGACTAAAATGTGTCAGAATCTCCTTAGAAAAACAGCCGATTGTGAATTTCTCCCAACTGCGAAATTTTTATTTAATCACATTGAAAATTTCAGGTATATAAAAAAGTGACTTACTGCCAATAATGAAATTTTAGTTATTAATGAAGATAGCTTTTTCGTTTCTGCACAGTCATTCATTTACAAATGCTGTGTTTTGGAATTGCATTGGAGGTTTGAAAATAGAATAATTTATGCCTTATTCTGTTTCCAGTGACCTTTTAAAAAGTGAAAAATTTTATTAAACTAAAAGATGAATTAATAATAAGCAGTGTAAAATGACAGATATTTCCTAGTAAAATAAACATATGCATATACCATTGTCCTCTAAGTTGATTAATTGACATCGCCTTGAATTATTTTATTTATAGAAATAAAATTCACAGTAACAACAAAATACTAATATTTGTTATCTCAGTTTTAAAATTAAAATTATAACTATAATATCCTTCAATATATTTTTAACCGCATCCTTAATATTTATTTAACTTCGAATAGCTCTGTTTTTTGTGGAGCGAATTTTCGAAACGAAATAAGGTGGTTTTGTTGCAAAGAAAATCCATTGTATTACTCAAATGTGACTAATGTTTGCACTAACCACAGCATTCAGAATTCTGGCTGAAAATTATTGCTCTCTCTTTAATGTAAGTTTTCAATTTGGGTGTTGCTTTCTAGCATCAGTCTAGCCAAAGCAAGGAAGCAACGCTGGACTGGGAGGTAAGCTTTCTGTTTGAAATGATGAACTCCAATAGGTTAATTGTTCGTTATACAAGCAAATAGGATGGAAAGTGTTTTAAAACAGATACGCTTGGCATGATTTATCGTTCTCGATTTGACGTGCTTGAATTTGACATCCATAGTAAATTGATATGACTTTAAAAAACAAGTACGATAAACTCTGATCCTCTGATATCCCTGACAGGCGATTTAGAATATAACCTGACAGTCCTATGATAACTCAATCTAATTTGCATGCGAGTACAATTCAAAGCCGGTTTAAAATGAAGGTGGGGTCTATTAAACAGCTTCTTTGCCACATCAGTGGAAATTTTTATTTTTAATTTATTTTAAATGTATTATTTTCGAAGATGGAGAAAAATGAAAGCTTTATTATAAAAGACAACAAAACACCATTTACTGAGACATACGTATCCTTGCCAAAGCAAATACGCTATCTTAAAAAAAATCGCAAATACGCACACGACTTACGCAGTTGTAGATAATTTACTTATTGGGAAATTGCTTACTTAAAATTAATTTTATTTTTTCCTTTTTTTTGCACTGCATAACATAAAAGTATACTATATACTAATAGTAATTGAGAAGAGAATAACTGAATTCACTAAATCACAATATGTATACTTATAAAACTAAGTATCTAGCAGAAACGTAACTAAGTTTTTCAGCGCCCGGGGACAGCTGAAGATTTTGCGCCCCCTCCTATTTGCCAAGATGCAAGAGAAGTTTTCGTGTACATGGATGCTGCACATGGGTACAGATGCTCCACCTTCCCCCCCCCCCCCCCAGCCCCTTAGCTACGCCGCTGGCATCTAAAATCTCATCAAATTGACAGTTTTAAAAATTTCAAACTTTGATTATGTTATTGGCCTCAATGAGAAAATCGATTGGTAATTTTAAAGGTTTTTGCATGAAAGCATACAGAAAAAATTTAGCTACGTTAAAAATGTAAAATTTACACTATACACAATTTTTAGTCATCTCCAGAAAACAAAAAGACTTTGATATCCTTAAATCAGTTGGTCTGAAATTTTGAACATAAATACATTAAAATGCATACATATTTAATAAAGTTTAAGTAGTTAAGCTTCATTGGCACGAAAAAGCGGGTGGTCAGACAGTATTGTATAAAACCTGAAATATCTTTTTTCAAATGCTATTCATTATGAAACATCTGGCAAATTCTATGAACTACAAATTAATTCTATCGCCTAAGAATAATATAACTATTTTATCATAAACATTTATGAGACATTCAACGCATAATTGTTTGTACTGCACATAAAATAAACAGTTTGTAAAAATTTCACATGGAAAATTAAAAAAGTAACCATTTATTTTCAATTTTTTCACTTTCTTTGTCAAGTATTATAAGCTACGATAAATTTTCGTCACGCTCCACTTCCTTCTTTTTTTCTAGAAACAGAATTTTTGTACTAATGTATTTTGTTAAAGCATATAATATATATATATATATAAAATCATTATTCCCAGAACTTTTACGGTCAGTTCAGACTACAATATATAAGCATGCTAAAAAATTGCACATATATAACCAAGTTAAATGAAACTTTGTTTCCTTTGCTTAATGTATACAATACATAATGCAGGATTTACTTTGAAAAATAAACTTATCCCGAATTGTCAATTTGTAAAGTTTCAGCTTTGGATAAAAGAAAAAAAATTTACTATTGATATGCACGCTGATCTTACGAGTGTGTATGTGAGAAGAACGTTTTCAACAGAAGATAATTAGTGCACAAAAGTACGTTTCAGGCTGAATGGTAGTTTATTAGAATCATTATGATTTTTAGTATCATATTTTTAAACTATGTAGTAATAAAATAGTTTTTCTTTTAATAAATGTTATATAATAGGCTATACAACAAGATCGATTTTTATGAGACACTTGATCTTAATGGTAATGCTGACTACTTTGTTCCTTTATTGTATTCTAATAATATAATGGTTCGTTTTTAATAGTACAGTTTTTGTTTATAATATTAGAAATTATCATTTTAATGGTATTTTTAATATTGTTATTCCAGTACATTTGAAAAATACCGAATGCCGGTATTGTATTTTTAGTCCAGTACAGCAAACATTAGTTATAAGAAAACTAGCACTTGTACAAGTGTAAGTTATTAACAACGGCATTAAGAGAGCCAAATGATCTGAAATGCTTTTCAAAGTGATACTTATTAATTTTCTATCGAGTAAACCTTTCCTCTCAAAATGATGACAGATTTTTAAAAATGTGTTCACTTTATGTTCAATTCAGAATTTCTCCATACGCCCGGGCTTGAAAGCCAGCCCGAATGATTCCGTACGAGCTCAGGATGTTCTCGGATCGAACCCGTCCCATCAATATTCTGAAATCATCATATATGTAGTATAACACATTCTGGCGCAATCTGAGATACATTTCATAAAAAGCGCCAATCCTTTTCTTTTCCAATCCATGTTCTGAATAAATTAATTTGCTATGCTATTCCATCCCATACCTTTCTTCAACGGTGTGAACAATGCTTGGCTCAGTATTATTACCTCCACAGCCGCAAAATGAGAATGATTACAGCGAAAACGATCCAACGCTGAGATTAAATCAGCATTAAGGAATAAATAAAACCGCACACATTCGACTCTTTAACAGACGTATCAAGTATTACAAGCGCACCACACCTTTCGGATTTTGACTCTCATTTATTCTCTTGGTTGACATCAATGAAACCGTCGGCAAACTGCAAGCGTATGGATTATTCTTCCCGGCTGAAAAGCTGTGTGCTTTAAAGATTTACATAATTAGGGTCACTGTTTATTTAGATCCCTTTGTTTAAACAGCAGTATCGCGTGTACCACCAAGACAGGTAACAATACAGGTTAATGGGATGTGCCTTATACTAGGGTGCCGCTGATGAGTTTACTGCTTGCTAAGATTGGGAGATGATTATCTTGATTTAAAATATTAGTAGTTTTCTTTTTGAGCATCTTTTTAATGGAAAGTTTTGTTTGCTTATTTTCATTTAATTTATGAAGATGGGAGAAATTTCAGTGCAGAGGAAATTTGAGTTAACATCTTGCCTTTTATCGTTATTTTAAATAATAGTATGGACTTGAAATGCAAAGTTGTTAATTTTTTTTAAACAACAAAGGATATTTTCGCAGATTTAAAAACAGCCTATGATGTTAAAAGACTCGAACAAATTATCTTTATTATCATTATTATTACTATTTATATCATATTATTATTATGTTACTAATAATTTATATCATGCACTTTTTTTGATTATAAAAGTACAACGTTTTATACGTGTTTAATTACCTATTTGCATAATTTTATGTTAAAAATTAGTTTTATACAAATTTCGGAAAAAATTCTAGAGCACAAAAATTACCTCCAAATATGGAATCTGACGATTGCATTGCAAAATACCATACGTTACAAACTTACTCAACTCCTTGAATGCTTATAGATTAACCGATTGTAAAAGTACATAGCTCAAATTATGAAAAAATCGTATTAATTCTAGCAAGGTAATAGAATTATCTGGAAAACTGTACAAAAACTGTAATAAACTTTCTCGAAATTCGAATTCTCTTTGCGAAAAAATGCTGTTTTCCAGAAGTTGAGGAGAGATGATTTTGGGAGACGGGTGGGGGGAAGAAAGAAAGGGTGAAGATTTTGTAAGAGGTAAAGATTTTTTTGCCCACTTCAAATGATTTCAAAGATTATCTGGCTTGTGACAATCAAAAGTCCTGACATCTGAAGTTTCAAGTATCATTGATTTGTAAGGCCTCAAATTCGAATGGTTTGATGTGATGAAGAACATATTGTATACTCCTTTGTGAGAGAGCTTGAAAGATATATGGAAGCGTTCCTTCAAAAGGCAAAGAAAAAAATTTGTATAAGCTCGTACGAGTTGAGTTGAGTAATTTGCGAATATCTAATGAAAACAAAACGCAAAGGGAAATAATTTAGAAAAATAATGTTTAAATTACCTAATTTTATAATTTTATGTTTATAATTTAAGATGAAAAAAAAATAATACTTGCGAGAATTCGACGTAAAAATTGCGTCTATACTATCTAAATAAATGTTTCTAAAATTTTAATTTATTTTGTTTGATTGAAAAGCCAACAAAACTATTTTCCTAATCTGTTCCATAAGAACTGGAGATTCCAGAATGCAAAGGGAAGGTCTAGCGTACGAATATGAAGAAAGCCATAGATACTTTTTGCAGTACTACCAAGAGATTTTGAGCTACACCATTGTTCTAAACTGTTACATAATTTTCATAACATAGAAAAATGAAGCTTAAAATATTTTTTACGTATGGCAAATAACCAATTTCTATTTTCAAAGGTATATTGGTTTAACAAAGAAAGTAATACTGAGTAATAACTAAAGATATATTGGTAAAATAAAGAAAGTAATACTGAGAAATTGTATCCCATTTTTAAAGTTCGCCCTTAAAATCATTAAACAAGCAAATGACATATCTAATGAATGAAAATTACGACGTGATATATTTTATTTTAATAAGATACAATAAATTTATACTTTGAAAGTATTTTTATGATTTTAGTATAACGTATTACAATATATTAATTATATAATATTTTAATTAAAAATTTAATCCTTTATTCAGAATGTGAATTATTTAATTTTTTTTTATAAAACTGATTTTTTTTAATATGGTGTGACTTCCTCACATATCTTCGTGGTTTATAAAATACCATTTTATGAATTAAAATGATGCATAACGCCTACTTCTGCTGAAAAATGTGTAAGCTGCTGTGCAAATATGCTATATCTTTTTATGCATATCATTATTTATTTGCCTACTAATTCGTTTTTAAAAAGTTAAAATCTTTTAACAAAGTAATATGTACTTGTGAGTTCTGAAAATCTTCGCGATACAAGAAAAAAAAAGTAAATTTCTAATACATATAACATTCTAATACATCACTTCCTTTTAACTCGTCACTGAATTTTCCAATCTTCTAAAAGCAGTAAAAAGCAGGAAAAGAAATACTTATGTTTTATACTTCACATTAACGTCTTGTAAAATAAAACAAATTCTTATTAAAAAGACAAAACTTGACAGTTTTTAACTCTCAAACGACAAGTTTCATAATTTGGTATTTTTAAATCTTTCCCCAATTTAAAAATATTAGAAATTTGAAAAATAAGCAAAAGTAAATGAAACTCGTTTCTTTTCAGAAGACTAATATACGCATAAAAGGTGATTTCTTTACTTCAACTTGTTTTTATTATGTAATAAGAAGAGAGTTTATTTCTAATAGATATTAATCAGAAATTAATATCAGAAATTCTACTCAAAAAGAAAAGGTATTCGACGAGTTTATCTGATAGCTGAATTTTGCAATCTTTTAAAAAAAGAGGGAAAACGTACAAATTTAGATTTTAAAGAAAAGAAATAACATTTAAAATAAAAGACAGACATTTGTTTTTAAATCTTTACTAGTAGGATTACCAGAAAACAATTCCATTTTCTTATACGTCAATATTTCGGCTAGTCAAAACTACTGAAGCTAATAATACGAAATTTGGCATTACGTGAGTTTTTTAACATAGCATTTTACAAAATTCGTAGCCCATACGTGGCATGTGGCCCAAACGTTCTTTTAACGTATCCCACGTGATCTAAAAGAAAAAGTAGAAACATCCGATCTCTTGCTCTAAAACACTACTATCAGAATACCTAAAAACAATTTCCGGACCTTTTGAATACTACCTTCAAGGAGGATAAACGTAAAAAAACGAGGGAGGTTGGGCACCTTTCATGGGGGGGAAAATGTTTTCTATGAAAATCTTGCTTTAAAATGTAACAAACGTGAATTTTGTGTACAGGCAAGGCTTGCTTGTAATTTAAAAATTGTTAAAAAAAATTTTTTTTTTAATTTTCGGAAAAAAAGACATTATTTTCTGGTGTTACTAATACTTCCCTCATAAGTGACAA
The DNA here is from genome assembly GCA_038373885.1 of Cheiracanthium punctorium. Classification (NCBI taxonomy): domain Eukaryota; kingdom Metazoa; phylum Arthropoda; class Arachnida; order Araneae; family Cheiracanthiidae; genus Cheiracanthium; species Cheiracanthium punctorium. The sequence goes on from JAWZYV010010612.1 coordinate 54,655, forward strand.
TTTGGCCACCTAAAATGTTATGAACAGTTTTGTATAAATATTTATGTTCGCATCTTTGTTCTTCTGAGAAAATTTACTTACAAAATATGAAAAGGAGAATAACAAAATTCTTACCTGGAATGCCGCATCACAATAAATTTTGGCGACGGCCGGCTTGTTGTAGATTTTCAACTCTTGCAGTCCGCCCTGCAGGAAAAACACAAACAGTAAGCTCCTGGCAAAATAATAAAAACAAGCGACGAACACGGGGCCCATTGCCAGGTATGATATATAAAAGTGAGAACACAGATTCGCGAACACAGTAATCGGTGTCACTGTCTAAAGTCTTTCTATGCCGTCAGTGAGGGTTTCTCTGAGGACATTATCACAGTAATTCATTATTAAACAAATGCATAAACCCCTATTCGGTTTTCATTGGTAAGTATAATCATGGTAAGGATTTCCACGGTTCGTATAACATTCCGAAATTCAGATGATTCTTAAACTACTGCCATAATGGAAACGTTTTATCTACATCTTCTGGTTGCACTGAGAACTTGATCCATTCATTTGATCCTGTTTATTAAAATCAGCGAGATTTTTTTCTCTTCTTATCTTTTTCAGTACTTGGAAATTCTCAAACGGTAACAAGATGGACAGTTTATATACTTCGGTCAGAGGTCAGCAAAGAAGGAAACAGTTTTTAAACTCTCGCAGGGATGAATAAACGCAAAATTGCCGCTTTCCAATGAATGACCGATGAGGATAAAATGTTCAAGAGCTGTTAACGTTGCATAAAAAGATCTTTCATAATGATTGATGAATGGAACTCTTTTATTATTATTGTTATTATTCGGTTTTTACGTTTGCAATCGGAGAGGTTTTGAAGTGCAGAATTTCCCAAGGCAGACGACTGCTTACATAGAAAAGAAAGAAAAAAATCCCAGAAAGTTTCAGTCACTTTTTTTTTCCTCACTAAGCAAGTTCTTGTGTTTTATTTACATGCGATATTTATACACAGTTTTTCTTTTTAAATGATAATATTTTGATGCGGTAATAAATTACTGAAAATATAACCAAATATTTTATAAAATGACTGATAGAGAACACATATGTAAAGTCAATGAAAAATAATCATATCACATTCAAGCTTTTCTGTAAACAAAACAGCTGTCAAGCTAAAACATAAATCACAAGGAAATTACTATAAATATATATATAAACTTTTGGCTGCGATGTGCATGTAAATCCTCTCTCATCAAAACACTTCCGTGTGGACTAGTATCGTTATTTGGGATTGATATTCTTCCAAACACGTGCTCTGGTGCGATGCCGATATACGGACGGTGTTCCAACTGCGCGCCATTGGTTTGGATACGAAACTGAAAGATGAAGAGAAAGTGTTTTCGGAGTCAGCGCCCGATTCGGGTTGCCGGCTCGGGACAAACTTTCTGCGCCAAACGCATCCCCGCCAAATGGCGATTGCTTGAAACAGACACTTAATTATAAACGCGGCGTAATTCCGGTTAGGATGATAAACGGACAAAAGAAAACTGGTTAGTGTTATTTATAAAGACATTTATTTAGAGAGAAATTACTGAAATTTCAGTCTACTTATTTTTGTTTAATTTCCTTAAATAACCGTAAGTCACTCAGATACTATTTAAATAACCTATTCAAATAAAAGCGATTCATTAACCCTTTGAGGCGCAACCCTTTCCCAATGCTGAAAAAAGGGCAGCCGTTGCCATCGCTCGACTTAACTATCAGCAAGATGGCGGACGATCGAAACGTTCATCGCGTGGGCACAGCCAGCTGCCGTCAAAAAAGGGTCTCTAGATCTGTGGCACGCGATGAACGTTTCGATCGTCCTTCATCTTGCTGGTAGTTAAGTCGAGCGAAGGCAACGGCTGCCCTTTTTTTTCAGCACTGGGCAATCTATCCAGCTGTTCTCGCATTCTTCCATTTTTCAGCAGATGTCAGTGCTGTTAAAAATAATCGTGACCACTTTTTTACGGGAAATGAGGTGCTAAAAAGTAAAGGATTCTCGTGGAGCTATGTCACCAACTATTTTTATAGAAATCCAATCTATTCTTCGTGACTGGCAACAGTCAAAACGTCAGAGTTTGGTGTTCCCAGAGCGGAAACACTGCGCGTTAAAGGGTTAAGAAGCGTATCTTGGCAAGAAAATCATAATGAAAGAGTAGATGGTTAAATATTAAAAGAGGCTTTTTGAAAAAAAAATATTACAAAAAGGAGCACCGCCAAAGATCATGACTAGCATTTGTTACAGGTCCTTTGACTCGTCTTTAGTCCCCAAGTGCTTTGAGGATAAAAGAAGTGTACTAATAAGTTTTAAAATTGCTAAATTCTACAATAAGACTTCAATTCAAACAAAATGGGATAACAGCTATATCAACCAGTCAATTTCCGTGAAAGAAAATAATATGTTAATTATGTTAATATAAATTAACATTGTTTGCATATATATAAACAAGCGTAAGCTTCCCTTTATAAAGAATGATACAAAAAATGCTACAAAAATATGTAAAGCAAAGTAGGGCTGTGGAAGATGGGAGTTAGTTTCAATTGTAACTTATATTTGAAAGAAAATTATCATTGTTTTGCCAATTTCACTTTTTTTTCCGAAGTGAAAAGAGTCACGTCTAGTATCTGGTAACCGTATATGTTAATTACTATAGTATTTACTATGACCAACGACGTTGTGAATTGAGTGTACTTTCTTTTACCCATGATGTAACTTGTGTCATAACATTATTTTTTTTTTTTTGCAAATTTCATCGACTAAAAATGAGTGGTAAATCTTCATTTACAGAAATAGGGATTAGGTCTCTACAGGGAATTTCACTCAAAGTGCGACAGAGTTCTAGGATGAGCAGAGTAGGTTACCCAAAAACGAATAAGAATCAGCTACCATTGTCAGATGGCAAACTTTGCCTTCGTGTACCTGTTAATAATCATTTTTAAATAAGTACTAGTCGACTTTCTGACCATCGTACACGAAAATTTAATTGATCTTTCGCAGAAAGTACAAGAATAAAATGGGTTGCTTTGAAATGTTACATCAATCTATCGATGAAATTCTCGAAGATAGCCAACGGTTAATGAAACCCAGTCAAGGAATTAAACAACTCTTAAATACTCTTGGCAGAATGATTATTAATGGGTGCATGAAGACAACGTTAGAAACCCCAGAAAGAAAAATAAAAGAAAGAAAATACCGGCAAATGTTTGTGTTTGTGTTTTAAGGCAAACCTGCACGCGGGGTATCTGCCTAGGATGAGGGGTGCCTTGGTAGGAGGACTTTCTAAGGGGTTCTAACGCGTATTCACGTTACATCTGGAGAAAACCTACCAAAACTCAAGACCGTTAGACCGACAGCCACGCGATGGGACCCGAACCCGGGACCTTCACACCTCGGCCGTCTACCATTTTCAGTGGCATAACCACTGCGCCATGGTGAGGCAAAATACCGGCAAGCTTCCAAAAGAGTATTAATTTGAAATATTGTGAATCCTCATAAAAATTGTAATTGAATATTATTATAACTAAAAGTAACAACGCAAGAACCTACAACACTACATGAGACACAATAGAACATAATAATAGAGAGTTCAATCAAGACGGAGAATACCAAATGACGAAAAAAAAATATCTTTCTATAGATTTCTTGAGAAATCTGCTGGGTAATTTGTGATAGTTATAATTCTAATATTCTGAAAGAGAAGAAGAATTGGCTGCCCAAATTAATAACAAAGAAAGGTGATTAAATAGGTGTTTGCATGTTAAGGATTCACCATGTTCGTAAAGTGGTGGATAATAACGTTCTTTTAACCGGATAACTTTTTGAGGCACAACCCTTTCCCAATGCTGAAAAAAGGGCAGCCGCTGTAAACTCGACTTAACTACCAACAACGACAGCTGGCTGTACCAAAGAATATGGCTGTACCACTACGACAGCTGGGTGTGCCGGGCACAGCCAGCTGCGTCAAAAAAAGGATCTCTAGATCTGTGGCACGCGATGAACGTTTCGATCGTCCGCCATCTTGCTGGTAGTTAAGTCGAGCGATGGCAACGGCCGCCCTTTTTTCAGCATTGGGTAATCTGTCCAGCTGTTCTCGCATTCTTCCATTTTTCAGCAGATGTTAGTGCTGTTAAAAATAATCGTGATCATTTCTTTACGGGAAATGACGTTCTAAAAAGTAAAGCATTCTTGTGGAGCTATGTCACCCGTAACTATTTTTATGGAAATCAAATTTATTCCTCGTAACTGGCAGCAGTCAAAACGTCAGAGTTTGGTGTTCCCAGAGTGGGAACACTACGCGCTAAAGGGTTAATTACGAGATTTACTCAATTTCTGCTGTGCTTTTTCTTCCATTTAAGGATTGTTGGATTCAAGATAAAAAGTAATTGCAACCAATTTTTCTTTTTTAAATTGATTACTGTCAAATTCTATTGGTGGTCATATTTAATAAGCTGTATGAATTGATGAACTTTCCAAGAAATTTGAAAAAAAGATGGCTTTAAAAGGATTTGTCAGTTAAAATTAATTTAGTGCTAGAGTTTATGTACTTTATTCATAATAAAAATATTATTTTCTAATAAAAATTTCCTGCAACTTATTAGTTTTATTTTTTTTATCTTAGTATATTAATTTTTTTATTAAAATAACAAAAAGTAGCATCTTGTTAAATGTAATGTTATCAAGAGGTTCTTCTGGTTAAGTGTAAAAATAAACTTCTGTATTTTCCTCCTTTTTTTAAAAAAAAAAAGTTACTATTTTTCACAGCTAGATTATTTAGTGAGTTTATATAGCTTTTGTTCCAAATTTCTTAGCGGTGCGTAAAACAAAGACCAATGTGAGGAAGCAGTTCTGGAAGCCCCAGGTAAATTTTCCGCTGCTGCGATTTTTAAACTATGAGAGAACAGTGTAAAGCAAATAATATCGAAACAATTAAATATTTTCTTTCGAGTACAATCTATGAAAATTATCTTGGTAGATCCCTGAAAAGAGATATTAATGTTACATCCATCCTTTCCGGAAACAAGCATGTTATCACGAATCTCAATTATATACAGGGTGTCCAAAAGCACCGACTTAGGCTCAGTGGCGGATTAATGCAAGATTGTCGGGGGGGGGGAGGGTTAGTTTGTCGGTGGGGGCGGTTAGTTAGAAGATGGACATATACGTCCATTTTGTGAAAGCAAAATAGGATCATTTACATTAATTTCTTTTTTCTCAGGGGGGGGGGGTCACCCACTCCGCCCCCCCCCTTTAATCCGCCCTTGCTAGGCTTTTATTCCTTAAATTTTGATCGTAGACATGTATTATAAACTACAGAGTTACATTTAAAAAAGTACATCCTTTTATGGTATAGTTTAAAATTTTCAGAAGATTAAGTCAAAATAAATACAAATTCAAATTTGTATACGGCCCCCGCGAAAAAAGATTCTAAATTAGTAAAATGGGACCCCCGCTCATTAATAAGGTGATGTACAAAACTTGAGCATTTTATCCTATAGAGAGCGTTGGAGATATGAAAATAAAGATATGCTGACGTTCACCTTTTTTCAATGGCTCTAGAAAGGAAAAATCACTCACTTCAAATGCTCGCATTTCAGTACACAAATTACGAAAGAAAGTAATGGTTACATAAATACATAATACTTCTGCTTGTGAGTGTTTTACGTTATGGCAAGCCTATACGAAGGGCATCTGCGTACAGGGGAGGGTGCCATGGACTCAGAATTTTTTATGGGACTCTAACGCTTATTTATATTACATATGGAGAAAACAGACCACAACTCCTGACAGTTAGATCGACAGCTACGCGTAGGCCCGAATGCGGGACCTTCACACTTCTGCCATCTACCATATTCAGTGTCTTATACACTCGACCATGTTGGAACCTGATACTTCTGCTATAACTGTTATTATATAGTCCTACACCAACTTCACCAACAAATCTCAGAGCTTTTTTTACGCTGAAAGGCTGAAACTTTGTACAGTATGAAGCACATTTTACTAATTGGGATTTTTTTTGTATGAATCCCGTAAAAAAATTAAATTTTGTATTTATTTAGATTTTATCTCCTGAAAATTTTAATCACTTTCATAAAATTTTGTACCTTCTTTTATGTAATTTTGTAATTTATTATAATCTCAATGATCGACACTTACGGGATAAAACACTTGGCCAGTGTTTTGGGGACACCATGTATACAAATTTTATTTTGTTGTATACTAATTTTATTTAAGCCACTAAAATGCAATTTGAACATCAGCTGCATAATCTATTGAAATTCTTTTTGTATTGATATGTAAAAGAATCATAGTGTATGTTCATTCTGAATAGGGACCACGGCGTAGTACATGTTAATAATGTATATAAATTTCGGAGAAATCTATACATACTATGGGCACACGATAGAAAGTTTTACTTATGAATCCAAGAAAAAAAATTGCAGTCAATTTGATATTCTGGTTCAGACGATTGCAGAGAATCAAAGTGAAAATATCGGCAAAGATAATTAGCTTTGAAAAATGTTAATAATTGACAGATTTAGAAAATTTACGAATTTTACTAATCTTTTTCAAGTAAAAATTTCTAACTTTAAATTAGCTGAGTAATTCTTCATAGATGAAGTTATAATAAGAGAATCCCTTAAAAAATGATTTTATCTTCAATCTTCTTAAAAGTAAAATAAATAAATAAATAAATTGAAAAACACTTCAGATATATTTGATACTTCTTCTAGAACATTTTCTGTGCAGAACACCAGTATTTAAGTAAGAGGAGGTTTGTGTTTTTCTGGGTCACTGAATTAAATTCAGTTTATAGTTGTTTCAAGACAACGTCTAAATCATTTAATAAAAGAAAAAAATGATGCTTTGATTTTCATTTTGTAATTAATAATTATGATGCTTATTTGAAGAGTATAAGTAATAAAATCATTGAAATGCTGATGAAAATATTTGTTAATTCTTTCAGAGCAATATAGTTAACATTATTTCAAGGAAAAGCATGAAAACAGGCATGGTTCATGTGTAATGGGGTCTAAAACAGTTCGTCCCAATTTAGAATGACTGAGGACAGACGTTTCCGGTCATTTCATTCAAGCTGGTGCTATTTCACGTGTTAATAAGCGTGGAATGACACAAAATGAAGACGGAATTTCCAACGTTGAATTGAGTGGATACACTCATCCACTAAACATCAAGGAAGAATTATTTTTATTCTCACCCACTTTCTGAACGAGATGTGCTGATGGAAGTGGGCGCAATGTTTTAATATTGTGGATTATTACAGCAAAACTGTAAAGTGATTAGAATATAATGTAATTTAATACAAATTGAATGAATACAAATGACTTTTTTATTAACCATACATAATACCAGGGCTTGAAATAAGTCTCTACAACCGCGGTAAAAACGTGATATTAGCTCAAACAGCCGTAAGGATCAACTGTTCTCGCTCAAGTTTAGCTACAAGTATTTCAAACTTTATTTCTCGTGAGTTTTCTTTCTATCTCAGATGTAATTTAAGGTTGCATCCGAAATTTAATAATTCTAATAATAAAAAAAAGGTTAAACATACTTAATTTCATCTATTTATTTTTTCGCATTTTATTATCAATTCAATTTTTTAAGTTAAGGGGAAAACTGCAACTGTAATTGATTGTTATTACGAAAATTAAAAATTTTGTCGTGAGCAGACGAGCATTTTCTGTCAGCTTTTAAAAGCTCACAGCATTTTTTGCTGTCAGCTTCAAAATCTTATTTCGAGCTTTATAATAGCAATTGTAGCAATCGAATTTTTAACATAACACATACACCGAAGAGCCATTACATTATGACCACCTTCTCAATAACGCGTAGCGCTTCCTTTGGCCTTCAAAACAGCCGTATCTCGCCTGGATATGGATGCCACGAGCTCTTGGTAAGTACTGGAAGCAGGCTGTACCAAATATTTAAGCGGCGACTTTGCAAAGTCGAGATATTGGAACCTGATGGTGTTTCAGCTCTGAGCTGCCGGGAGAGGGGAGGAGCTGTTCTCCTGGAAGACGACTTACTTTGACGCGACCATCGACGTGATGAAGGTGAAACCGCGATACATCCTACTAGGCAACTCTCTTCTACACACCCATGGTCCAGTCTCGATGTTCCCGTCCCCACTATAGGTGTAGTTGACAATGACACTTGGTAAGCAGAGGCACACGAGCAGGACGTCTGCTCCACAGTCTTACATCCAACAGTATCCGCTGAATTGTGTGTTCCGAAACGCTTGCACATGTATTGTATTGGGCTGTCAGCTGAGCCACTGTCTGCCGCCGATTTTGCTGTACTAGGGGGGACAGTCTCTTGCGTCCTCTTTCTGCGTAGAAGCCCAACATTGGCTTCTATTGCTGGTTTCAGCGTCATTAATCCACTTTTCATAAATACAAACAACGGCAGATCGTGAACAACCGACCATTCGTGCAGTTTCAGAAATACACGTTTCAAGTCTTTGGATCATTACAATCTGCCCTCCATCAAATTCGCTTAGATCAACAGCCTTTCCCATCACTCATAAACGTAAGTGCAAGAATGATTCCTTACATTTTACGCAGCAACAGTTATATAACATTCCCATTTAATTACGTGCTCTCCGTGTTATCCAGACGAGTTCATTGAAAAATGGGTGAGTGGTCATAATGTAATGGCTCTTCGGGGTACATGATAATAATAATTTTTTTAATATTTTTAATTAGATTTCACATTAATCTTGGAAAATATTAAAAATATATCTATATATATATATTTTTTAAAAGAACATTCATTCCCTTTGTCGAATGTTTTGAATTATGCAATATAAACTTTTCGTATTGTAGTGAGCACAAAGTAAATCAGATTGTCATAAATTCTATGCATTCTAATTAACCCTTTCCAGGTTCATTTTATTTCGGGATTATAGATCAAAAAGTGTGTTTTTCGTGCTTATTTTCATACATACACATCTTTTTTAAACTTAATAGCACCCTTCGCATACAAAATTTCCTAAAAATTAATTTAAAAATTCTATTCATAGTGCCCGAGCTACACTCGGGATGAACCAGGAAGGTTCATTTCGCCTACCCGAGTTCAGCTTGAGAAAAACGGGGAAGGGGCTAATTTGTTAGTACAGTCTGTCAATTAAATAACCAAATGTCGGAACCGTGTATGAACAATACAGATGTTGGGACATTTTTTTGGACCCCCCAATTCTATTTAAAAAAATAGTTGTGGGTGACATAGCTCCACGAAAATCCTTTACTTTTTTTTTAAGTATGTTATTTCTCGTCAACAATGAACAACAAAAAAAAAATGGTCAACATAAAATTATAACAAATGCATTTTAACCCTTTGAGGCACAACCCTTTCCCTCCCTCCTCCTCCCCCCCCCAATGCTGAAAAAAGGGCAGCCGTTTTATCATTGCTCGACATAACTACCAGCTAAATGGCATATGATCGAAATGTTCATTGCATACCATGCCACTTATATATTTGTTAAATATATGTAGTGAATCGAACCCAATTCTATTTTTAAAAAAATAGTTGTGGGTGACATAGCTCCACGAAAATCCTTTACTTTTCTTTTAAGTATGTTATTTCTCGTCAACAATGAACAAAAAAAAAATGGTCAACATAAAATTATAACAAATGCATTTTAACCCTTTGAGGCACAACCCTTTCCCTCCCTCCTCCCCCCCCCCCAATGCTGAAAAAAAGGCAGCCGTTTTAGCATTGCTCGACATAACTACCAGCTAAATGGCATATGATCGAAATGTTCATTGCATACCATGCCACTTATATATTTGTTAAATATATGTAGTGAATAGAACCCAATTCTATTTTTAAAAAAAATAGTTGTGGGTGACATAGCTCCACGAAAATCCTTTACTTTTTTTTAAAGCATGTCATTTATTGGAAATATATCACCCGCAACTTTTTTTTTTTTTTTAATAGAAATCCAATCTATTCTTTGTGATTGGTAACAGTTAAAAACGTCAGAGTTGGGTGATTCCAGAGCGGGATCACTGCACGTTAAGACTTTCTAAAAAGGGGGGTGGGGGGTTGTGTGTGTATGTGTTTCAATTTTATATAAAGATAATTAAGATATACTTCTTCTCTTACAATGGGTGGAATGCCTTTCGTGAAAGACTTTCTAAGGTGGAGGGTAAGTACAGACTGCAAGTTCCAATTACTGGTAATCTTATATTGTTATTTTTTTATTTTTTTTCAGTTAAACAATAGATAACAAAAAAAGGGTAAGTAAAAATGACTTTTTTTTTTTTCTCAATAGAATGGATTTCGAACCAAAAAAAAAAAGTATTAAACGGAATAAGTAAAATGACTTTTTTTTTTTATTTATATTTAGATAATTTGACTTCATCCCCTCAATCCCCTCCTGATAATAGATTGGCCGATCCAGATTATGAAATCATATCAAATTCTTCCTCCTCCTCAAGCAGTAGCAGTAGTGATGACGAACAGTCACCACCGTTGCCAGCCGAACAGTTACCACCGTTGCCAGCCGAACAGTTACCACCGTTGCCAGCCGAACAGTCACCACCGTTGCAAGCCGAACAGTCCCCACCGTTGCTACCGGATAATAATCGACGAGGAAGACCGAATAATCCACGGGAAAGACCCCGCCGTGGAAGGGGTGCTCGTGGTGGTAGTGGTGGTGGTAGTAGTATTAATGGTGCCGCCGGCGGAAGGATTATTCCATTTGTAGATAGGAACATTAATAATTATGTTTATCAGCATCACCAGCATCATCAACATCACCAACACCCATATTTAAATAACCACCAGCATCAGAGAGAACAACAGCCAGAATATGGAAGGGGGGCTCGTGGTAGTGGTGCTGCCGTCGGTGGCACAAGAGTTGTTCCATTTGTGAATAGGAGCATTAATCATACCTATATAAATCACCACCACCAGCAAAATCCAGAACAACAGCCAGAACAATCAGAAAATAGACAACGTGTAAATATAGCAATTAATAATATCGAAACAATAACAATAAACTCGATTATGAATATAAGCTTTTATTACAAGTAATATATAAAAAAACATTTGTTTTAATATTTACAATGTTTTTGATATATTAACAATGACTGGTGGAAGAGTTGTTCCATTATAAATTTTTCTAAGTATTATTATACATAATGTAACATATAAAACAACTGTATTTTTTACTATAATTTAAATAAAAAATATATATTAAAACAAATATGTTTTATGTTTTTGTTATTTTTTTAAGCCTTTCTTGTAATATATTTAAAAGTGAATTTTTTTTAGGACCTCATAGCTTTTGTACAGTCTGACAATTAATAAGCAATTAAAAAAAAAAATTAAACCCAGACAAAAGATGGTATAGCTATATTGAATAAGACATTAAGTCTTGTGAAAGAAGAAAAAAAAATATATATATATATATCCCAATTATCCTTACATGAAATTGACTCCTCCGCATTTCACATCCCTCCCCCCCTACCATTGAATGAGACAATAAGTCTTGTGAAAGAAGAAGAAGAAGAAGAAAAAAAGTATATCTTAATTATCTCCACTTCCTCCCCCAACACCCTCCAGCTTAGAAAGTCTTTCACGAAAGGCATTCCACCCATTGTAAGAGAAGAAGTATATCTTAATTATCTTTATATAAAATTGACACACACACAATCCCCCACCCCCTTTTCAGAAAGTCTTAACGTGCAGTGATCCCGCTCTGAAATCACCCAACTCTGACGTTTTTAACTGTTACCAATCACAAAGAATAGATTGGATTTCTATTAAAAAAAAAAAGTTGCGGGTGATATATTTCCAATAAATGACATGCTTAAAAAAAAGTAAACGATTTTCGTGGAGCTATATCACCCACAACTATTTTTTTAAAAATAGAATTGGGTTCGATTCACTACATACATTTAACAAATATATAAGTGGCATGGTATGCAATGAACATTTCGATCATATGCCATCTAGCTGGTAGTTATGTCGAGCAATGATAAAACGGCTGCCCTTTTTTCAGCATTGGGGGGGGGAGGGAGGGAAAGGGTTGTGCCTCAAAGGGTTAAAATGCATTTGTTATAATTTTATGTTGACCATTTTTTTTTGTGTTATTGTTGACGACAAATAACATACTTAAAAAAAGTAAAGGATTCTCGTGGAGCTATATCACCCACAACTATTTTTTTTAAATAGAATTGGGGGGTCCAAAAAAATGTCCCAACAACTGTATTGTTCATACACGGTTCCGACATTTGGTTATTTAATTGACAGACTGTAGTTTGCGGTCGTACGAAAGGACAATAGCAAATGTTATGTTTCTTCTCCAGGGGCGTAGCCAGGGGAGGGGGATATAGGGACATATCCCCCCCCCGAAATTTTTGGATTAGCAATGAAATTCCGTCTTTTTATACACGTATAAGTTCATATCCCCCCCGAAAAATTTTCCTGGCTACGCGCCTGTTCTTCTCGATCTGCTTTTAATTTTTTTTTCTTGTTTTACATTTAGAACCCCAACTTAAAATGAAGGGAAAATTACATAACATAAATTAATGAACCTTCCTAGGTATTTTCTTACACGTTATTTCTTTTTACCTTCCATTTTAAGCAAGCTTTAGAAAAAAATATTTCCGTTAAATGATCGCCACACACCCCAACTGATTCTAAGGGTCAACCCCAATTTCCAATAGGACCTATTCATCATTTAGGATCACTTGAAATGACCCAGGTCTTTTCATATTTCTTTTCCCAACGAGCTATTAACATGTTTGACCCGAGAACAAAAGAAATAGGTGGAAGGTTCACACATCTTGCAATCACGCCGCCAAATCAATTTGTCGAACTCCATTTCAAGAGAGGAATCCGAATTCACCATCACAAAAAAGGGATTTTTGAACATCTGGGGGCCCCCTCCTTTTACAATTTTTTCTACAGGCGCGATTAAACGCATCTACGGGTGTTAGTTGATGAGGGAGGGGGGAATTTTTTCTACCCTTACGGGTGCGTTGATGTTGATGCCAAGTATCGAAAATTGGGTGGTGAAATAATCGTTCCAATTAAAGACGATCGCCATCACTCGGTTTCACGGAGTGATAGCGTGTACAAGTTATGTGATGTTAGGAATACATTTTGTTACCTGTCAAAACAAGTTACTTATCTGTCGATTAATCATTGTAAAAAAGAAGGTTTAAAATTTTCAAGTTTTCAGAGATGTCGATAATTAAAAACAATCTGGCTATAATTATAAAAAATTAACAGCTCAAAAAGGTTTTTCCCCGATATTGCAGCAATATAAATGATTACTCATCTTTAAAAAAAGTTAAGTTCTTGTAAAACACAAATTCGCGGTAAAATCTGCCTTAAACAGAAACGAAAGGAACAGAAAATCTTCCGCTATAGCCATTTTCCGTTGAGCACATGTGTTTTCCGAAGCTGATAACAAATCTATAGGCTAAAGAATATGTTCATCAAATATAAGTTTTTCTTTCCATGAAGAGCTCATTTACGACAAATTTTACCATACATTCTTTTAAGCAAAAGAAGTAATTAACCACAGAGTCTTCGATTATTCGCAGAATTGATTAGTATGTCAACCGTGTACAATCATAAAACGACTCCAATCAATTCAAAAAAATTTCTGGATAACTTCATTTTCAGTAGGGTACCGACAGCGTGCCGTTCCTAGCCACCATGGAACCCTGAACTGCCCAGAGCTTTCCTTGAGACACACTTTGGGTATTTTTATGCTTTATTTTTCACAAGTAGTTAAAGGTATCTGACTTTTTCATGTTAAATTATTATTATTTTAAGAGTTTTTGTCTGTATATCGTCTTCTGTATCCATCTTTACGGGGCTTTTGCTGCCAGTTATGGAATAAACTGTAACACCACAGTCAATAAACAAATAAGACTATCATTGGTGTATTACCTGAGCAAAACTACGGCCAAAAATGAATAGACAAACTATGACTAGAATAATAACTATGAAGAGACAAACCCATAAGTAAACAGAATTTTTTGTTGTTGCATAATCAGGTTTGAGATAACTAAAAGTGTACAAGTTCAAATGTTAAGTGAAAATAAACACCATCGCAATTTTTGGGAAACCATTTATTGAATTTGAAGCACTGAATTCAGTAACTCCTGAGACTTTTTCTAGTGTGAAAGTATTCTTTGCATATACAGCACAAATATCGTCACTATCCTCATCAAAACCGTCGGTACTTCTATATAGAGGAATGTCTTCACCTGAGAAAAGAGAGCTGTTGTTCTTCTGTTTCGAAATTTTCTTTTTATTTCTATTGCTTTCCCTGGAAAGCTTCTCTTCTTTCTGCTGCAAAGACCTCTGCTGTTTATTGCTTATGCCCGGATGATTTAGATTGTTTGACCTGAGCTATACAGCTGATTGTTTTTAGAGAGGAATTCCCGTTTTGCTGGAGGAAAAAACGGTGAAAAGTGGCTGCCACTATATCTGTTAGTAAAAGCAACTGATATTGCAGGCCTACTTGATAGCTTTGGGAAATCAAATTATGGTAAGCTTAATGTCACATGCAAATAATGTCTTTGTAAGCAATAGCAAATATCACGGCTGCACCCACCAAAGATAGCAAACGCATGCCCTGAAATTTCTTTTTGAGTTAAAGGATTAGATATCAGCAGCTGAAAATTTTCTGTTTTGGCTGCTTTGCTCCAAAAAGTATCAAGAAGATATTCTTAACACTTAAAGTTCTGGGTCGATGCAGATCCACTCTCTCATTTACTCGTAAATATGTTTCAGTGATTTTAAAAATGAAAACAATATTTAAAGCTCATTTATTTCTGAACCAAGTTGCCTCTTACCACAAATATTAAAGATTTCCGTTTTGCTGTTAAGTTGTTGCCGCTTCTACTTTCCTCGCATACGTAATAGATTGACGATAAATTACGATAAATACACATGCGACTTGTACAATCGGACAAGCCATCATAGAAGATTATCAGTATTTCCACTTGTCGATATGTAAAAGTATTAGCAACAAAATAGGGTTTTCTCCAGAATTACCTTACAAAATTTTATGTATTTTTTATAATTTATTTATGAGAGTGCTTTTCAATTCTATGTACTACAAAATTCTACCACGAGTAACTATAAAAATATTTTATCAATTTAAAATAAATTTATTTGTTAAAAAAACACCTAAAATCATGTAATTTTGTAATAACAAGTTTCAAAAAAGAATTCTGATTTAAAAAAAAATCCGTATTCTTTTATGTCAGCATTTAAAAAAATAAAATAAAATAAACTTCTATGAAAATACAAATTAATTAAACAAAAATAATTACTCTTCAAGCTCACTTTCTTCTAATCAGTTTTAAATGGATAATCCGAAAAAAATCATCCAAACTACATTTCTGCTTGGGAAGATTAAATGAAATTATTTTGCGTTTTGAAGTCAAAAACACTGAAGTGATAATCATAAATAATAGAAAGTAAAAATATCATTTTAATTTAAATTAGAATTTAAAAAATTTGGGTATAAACATACATTCTCATTATTCGATTACACGAAACGATACGAAAGATAAGATCGAACACTCAAATACTAATTTAAATATTACTCAATTAATCATTGTAATCATTCTATCAAGCCTGACATGTCATTAAAACTTCGTCCTTTTTAATAATATAATGCAAGTTAATCATTCGGAGATCATGATTCAATTTCAGTTAAGATCAATATTGAGTGTTAAACAACAGACATTTTTTTCATCACAGTTAGTTGTTAAGAAGTTTATAAGTCAATTAATATAGCAACTGAAATAGAATTCTGAAAAGAAAAAAATACCCTAAAGCGATTTTTAAGTGATTCTGTATTCTTTTTGTAACTAATGAATGCCTATCTTCTTTATCAGATCGTAAAATGTTATATGTTAGATTAATTGGCATCAATTTCAATCGCATGGGCTATTGTGTTTTGTTACAACTTATGATTTTTACAGCTATTAATTTATAACTCCATTACGTGCGCGGAGTGCTGAAACTGATTTTACGCACAATGCTACAAGCAGCACATAATATTTTATTATGTAATTAACGTGTGATGATTTCCAATGATTAATATCTTAAATTTACTTATAACATTAAAAATTTAAATACTAAATTAAAACTTTAACTGATTTACCAGCGCTAAACTTAAGAACATTCTATTGAAATATAAATCCAATTTTTGTGCAAAATATTTAGAATTACTATTTTCATAAAGAAAAAGTTGATAATGCGTTATATGCATTTTCATGCAAACAAATTAGTACATAATCATTCTCATTTTCATTGCAGAATGAATGTTGTTATCGAACTGAAATAGAATCTTGTCTTGAATCTAATAGTTTACCATCCTGATAATAATAAAGCTAATGGATCATTTTTAAATAAACCGTACCAGCACTTCGTTCCCGTTCATGCGACAATATCAAACGGTGCTGCCTTTGCTAGGAGGTCAAACGCACGTGCGACTGTGCGGCTCCGGGTCATTTTGAAATATTTGCTGCCACACATGTGAAGGAAATTAAATTATAATTAGTTACAATAGCATTAAATATCCAAATAGTCTTAAAATGCCAGTGACTTAATGTCCTATTTGTTTCATTAAAAAAAAAATAATGAACTCCTGAAATGACTTCAGTTTCGTTTGATTGTTATATATAACATCTTGAGGTGCAATAATGGATTATGTTTTTACGGTAACTTTATTCTTAAAAATAGAATATAAAATTAAATATTTATTTTATGTAGACCAATATGACATAGTTTTTAAATAAACAATTATTATACTGCCAGAGATTGATTTTTGATCGTGAAGAATTATTTGAGACAATTTTTTCACTAATGTGATGCCTAACCTTGTATTTTGATCCATTCAATAAATGCATTAGACTCTAATAACAAATAGATCGTGATATTAAGGTATTTTGGATAGAAGCGGACTTACGTTTTTAATGGCTCTGTGCAAAGCAATCTTAAGTGGCCTTTTAAAATTCTCTACTCAGCAGTAACTCTCGTAAATATGGATCGATTTCAACGAAATTTCTATATGTTATTCTTATCTGCTGTACCATGTACCCTACTGAAAATGGTCTATACAGCATATATAGTTTTCCTACAGGAGCACTCAAACTATTCTCAATACAGTGCGCTCTGTGGGAATTTATTAATTAAAGCGTATCATCCTTCTATATAGTTAGGCTGATCCCTAACACACTGCTATTTCGGGCAACCTGCTTTAAGATTAAACTATTTTCGCCATTACTGCAAAAAGATTACAAAGTTAAGCACAAAAAGTCTATACACCGTTTGTACCATTCGCTTGAAATTTTTCATAAATATGTATAAAAATATAGAAAACAATCTGCACTACTTTAAAAATCTGACAATCCACCCGTTTCCTTATTTTTAAGGGATTTTCCGCTATTTTCAGCCACACTTTATTTTCGAGAGTAAAAAAAAAGTTAATCATTTGCCTGACAAAACCAGCTATTGCAAGGAAGAAGGATTTCATACTGATGTCAAAGTTATCAGACTTTTTCCAGATTTATCAGTTTAACTTTTTTTCACAATAAAATGATTTCTCGGTATGTTCCCAACGAAATTAAATTATTCGAATGCGAAAATCTTCCGCAAGTTCCCAGAAGAGCATGAAATTCGATTTGAGTAGATAATAAAAATTGAATATGAAGCTATTTATTTTAAGTGGACGAAAATTAAATATATTGAGTGTAGACATGCCTTCGTCAAATGTTTTTTCTAGCGCCCGTTTTAATTACCTCCACGACTGGGCTTGATTTCTAGCTTTCAAGATATTCTGCAATTTGAAACGAAACAAAATTGATAGATGTTACTAAGGATTGCAATAGATGAACCTTTCCATCGAAAATAGAGTCTGCATCGTTAATAGTTCTTCTACAGGAGCACTCAAAATAATTCCAATACAATACGGTTAGTGGCAGTTTAGAGGCAGAAATCCATTTAAAACACAATAGTATCCCAATAATTAGTTAATGATCTAATGACGATCGCGTGCCTCCCTCAAAAGTTGCGCCAAAAGTGGCCAATATTGGCGACTTTTGCGATATATTGCCAAGTATAATGCAAAAAAAGGCTTTGAAAAATAAATCGAGCTTGGCGATATCTTCATTATTTGGTGATAAATCGAAAAATATCTAATGTAATAATATTATGACAATTTCATTGTAGGTTTCGAAAATTCGTTAATCACGCTGTCATTAACCGATTTAGTGTATTGTGTTTTGTTAAGGCATGGCTAAGGGCTATCTGCCTAGGAGTAGGAGGGGGGCTGCGTCCAATGGAGGAATTTTTCCCACCGACGAATATCCGTCAATACGTTAGAACCCAAAAGGGGTTAACGGATTTACATGGAACAAAGTTGCAAACTTTTATTTTTTAGAGCGTGGCAAATTAATATTAGACTGCTAACCCTTAAAAAAATAAATTTCTCACTCTCCGTGTTCGTGCGATACCGTTATGCTGTATAAGAGGAATACTTATATTTTTAACTTACCAACAAGTTTGAGAGGTGTTTATGATTTGGTTTGTTTGTCCGTTCTGTTGTCCAACCGTCCAGCTTTCTAACTGCGGAAAATATGCATCGATTTGTGCGAAATGTATGTTTTTTCTATGTCATTTCTATGTCTATTCCATGCCATTTCCCACTCATTCTTGAAAACGTATTTTAAAGGTAGTCGGTTTTTCTTTTTTTTTAAAGAATACGTTTGAAAGTTGGTATACATATAATTAAGGCTCTCAAAATAATGCTCTCGATTGAAAATAGTGTCTGTATTATAAATAGTTCTTTTAAAGGAGCACTTAAAAGAATTCCAATACATTACAATCTGTAGCATTTGAGAGACACTAATACATTACTAGCACAAGAAAATGAGTATAAAATTTTTATATTCAGTTAAACGATGGGAAGCATTTTAATGTCTTTCACAAGGTCTCACAATTTTGCATTTATAGTGATAATACAACATTATCTTATCTCCGAAATCTCTCCATATTTAAGGAAAACACCTCGCAAAGTTTGGCGAAAAAATATTGTTGTGTTGGAAAGTGTTTTATAATCGATGCGTTTCGCATAATTAATCTTTCTTTTTTTTATCCCCCTCCCCCTCCTACTCCCACGAGGAAAAGTGTTCTGTAGCAGATGGGTATTTTGTGAATAAAGAGGCAAAATTTAGTTCCTTCTTACAATTTTTTCACAGCTTACATATATTAACCGGAAATATTTGGAGGTTTCATGAAAAATGTTGATAATAAGGGAAAGTTTTGAATCATAGGAGAAAAAAGTAATACAAAAATAAAAAGTGATTTGACTATTTGGAATATGACAAGTTTACAGTCATGAATTGAACAGTTTATAGCGGTTTTGGACGATTGTCCAATTCGCTCCCCAGCTTTAAGAACGATCCGAGTCTTGAGACATCAATTTCAGAACAGATTTCAGGACATCGAATAGACATCGTTTTTCAGCTAGATAACAAAAGTGTCAGAAAAGAGTACGTTCATGGAATGACCCGAACCTCATTCCGGCCTTTCCTTTACTGAAAGATAGAATTCGCTCAGATATACTTAACACAATTGAAGGGTTTCTTGCAAAAAAAAAAAGGTGAGTTATCTCCAATTATTCAAGTTTGCGGATAACTGTAAAAAACGTTTGGTGATTCAGCACAAACAACTGAGACAGACAGCTTCATTTTTTTGAGTAACAGAAGAACTAACGATTGTATCTGGTACCAAACGAAAAAGAAGCCTTTTTACTGCAAGATCGTACATGCAACTCCAATTTCCCGTAGGATGGAACTACCTCCTTTTTGCAGGAAACTCTTCAGTTTATTTTACTGCAAGGTAGCGCGATGGTAGCACCATCTAAAACCACTTTAGAGCTAATACTTGTGGAATGTTATTCGGTCTGATAATTTTTCTTACCCAGCGAGTTACGTGTCCCAAAAATAGCTAGCTAGCCGCGATAGCTGTGTTTACAAGTTAGCTAGAATCGAATTAGCTAGTGTCGGTTGTTTTCATCTGATCTTCTTTCACAATCCTTTTGAATACTTATCGACAAATGCGTGTGGATATAGGTAAGTCTGAATCCTGCTTTATCATCCACAAAACACCGATTCCAGAAGAACATAGATGTGAAACATGTTATTCGCTGGAAAGAGTTACTTATCACTTAGCACCCAAAAGCAGTTAGGAACAACATTAATGTGCTACATTTCATACAATGAAACTTTCTCAGTATTTTTCGTCCTATCCAAAATCCCGAGCTTACAGAAAACGTGTAGTCTGTTTTCTGAAACAATGGATGCAATCGGCCGTAGAACAATACAATTGAATCTAACAGAAAATAAAGAAAACCTTTTGATCTGAAAAATCAATTTTTTTTTTGCTTCATTCCGTGATGGCAGACAACAGAGCTGCCTATTTCCATAATTATGGCTCTGAAATGCGTAATTGGAAAGAGCATAAGTCTTTTTTCCAAGTATTATGGTGTAGGCTGGACTACATCAACTCTCTTGATCCCTGTAGAAGACAAAGATCCCAGACAACTATCAAGTATGTGGATATCATTTTAGACTAGATTGGGTAGATTAAATATGGGATGACTTACATCATGGCAATAACATCTCAGCCTGAAGTTCTAATCGTTATGAAGTGGTTTGAGAAGTGCGAGTAATTTTCATGAAATACTCAGTAAATTCATCTGAAATCAAGGTAATTGATAATTAGTAGTTCAATCTGCAGAGAAAGAGTTCACGTTGCTATCGACTACCTGATAATTGAAAGACATCTATCTGGTGTTTTTGCCTGGTACCCAACGTCTGAAGACTATGTGGCAACTCTTTGCTTTGTCATTTATCATGTGCTTGAGGTTTTCAGTGAATATCGTACAATGGGCGCAGAAGAGATTGTATGATTTTAACAAACCGTGTTTGCAAAAAAATTGCATAATGGCACACGAAGTTTGAAACATAAGAGTATTACAATCCTTCCACAATCGTTGTGCTAAAAGATAAATTTTTAGGACATTGATAGCAAAAAGTGGGAACGCTTCTCCAGGAAACAATGCATTTTTAAAGATGAATAACGAACTCTCCGAACGACAACTTATAAGTGCAAATGTATACAAACTACAAGTTCAGTAAATGAATATCAGCTTCAGAAAACGCTTTCCACATACAGCTAATAGATAGCGATCCTTTGTCACGACTCATCGATTTTAAACATTCCCAGACAAGGATTTCAGATTTTTTGCAGTACCCATCAATTATGATATGAATTGCTTTTCAGTAAGTGTTAAACCACATACAAAGTTCAAAGAAACGTGTTACGGGAAATAGAAAGGTGCTACACCATTCAACACTTTATTCGGGTAAGGAATCGATCTTAGAGAAGTGAAAGTTAAATGGACTCTGTGGACTTATGTCCTCGAAGCAAAAATAAGCAATATTTTATGAAATGTAATCTATCTTACGTGAATATTTGAAGGCAATATCAGATCAATATGAGTAGAAATAGTAATATTAATAATATGCTAATAAATTCTATTGTTATTGTTTTTATTTAATTGAAACTTGAATAAGATACTTTTTTGATGATCCAGATAATCACGAACTGCACTTTTATCTCACAGAAGAAAGTGGAAACTTACATATGTCAGTGGAAGATCTAATGTGAGAGGCACAATCTGATCACAAAAGGTTTTTAATTAAACTTAACACGTGGGGTTTTTTTTAGATGGAAAATATGATAAAAAAAGTGAACGTTAAGGAATAAATCAAAATTGATAGTTGGAAAAATGATAGGTTTCAGTATCCTAACGTGTCTAATTCTCACAGAGCTGTGCCAAACATGGGTGGACTTTCTACATTTGGTAAAATGTTTGCTCAGATGCATAAAAACAGCGAGGTTCATTTATTTTTTTTACTTGACTGAAAATTATTATTTAATAATATTTTTAATTTTACAATCTAAATAAGATTAGTCTGAAAGTTTTAGTAAAACCCAGAAAAATAACAGAATTTAAACATTATTTAGAATCGAGACAATGTCAAACAAAATGAATAGGACCAATATTGATTCTGCAGCAATAACAATATGACAAAAAATAGATGACAGTCCAATACCATTTGCGAATAATCACTAGCAATAACGATAGAAACATTTAATAGAAAATATTCTATCATTTTAGACCAGATGAGTCCAAAAGGGTTGTACTGATTTTAACTAGTACCGTTTTAAAATTATAAAAACAAACAATATTAGATATTTTTTTAACATAAAAGCCTGAACCTTCATCTACTTTTTGACACCATCTCTGTCAATATTACGACACTTATTTTATCTTTTAATCAAGTTCTCCTTCCCATCCACATAGAAATCAATCTCTTGGTGTCTAGCAGCTAACCATTGTTCCGCCGGTCTGTTTTGACAGAGTCAACGTCGCTGCTGTGTCGTTCCAAAATGGAACAACGTCTTCAAATAAAAAAAAAAGAAAAAAATGGTGTGTCGTTGTGTTAAGACAAGACAAGACTTTACGTGGATTAAAAAAAAGCAAGAAATTTTGTCGAGTTAGGGTTGATATTGAAACCTGAAGTCTTCAATGTTAAGCAACTAAAATATATCTGTCCGGTTGATTCTTGGTGCTTCATTTTGTTCGAAATTGCAGAAAGACAGATATCTGCAGTTATTTTTTAATATTGGATATACTCTACCAAGCTGTAAATTGGGAAGGCTGCAATGGTAAGAACTGATGGTTAATTGTAGCAATTTAAAAAAAAACCTTTTATGCCTAGACTCGTAGTTTTCTCGTCGGGACCATTGAACTTTACTGTCAGAGCTATAACGATAATGTACCGATCTGTCTCTCCTTTGTACGAACGGGGCAGAACCACATACCTCTAAATATCAGAAACATTTTTAAAATATCTTATTAAATTTAACATGAAAATAAAAATATTTGTTTATAACCCACATACATTTTAAAAAAAAGTAGCTCAGCACATACAGCTCACACTTCTTAGTGTTACTATACCACTCCTCTGCTCTTCTCGTTACTCAATATGTCTACTTCTATTGGTCGTCATCATTTCATTTCAAATAGTAAAGTTCAATTGTCGGGATGGGATTTGGCACTTTTATTTGACTGGGACCAATTTGATTATACCCATATAGTCATGATTTATTGTTCAGTGTGACTACCATTATTTTTACGATGGGTCAGCGCCCATACGTTGATGGTGACGTCAAAACGAACGAGCAACGAAAGTTGAGTAACAGCAAGCAGCTTGTTTCTCTAAAAATAGAGTAACGATGCTGGTTCCATGATGCAATAGGTCCTTTAATAAGGATAGAAACTATATTGAAAAGTATATGAAGTTCTAATTATCATGTAATAATAATAGTATTTAAAAAGTTAGCCTTGCTTATAATATGTAAACACAGTACTTACTTTAAAAACAAGCGTTGTGAAAACGATGCAATATAATTTAAAAAATAACTTTGAAAACTTTAAAAAATAACTTTAAAAAATAATTTTAAAAAAACATTAAAAAATGAGTTATAAATAGATAATGTCTTAATTTTGACTAAAAAGGGGGGAAAATCCTTCGGCGCTAACATGTATAGAATATCAAGAAAGTGGGATAACAACACGTTTTCGACCTCTTTCTTAAACCATAAAATTTAATAAATTATGAATGTTGAAAACAGCAGTAGTAAAAATTTCATTTCTCGTGTAACTACAGTATTTAGCTTCAAAATTAATATGCTTTAAATTTTTAAGCATCGAAAAATATGAGGAACGTGAATAATTAAGGATTAATCGTCGCGATTTTTCAGACAACGTTCGCCAAAATGCGAATTGCCATGATCATGCAAGCTATCTCAATCGTTACTGGCACAGCCCCTTATGAATCACGATCTAAGTGGGCCACAATTCTTTGCTTAATACTCTACTGTATTATTAAGTTCCCCAACAGGATTTTGCTATGAGTTAAGCATAATATATTTTTTTCTCTTTTTGTCTAGCTCTATTAATCTAATATTCAGGATAACCATTGTAATTCGTATTTCTCTAAAATAATACCATGCATTTCCTTTTTGTATTGAGGTACTTTATGCACATCAATAAAATTAGACATTTGACTGTACATTTTTTAGAGTTTAAAAAACAATCGATGTCTATAACTTTGGTGCACAAGTCAAAACGGCCTTTAAAGAAAATGTTGCCTATTTGCCTCAGTGTGATCTGAACATGTACAAAATAAGGAAAGTATTATAATCATGAAAAAGTTCCACTTTGATATTTTGATGTATTTACACCTTTTGGGGCTTCTGAATTCATTTATGCTGTTTTTACGCAAGATGTGTGTGTGTGTGTGTGTGTGTGTGTGTGTGTGTGTGTGTGTGTGTGTGTGTGTGTGTGTGTGTGTGTGTGTGTGTGTGTGTGTGTGTGTGTGTGTGTGTGTGTGTGCGTGTATATGTATGTGTATGCGTGTATCTGTGTTTGTGTGTTTGTGAGTGAACACGATAGCTCCTAAACTGTGTCTTCGATTTAGCTCAAATTTGGCTAGATTTATTATAGACCACTTTTGCACGACCGGTATTAATGTTGGTACGTATAGGACTTATACTGTTTTTACGGGGCTAAGAAATATATTTCTTTTACATTATGGCCTATGGATGGAAATTCTTGAAAGTGCGCTAGCGTCTGTATGGTGCATTCCATTATGCTCAAATTGGGTACGTATATTATAGGTCACGGTTTCATGCCTGCACAGATTTTGGTGTGTGTAACGCTGATAGTTTATTCACAGGGTTTCAAAAAGTAATTAAAAGTAATTCTTATACATTACGGCCAGAGGACACAAATCATTTAAATAGAACTATTTTCTAAGTGCTTCATTCGATTGAGCTCTAATTAGGTACACATATTATAAGTCACTGTCTTACATACTGCATAAATTTACAGCTTACAGTTTTTTACTGGGCTACAAAAATATTCTTACACTTTAGGACCTATTCACTCAATTAAATTCAAGTGCACTAGCGCTTGAACACTACATCCGATTCAGTTGAATGAAATTAATTTAAACGCTCCGTTCGGAAAGTGGAGTGAAGTTACTCCAGATTGTTTTTTTCTTTCTTTTTTTTTTTTTTTTTTTTTTTTTTTTGTACTGCGCATCTTGTGAAAATGGCTTAAGAAAATAATATAAAACGTAGTAAAAAATAGACACAGTCACTCAAATAAAGGTATGATTTTTGAAAATTTTCGAACATTTGAATAGCTTTTGAGATTTTAAGGAAATTTGTGTTTGCACATCACATACAAACGGCTGAAGGTAACAAACAGAAATTTATTATCCAGACAGTGTGCGTGTGCGTGTGCGTGTGTGTGTGTGTGTGTGTGTGTATGTGTGTGTGTGTGTATTAGTTAATAACTCGTCAGTTTCGAAAATTTGATTAGTTTTTGAAATTTTGAGAACATTCTGTAAATTTTGACAGTTAAAAAATATCATGAAATTTTGCGATATTTCATAAAATTCAGTGATGATGAGACAAATAAATTTTAAATACTCACAAATGGACCACGAACTTGCTGTTCGTTTTCCATTCTGAGAATCTTCCGCGCAGTTACATAATGGGTGATTACACGGTCGGTAACTCATGCTAATTTTCTTTTTTTTTTTTTTTTTTTTTTTTTCAATTTTCAAACACGGTGTAGTAATAAAAAATGCATTTATTTTCTTCAAAAAAATTCAAACTTATGCATGAATAAATCATAAAAAATCTTATAACTAACTAATTTTTTGAAATATCAATTAAAATTGCTCATCTATTGGAATTTTGATTAAATTTCAAAAAACTAAATAGTTAGAATATTTTTAATGATTTGTTAAAAAAAATAAACAATTTGTTGTAAGCATTAATTTTGTTGAAAGGAAATAAATGCATTTTTTGTTACTACTCAATGTTTGAAAATGCTATTTTTAAAAAGATGTCACATGAGTTACCGTGGAATCACCCATATTTGAATTTTATCAAAATAGAGCAAACAGAGGTCCAATTACGCTTTTTTTCCTTCTTTCTGAAGAATATTGAACTGTGCGAAAACTGTTACACCCTCATTTTTTCTTAAAAATGAAAAAACAAATTAAAACTAAATATAAAGATCGAAATCGCAAACCAGACAGCTTTACAAAAGATAGCATAACAAAGAAATTCTGCATCTATTCATCTCAACTCTACAGGATCGTCTTGTTTGCGGTAGATCCGAATTTGGGAAACGAACAGTTAACACAAGAACAATTCTGTTTTACCTTTATGCTGCTAATAATGAAATAAAAATTATATGGGATGGTAGCGGGACGAAAATAAGCTTTGCAGTAGCTATGTTTGAAGCGCTCTTTTTCTCGTCTCGTAACCATTTCTAAAAATATGAAAATGCATCAGGCTTATCACTTGCGTAAAAGGAAGGCAGAAATAAGACTTCCACAGCAGTCTAAAAATCCTCTATACTTGTAAATGCAGTACAAAGCGAGGCCGTATCCAGGGGAGGGGAACAAATTTAAAATTTTATTAACAAAACAATAATAATGAAGACTTTTGTGAAAGATTTAGCCTTTTTCACCCTTTTGGTTCTCCCCCACCAGAAATTTTTGGACCCCCACACACCCCCGAAATTTTTTTCTGGGCGCGGCCCTGGTACAAACCATAGCTGTTTTCAAAAGGGAAGTGAAATATTTCAAATCAGTATCATGTCAGTAATATACCGATTTAACTCTAAACTAAAATTTTAATTAATATTCAGAATCAAAATCACACCAGTTTCTTAGTAATTCAATTCT
Organism: Cheiracanthium punctorium; assembly: GCA_038373885.1. Classification (NCBI taxonomy): domain Eukaryota; kingdom Metazoa; phylum Arthropoda; class Arachnida; order Araneae; family Cheiracanthiidae; genus Cheiracanthium; species Cheiracanthium punctorium. Next base: position 81,592 of record JAWZYV010010612.1, read on the forward strand.
GCCCACTGACTGGTCTACAAAAGGACAAAATTCTAATGTTAGTGTTCCAGCTCAATATTTGGTAACTCCGTGAAAACATCAAATAACTTTCAAAAGATAAATTTATTTGTTGCTGAACGTAACTGAAAGAGAAGCAGAACTTTACGATTGAATCTCGCGACTTTTGCACGCTTTCTCCTCCGAGATCGCTTTTGCGGTCTTGACCAAACTCGGCAGAGTGGTAGTGGCCGTGGCGGCGTAGAAGGTTCTGCAACGAGATGGTAGTGATCAATCAGGTGATTGAAGCAGGCGCGTAGCCAGGAAAATTTTTCGGGGGGGGATATGCGCCTGGAAAATATTTCGGGGGGGATATGAACTTATGTGTATAAATAGACGGAATTTCATCACTAATCCAAAAATTTCGGGGGGGGGATATATCCCGATATCCCCCCCTGGCTACGCCCCTGTGGAATGATCACTGAAAATCACTGAATCTTAAAGATTAAATTTTGCGACTTTCGTTCGGTAACTCCTCCGAGACCTCTAATACGATCTTGACCAAATTTGGTACAGTGATGGTAGCCATGGCATACATGGAACTGAACCGAGATGGTAGTGATCGGTCATGTTGTTAAAGATTACTCAATGAAAATCACTGAATCTGAATGATTGAATTTTGCGACTTTTGCTTGGTAACTCCTCCGAAATCGCTCATACGATTTTGACCAAATTTCTCATAGTGATGTGGCCACGACGTATATGGCACTAAAGCAAGATGGAAGTCATTAATCATGTTCTTGAGGAATAATCACTGAAAATCTTTTCTTCCCATAGACTTAGCTGTCCTATTATTCTGAAATTGTTGAGGTCTCACTCGCGATGCTTTAATTCTGCCATTCTGTGAAAATAATGCTTGATTCATCTAGGCAGAGAAATAAACAAGTAATGTGGCTACATTCAGCAATTCCTGGCTTCGGTGCATTGAGTCTCCCCAAGTAAACTTCCCAAAACTAAAGACAGTTGAGAAATTTATACATTGATATATGAAACTAGTAACATCTCTGAAGCAAAACAATTAAAAAAAGATTACATTCAATCTCCTGTAAACAAACCCAACCAAAAATAAGTAAAGTGCTAGCCTCAGAAATGCGGGAAAAAAACCCACACACGGCAGTTATTTTAAGAATATTGCTTGATGCGAATGAAAACAAAGATAACATTTACTTTTGTCTTTCTAAATTAGAGGAACAAAAGAGAAAAATAAACAATTTCTTTGAGCGGAACATCACAGATATCGGCTGTGATAGACAACGATGTTGAAATAACTTGAATTTCCCGGGAAAGCGTTCACAATGCCTCACAGTATGTTTGAGTTTCAGAAAAAGTCCAGTTTCCGCCCAATAACAGATTCGTCCTGTCCTCCCATCCCTGAGGATTTTGCTGCTTAGTGGATTTCCGTTTCTAGAGTTCATCAGTCAATACTTAAAAAAAATATATTGAAAGCACAGCAACAGTGGTCGCGTTAGGGTGCTTTTTTTTAAGAACAAACAAACAAAATTGAAATATTTTTTGAGAGGTCTAGATGGACTGACTTCAAGAAAAAACATTTACGATTTTGTTATCAGCAGTGTTTATTTAATGTTACAATAAATAACCTATATATACGTGTTTACGATTGTCATTCTTCTTCCTTTCCGAGACTTTACGCATAGAGCTTTTTCTTTTTTTTTGGGGGGGGGGTTGGATTAGGGGGGGGGGTCAAGGCCATAACCAGGCAAAATTTTTGGAACGGATATGTAGTTCTACAATTTTTTCAGCTTTAAATGATCTCCAGAATCAACGCAAATAAAAATCTACCCCCTGGTAATTTACCCCCTGTATCCTTTAATGGTTACCCTTAAGGGTAATTTACCTCCTGTATCAAGCGTATTTAGCTTAACATATTTAGACTGAAAACACAAAACTAATAACACTAGTATTCTAGAATAACATTTATTACACTAACTATACGTACGTAACAAGTAACACAAAATTTGCAAATAATACAAGAACAAAGATTCTCGTAAGATATAAATATATTTGAGCTACGGTTACGATGCAACATGTGTATTCGTAAAGTGATCCGAAGAATCCGTGACACCCCCCTTGGTGCCGGTAAATTACCGTATTCGCCACAGCTAACTAACTATGTCAAGTCATATTTTTATTTTATTCCAGACTTACAGAAAAGGTAACATTAATTTATAAATGCAGACTTCAGATAACTTTCCAGATTATACTTCAGGATTTTCAAGGCTTTTAGCCGAAATTTGCAAATTTCACTGCCTTTATCTGCTAAAGTAAAATTTCCTGACTCTTCGAAGTTTTTCATGTTTTCTCTAACAACTGACAACTCTGTCTGCGCCAAATAAAAACCTCCTAGCATCGCATAAATAATTGGATGATCAGTATCAGCACCAGCACCAGCGTCTCCATGAAAACACGGGATAGGTTTCTTGGCGCACAATTTAACTGTCAACATTATTACAGTCAAATTAACATGCCAACCTTCTTTTTGCAGGCAGTGAAGAAGAGTATTCATACAATTTATAGCTCTTTTACAAAAGTATCTAAACTGTAATAAATAGAGCTTCTAAGGAAGGTGATAAAAATGAATATTTAGTACCGTATTTGCATTAACGTGTTCGCGAACATCGTTGTAAAGACAGAAATTCTGAGCGAAACAACCTGCGTTTGATAGAAATACGTTGCACTGCCGTGAGTACACTTTTTTTTCCAACACATTTTCCATGTAGTAGTGTTAGCATTCACTTTACGTGGTTTCAAGTAACTGCTGCTTGTCCTTTCGTGATGGATTAAAAAACGTACAGCTCCTCCGTTTTCCATCATTCTTGACAGGCAGCTCATTCTGATGCGCATAACGTGACAATACTATATGTTCACCGAGGTCCGGTTTCGGAACGCATCTATCACAGTTATCCTCGGTGCTTGGGAGAGAGATTAGCGGCCGATATGAAAACACGACTGCACAATTAACAGTGGAATATGTACTCGCCCCGCCGATTATTATTATTATTTTATCATATTAAAACAAGTTCCATTTCATATGCAGAGGAAAGTGATAGATCGGTCCAAGATTAAGCTGTCCCTGCAAGAATTCGGGAACTGCTTCCACGAGCCTTCTCCATTGCCTAAACGACGTCATTATGAATCGTGTACATATTTTTCAATTTTTATGATTTAAGAGCTGAAATTGCGACGGCAGACAGAAAGATAAGGACAGAAGACCTTGAAAGACAGTACATGCATTCGCACTAAAAGCATTCGTCCATTCATTAGTTTGTCTGGTTTTGTTTTATAGATTTTCTTTTTCCTGACAGAGTGTTTAGACTATGGCTTTTGCCTGCAAAGGGGTGATTAATATTCATTCATTCTGTGCTTTTAAGCTTATTAAGAAGTACTGATATTACAAGTACCAAAGCATTACGTAGTAAAAAATATCTCCATGTATAACTGAAGCAGCGTTACAAAATTAACGAAGAGCATCTTCCTTATCAATTTTCACTTTCCGAAGTCCCTTAACGTGTATGCCACACGGCCTGCTCTGAGAAATTAAGCCTCTGCGGTATTCAAAGGTGCACCAGTGTAACAATACTTTTTTATTATTTTTTATATTTTTTTACGTGGTTACGTCTTTAAATTTGCTTCCATTGTGGGAGACAATTCAGAAAACTGATGATTACAAAATCGGGGGGATACAGTTTGATATTGTAGCAGCATATCTATCATCTACATATAAAATTAAAATGACACCACTTAATAGCTAAAGGATCAAAGAATTCGTTAAGTTGAGTGAAGACTGTGACACATCGCTAGCGGCGGAGGGGGAAGCACCTCCATTTTGAGTCGTTTTGCTGCGTCACATACTGTCCGTTTAGCATAAATTTTGACTCTGAGAAGATAGAAAGTTGTTTTGCGTTTTAATCGTCAGCTCCCGTCAAGCTCTATCAATTGCGTATGTAAAACATTAGTGTGTCGTTATCATGGGATTACGGCCAATTAGCTACATGAGGTCTCTATGCCGAGGGGTGCGATGCCCTCCGTGGGTGTCTTCCTGAGGGGGGCCTAACCCGTATTTACGCTAAGTTTTCGAAAAAAAACTACGGATAGCTCCGAACCTTTAGGTCGGCGGACGCGACCTCGTTTTGAACCAGGCATCTTTCGTCTCCCAATTCAGCGCGCTATGTGCTATGCCACTAATAGGGCAACATTAGTGAGAAATAGTTATAGTGAATGTACACAGTGTAAAAATAATCTAAAAAATTAAAAAATGCAATGTCGGCCAATCCATCCGGGCACAGCATTAACAGATATTAAGCTTTGTATGTTACGATCACTGCAAACGTATTCTAAAAACATCGTTGAGATTATACCCAGATACGAGCCAGAACTCAATACACCGATCATGATGGTCAGAGACTTTAATGTTAGTGTTTCGCAAAACCGCTCGTTGCCCGTCTTTATGCACAGCGAATTTTATTTGTCTTATACTGAAATTTCTCCAACAGCGTTAGGTAATACATGTATTGATTTAACGTTTACCAGAAATCTCGACGTATCCTGTGCCTTTCATTTTGTACTTTTCGTATCACAGACCTGTCATTAATACGTTATAACACAGTAATTATTTTTTTACTTGATTTCTTTCCTGAACCCAATGAACCAAAGAAAATATGACTCGTTACGTACACGTATTCACGTAAAACACACGGCCGTGTCCACTACACAGCCACATCCCTCTTTTTTTTGGCTGGAAACTTACCGTTTATAAGTTCTTGTAAAAGTAAAAAGCTTTCATGCATCTTTATTGATGCTTTACATGCTTTGTAAGCAAAATGACTGATTAGCAGAATAAAGCAACACTGCTATGCTTTTAAACTAAGTTATGAAATCTTGAGATCCTTAAAAAGAACAAGATACACGATTAATTTTCTTTGGCACTTATTACTCATTCACGCTATTTTGAACTGAGATGTCCCGATGTCAACGACTTTTGACTCATACTTTCTTTTTCCTTCACAAAATAGAAGAGTTGATCGGAAGCCAAAATACCTGTGTAACCCGATTTTTCAAAATTTCACTAATGAAAAATATGTACTCGAAAAAAATGATGTAATAATAGAAATAAAGATGGGTAGTTAATAAGAGAGAGCTTTTGCTTAAAAAATCAGCAAAATTTAACAGATACTAGAATAAATTAGATTTCGATTTGCTGTCTAATCAATGTTTCATTCCAAAATTATTGCTAGTTAGCAATTCATAATATTCATTAAAATAAGGTGAAGGATATGTATAAAAGTGTGATCTTCGAAAATAGGTTCGCACCACTTAAACTGGTTTAAGGTAGAACTCATAAATCATCAAAGATGATTCATCAAACTTCTTTAACCACCGACAAGTAATTGCAACCGACTGAAATGTACTGAAACTGTCACCACCCGTAATCCTGAAAAAGAAACGACTCATCAGACAGTAGTATAGAATGTTTGGGATTTAATAACCCCAGAGAACGTAACTGCTAATTATACCTTTTCATTAAAGGCAATGTCGAGCACAAACATAATTACGCTCCTAAACCACGGATGGGGCCCGATGGCGGACCGACACCCAACAGGAGGCGCGGAAGATCTGTCAGTGTTGCGGTTAACGGTTTCTTGTGCAAGTAAGGGATCTGCAGAGAGCAATTTCTTGTCCTGCAAAGCAGTGGCCCTGATGACAGAAAAACGTTTTTAATCACGATCATCGGAATGTCGTAAAAGTCCCCTTAGAATGGCAATAATTACACCGTTTACTGAAATTATCTAATTGTAGATCATTATCAATATTCCTTGTGTTCGTGTTTTAAGGCCTTTCTTAAAGATGTTGTCGGTTTCGATTATACCGACCAGTCTTGTCGGGCCAGGTAGGAGAAAACAGTAGAAAAGAATCGCAAGAATAATAATTGCGAAGAAATAATGAGAACAAATAGAACTTTCACTGTCGCGGCAGAACAGTCATCTGCGTCATTAAATGCAAATGCACGCAATTTACAACAAATGTGATAAGAGAAATGTTGAAAGGGGTTATTTGTTTTCTATTTATTTAACTTTTCTTCTTGTTCGTCATAGAGTTTGGCGATTTGTTATCAATATAGGCCATCAAGCAAGAAAATAATTTTCACACTCGTCTGGCATCTGTGATCCACTTCGAAAAAAAAATCTTTATGGGATATTTTATTATTATCAGTTTAGTAGTAGTGTTTATACCACATGAAACGACCACTGCTAACTTTCTGAGCTTCCGAAGATAATGTTTAATTTTTATAAATTTGAGAACGATTATTGTCTTAGTATATTAAACTCATTAAAGCATTCTGAGAGAAAAAACTCATTCTTCAAACAGATTTTACTGCTATTTTTTTTTTAAAGAAAATAAGAAATTAGATTATCTTTTCTAGAGTTTCCGTTGAAGGCAGATGAAGATCCGAATATTCACCCTTTCCCTACTTTTAGTGAACTGACGTAATTTTCAACTTAAATAGTGCTTTCAGTGGCATTCGACTAATCAACTTGAAGTTTTGCATGATGATGTGCTGAAAGATACAGAAACAAACATTAACTACTTTTTTAAGAGTGAAAATGCATCCGTTTCTCGATTTTTCGACAACGAATCTCATTACCATGCTAAGAACACGTATACAGCTAGCATATACACTAGCTAGCGTACAAGTCTTCGGTCAACGTGGGAATTATGAATGAGAAACTAAATGTGCATAAAGGATGTATACAAAAACGTTTTACCGTACTAAATAGGCAACAGCATTTTACTATACACGCATGTACTAAATTAAAATTGTACTTTAATTGAATATTATAAGTAATGTTTAACGGAACATTACAAACAAAGAAATTTAACCAAAACTTATTTTTAAGCACATAAACCGCTAAACACCAAAAACAATATTCATTGAATATCTGATTGATATGAGAATGACCTATCTATAATATATAAATATAGGTGTACTCCCCACTTTCGAATGTATTCAAATATTGTTTTTTCAAATTCGTTATCAATAAGTTTTTTAATTCTTTGTGCACCATTCGCTTTTCATTCATAATTCACACATTGACCAGACTTTTCCAGCAGAGGATTGGGGGGAGGGCGGAAGAGGTGGAAGGAGAAGTACCACCCCTTTCCCTCATACGCATTTAAAATTTGTCCTTTATTGTACTGTAAAACATGCAATAAAACTTGTCTTCAACGGTCTCTGTTCAAAGCGAAAAGCTGCTTCAGACCAAATCTGCATGCGTACGACTTTCTATGCATAAAATTACATAGCGTTAGAGGTATTGTTGTTATTGTACGTCAAACAATTTTAATTTATATATTTTTCTCTTATTCTGAGAAATAAAAATTTATTTACTTTTTTTACTAATTCTATATCAAGCAAAAGTTATCAATAAAAATTTGAAAATATTTGTTTAATACGCAGAATCGGAATAATCCAACATGAAGTACAGTGACAGGTATTTTTGATAGAATCAACTTCATATTCACTCATGCAGTACATAAAACATACGGTATGAAAGTATTATTTAAATGAAGAAAAATTCTTATTTTTCCCTAAATGAGAACCTACGAAAGTTCCTTTCTTTGCATAGCGAAATAAATCCCTGGATACTCAAAATCAATGTTCGTCTAGATCTTTTTACAAAATTGTTGAAGGTAAGCAGGAAAATTCACATATTTCTTCTACATATGATGTGCCATTATACATGATTTGGGAAGGCCCCCTTAGACCATAAATTTAGAGAAGCTGCCATCATTGATCTGCCTGAGTTAGGGTTCATTAATATGGGTTTGAACACGTTTATCCGGCCTCCTAAAATTCCACTTTAAAACGGGGCCCCTAAACCAGAATGAGCTGTCCTGCATTCCTGATTCGCTATATTCCAGCCAGGGATGTACGAATGCAGTGCTATTTTGTGTTACGGAACACAGTTTATTGACAAGTCATATTGAATTTAATTTATATGATAAACTTTTCCCATAGATAAATCTTTCCGTTGCACGCGTGGTATGTGTGCCACTGACAGTCTTCAGTTTCATTATGTTTATAACTAACAGTGCAAATTTATCTGATTTGAGAATAAATCTATTGCTTGCAACTTTGTCTGATATTCAGGTCTTTGACTAAGCCAAAATAAAGTCAAGGGAAGGTATGTCTCTAGGGAGACCCTACATCCTAAAATAGGCATTTGTATTCTCACATACATGAAACATACCTAGCTGTGTTGACAAGTGATTTATAAGTAATATGTTTGGCATGATTTATAGCTTGTTATTATTATTATTATCAAATCCAGATACAAAATGTATTGGGTCCTTGTACCAGACATTGGTTAATGAAATAAAAAATTAGGGAGTAAGAAATTAAAAGTAAGCATACCTTCAAACTTAAAATACCCACATGCCTCATTCAAAAAACACCCACACGCAGAAAAGAAATTCCCTGCGCCCGTAAATCACATTTCTCTCTCTCTGTGTTTTTTTTTTTTTTTTTCTTTTGGCCATGATCCGATTCTTCCCGTAGCAACTTCCCCTTGATAGGCAACTCGCAGTTCCATTTCTGTCCATAAATCTGTGGACCTTATCTCATTAGAACCTACCAAACTGTATATACATATATTTTTTGTTCCTTCTCCCACTACGAGAACCGTCTGGTACCCCCCTTAACAAAGAAGCATCCAGTAAAGGGAATGCAAGAGCGAACTCCCCCGACCCAATCTCTGTTCCTCTCCATCTTCCCCTGCTTCCGAAGAGAATGTTTCTCTCGTGGACCCGAGTCACGTGCTCGGTTCGTCAGAGAAGCGACAAATTGGCAGGGAAAAAAAGAAGTTAGATTGGGGGTTGCAATATTTGGCGACGGATGGCCCAACTCACTCTGTGATGGGTCCCCAGCCCGTCGTTCAGTGAGGAACGTGACCATCTATAAGCGGATGAAATTTGATTAATTTTTCTTATTAGATAGTTAAGGAGAGACGTTTGTCATTCGAATGGCCGTACAGGATCGGAATGAATCTTCCTCACTTTTAACGCGATATTTTTATATCGGCACTAAAATAGTTCCTTTGCTGAAAGTATATTTTACTTATTCATCTTTGAATGAATTGCAGCAAGGTGTTCTTTGAAGTCAAATATTGAGATATACTTAAATATTTTATAGTTTATTATTATTGTTATTTTTATGCTTTTACTGTAGTAATGTTGCGATGCTTGTGTTGATATACATTTCATTTTAATTACATTTTAGAAAGCCTTTATGATTTCTGTTTCTTCACCTGCTGTCTGTCTATGCACTGACTGATGCAAAACGTATGTATGTTTTTGCTATTTATTTTACTGTTCAACATTTTGGAAAATATTCATATAGTAATCTTTGTTACTATGCAAGAGAACACAAAAGAATTTCAGTGTCCTACATTTTAAAGAGCAAAAACTATTAAATGCACATTTTAAATTAGTACATAATTAAAGTACATTTTAAACTAGCACAAAATTAAATTAGTACATAGTAAATTACTCTACAACCGAAAAGCGTAGATGTAACATACGTGTATAGCTTTACAGGGACACACAAAATAGCTCTCATAGGTTGCAATTTAAGGGCAGTGACTGGAATAAATACTTATGGGGTACAGAACAATTTGAATATTTTTCTTTCATAAATTTGCAGGCAACGGTTTACGGGAAAGTTTTAAATATCCAGTTAATAACGTCTGGATTTCCAAAGATATTCTGAGGCATATTCTATACACTGAACGATTCTCCAAAATTATCAAGCACCCTTGTTCTAAAAATGAAAACTTAAAAAAAATCTGTGGGAACTTGCCGACAATGTATTGGCCACTATTAAGGCCGAAATTCTTGGTCAATCTGTTATCACTTAATAGGCGTCCAACTTTAACCCCTACGAAGGGGCGGACGACGAATAACCAAAGCCCAAGCAGTAGTCGAACCTCGGTTCATAGTTGTATTGTGTGGCGTGCTGACCACCATACAACCATGGGGCGCTGAAAATGAAAACATCGTTCTGTACAAGTAACAAAATAGAAATCCAAACAATCCTTTGAGTGTAAATTAACAGAAAGTGTACTCACTTAATGAGAGATATGCTTCTGAATTTTCACGACATTTTACCCGTTTTAGTGTTTAATATAAGCCCTTATATTAAACATGTGAAATTATTTTAAAAAGAAAAATTCGAATCGTTCGGACATCCGCAGTAAAAAAAATATTCCCTTTGAGTGCTCATATATTTTATCACATTAGAAATTAATTTCATTTTCTTAAGTTAATGTTTCTTGTAAATCTTAATCTTTATATATATATAAAATGTTAATGTTCGTTTGTAAAGACAGGGTTTTCGCTATCACCACCAACTCGAATTAACTTGCCGTTGGGGTGGTAAATACCCCTTGGCCTCACGGTGAAAGTAAGGGAGTTTGGTCGCGGTGGGTGGAACTGGGTGGTTGTGGGTGGCGAAAATGTGAAAAAATATATATCTGTCCTGTTCTAATTCATGAGAACTTCTGAATTTCAACTCCAATAAAATATTAAAATTTAACGTTTATCGTCTGTTGCCATATCAGCAGGAAAACTGAATCTCAAGAAATTATCGTCTGCGAACCATTTTACCTGAAACAAATTCAAGTTATTTTAATAAGTGCAAAAGAACAAATTATTTCAATATTCTAGAGTGTTCTGGTACTAGCAATTTCGATGTGTTATGGTATATAAACCGAAATTCAGTAATTTTTCGTCAGTTTGATCGTGTTTGCAGTCGAGAAAAGATTAATTGAAATTAAGCGTGAACAGTAAATAAACAAATTCAAGTCATTTTGACAAATGAAAAAGAACAAACTATCTGAATATTCAAGAGAGTTCTTCAGTGACACCGTAATAGCAATCAAGTGATTAATTTTGTGCAACTTTATTACATTACATATACACAATGCCAAGGCGCAAAAAAGTATTTACAAAACCTCAAGTGGATTCTAAAAGAAGAAAAGTAGCACGTCAACGTGAAGCAGAAGAACAAAGAGAGAAACGGCTTTCAAATATTCGTAAAGGAGTAAAAAAAATTATAGAAAATTTAACCGAAGAAGAAAGAACACTTATTAACGAAGAAGTGTGAACCCAAATTAGAACACTTAGAAATCGACAGTCTGCTGATCAACGTGAAGTAGAGAAAGAATGGCTACTTTACGCAAAAAACGAGCTGCTACAAGTAAAATTGAGAATTTAGAACTTCGGGCGTTCCATTATGATTGCAAAAAACAATACAGTGAACATTCAAATATTATCTTCGGAAAAATGGATCCGATATGCGAGTATTGTCATGCACGGAAATTTAAAGGCGAAACTGCTGGTATGTGCTGTTCGAGTGGTAAAGTCAATTTACCAGCATTAGATGTACCACTACCAGAATTACTCGCAAATATGACTGGAAAACACCAGATTCCAATCATTTTCTGCAAAATATACGTCGATACAACTGTTGTTTTCAAATGACTTCATTTGGAGCTTCATTAATATGCAAGGAAGAAAATTTCAGCCCGGTTTTTAAGGTACAAATCCAAATTTATCATCGAGTAGGTTCACTTCTGCCGATGCCCAATGAAACTCCAAAATTTCTTCAAATATATTTTGTTGGTAACGAAGAACTTGAAACAGACCAACGTTGCTCTAACATTCAGGGACTACAACGAGATATTATTCAAAAATTACAACGTCTACTTCATAATCATAATCAACTAATCAATGTTTTTAAGACTTCTCTAGACCAAATGGCTGCAGATAATTATAAGATCGTTATTCGCGCAGATAAAAGACCAGCCGGTCAACACGAAAAAAGGTTCAATGCATCTCAAACGAGCGAAGTTGCCTTAGTAATTGTTGATAACGAATGTAGTCGTCGTGATAATATTACTCAACGCCGAAGTAATGAATTGCAACGTATTGCTGAAACACATCGTAGTTATGATGCACTACAGTATCCGCTAATTTTTTGGCAAGGTGAGGATGGTTATCACTTCAATATTCAACAAATCGATACAGCTACAGGTGTCGAAACTAACAAACAGTATCAGCTATGCAATTTTATGCTTATCGAATTATGACTAGAAATGATGAATATAACCATATTTTAAACTACTCGGAAGTTATTTCAGCAGTTTATTGTAGAGATGTATGCTAAAATTGAGACGGAAAGATTAGAATTTATTCGCCATAATCAACGAAAGTCGCGTTCGGATGAATACATCCATTTGAGAGATGCAATGATAAATGATGGAAACGTCGATAACATGGGAAAATTGGTCATCTTGCCATGGACATATACTTGAAGTCCACGTCACATGCATCAATATGCTCAGGATGCGATAACTTTTTTTTATTTCCAATGGCAAGATAGGAAGACAAATACAGCAAAGGAATGGTAAAAAAGGAAGAAAACACACGAACAAAAAACTCAGCTGCATCAAATAGTCTATGTATCCAAATGGACCCTGGCCTCCTAGTAGCGGTCTGCAAGTGAGGACTTAGATAAGGCTAGATAGAAGATAGAAATCTAAATCATCTACGTTAAAAAAATGGATCCTTAAATATTTTTTATACCATTAAACATGCGGTGTATTTTAACCCGAGCAACGCCGGGTTTCGCTGCTAGTATATATATAAAATGCTAATGTTCGTTTGTAAAGACAGGGTTTTCTCTATCACCACCAACTCGAATTAACTTTCCGTTGGGATGGTAAATACCCCTTGGCCTCACGGTGAAAGTAAGGGAGTTTGGTCGCGGTGGGTGGAAGAGGGTGGCGAAAATGTGAAAAAATATATATCTGTCCTTTTCTAACTCATGAGAACTTCTGAAAAGTTCTAAAAGTTCCTGGAATGACCTAGAAAACTCCAAAATGTGTGCAACTGTTACAGTCAATCTAGAATGTTCTAGAAAGTTCTAAAAATTTCCAGAAAGTTCTAGAAAGTTCCAAAACGTGTGCAACCTTTCAAATCGATTTAGAATGATCTAGAACGTTCTAAAAACTTCTGGAATGATCAAGAAAGTTCCAAAATGTCTGCAACTGTTAAAATAGATTAAGAATGATATAGAAAGTTCTAAAAATTTCTGGAATGATCTAGAAAGTTCCAAAATTTCTGCAACTGTTAAAAACAATCCAGAATGTTCTAGAAAGTTCGAAAAATTTCTTGAATGATCTAGAAAGATTCAAAATGTCTGCAACTGCTAAAATCGGTATGGAATGTTCTATAAAGTTATAAAAATTTCTGGAATGATTTAGAAAGTTCCACATTATGTGCAATTGTTAAAATCGATATGGAATGTTTCAGAAAGTTCTAGAAATGTCTGGTCGATTGAAGATCAATTGCGATGGGTGATTGTCATTCGGAAATTTTACAGCATACTGCTTCGCAGCCTCTAGCTTATTCCGATGAAATTCTCCGTAAAGTAACACCATTTCAGTGTATTCATTAGTATTAAACATTATCTTTCAGTATATTCATTAGTGTATTCATTCAGTGTATTCATTAGTATTAAACATTATCGTTTTTTATACTCAATAAGCTACGAATTCAAATAGCATGAACTTTAGACAAACACTAACAAAGTAACTTAAACAACAGTTTTTCTACTCCAATAAAATATTAAAATTTAATTTTTATCGTCTGTTACCATATCAGCAGGAATACTTTCTATACATCGCATGTTTAATGGTCGAATAAGTCTCTCAATATCTAAGATAGAAATCTAAATTATCTACGTTAAAAATGGATCCTTAAATATCTTTTATACCATTAAACATGCGGTGTATTTTAACCCCAGCAACGCCGGGTTTCGCTGCTAGTTTTATATAAAATTGTAGATGCTATAAATAAAAAATACCTGAAAGAATTTGCAAATGCTTAAAATTAAAATGAAAAAATTTATTGTCTTCGCAAATATGCATTCTTTTTGCAAAATTGCATAACAGCATTTCTATTAATAAGTAAAATTATTTTAACAGTTACACATCATTTTCCGTGTTCTGTGATGTAGAATAATCCAAAAAACTATGTTTTTTCTTCAATATTTTGGTGATCCTTTAAATTTACTAAACACCAAAGTTTTGCTGAAAAGTAAGAGTTCTGCCATAATTTTGCATTACGGAATTTACAGAATAAAATAGATTTTCTTTTCTTTTCTCCTTTTCTATATTATTTTGTTTTATTTTTTGATGGTGGAGGTGATTTAAAAAATGCCTACATCAAAAATGTCCGAATATTTTTTGATTATATAGCGTAAGTAACATTTATGGCGATCTATGAATGTAATCCTAAATTTCTACTAACAAAGATTGATATCCACGATAGATAGAGATTTTCAGTTAGAAAATATTGTCAGTAGAATATTTCTATTTTAGAGGATACTTCTTTCATCCATAAGACTAAACTCTGCAGAGTTACAATAATTGCAGAAACATTGTAAAATTTTCAAATTATTATATTAAATTCGTATTTGTTTGAATTGTGATTTAAAAGTGACAAGACGTGAAATTAGTTAATAGTTGTTTCACTGATAGGAAATTTAAGTTGTTCTGAAAATTTATTTTTGTGCTTCTTTGCGTGTTTGACTACAAAACATTTTCTAGTAAAAGCAGAACTGTACGAAGCATTTGACTTCCTGTGGTAGAAGACTTCAAATGAATCTCGCTGAAATGAATCTTGGCTGCTTAATGCGTTGGTAGATACGGTAGATGAATAGCAATGATATCGAGGAGTAACCGTTTCAAAATGTTTTAATATCAAATAAATCATGATTTATTTCAAAATAATATAATTTTGAAGAAAAAAGATAACAAATTAACCCTTTACTCTGTATATACAATAAATATTATATTATGAATATTTACAACATTCGAAATATCAAAAAATAATTTCATTATAATACTTGTTTTACTTAAATAAAATCACGTCCTGTCAAGTATGTAAGGGGAACATAAAAATGAAAGGAATATTGATTATTTAGCAGTAAAATTAAGACAACATTTAAAAAAAATAATCCGTAGCATTTTTGGAAATGTACATTGTCCTTACAAAATCATTTAAAAATTGTATTCCTGGAAATTATTATTAAATTATGGCGAATAAAAATGAAACAGAAACAGTTTTTTTAATGACAGCTTGTTTAAAATGGGGCATTCTATGGGGAATAACTATGTTTTCAGCGAATGTTTTAACATGTTCTAAACGTCAAATTCGATATAATTCTAGCTAATTCTACAAATGTTCAGTCTGATTTAGCGAAAACTGTTGAAAACTTATATTAAAAATTAGAATAAAAAGAACAAAGGTAATGAGAAATAAAACACTTCACGGTAAATAATAATAATAATAAATAAATAAGTAAATAGAAATAACAGTTGTCATCAGTTAATAGAAGAAAAAGTATTAACTCTGTAATAATTTTAGAACTACTCTAATTTTAATGGTTAAAGTTCTATACACTTGACATAGATGATCGTTAATGATATTAATTATTAACTTTTTATTTGTGCAAATAATTAAATCATCCAGTAGAGGTGAACAAGAGGGCGACATTTTGGGAAAATGGCTTTGGAAGGGAAAGAAGAAACTTCTGTTTCTTTGCTTGGTAAAGTTTTATTTGGTACAGAAGAGAGAGATTATGATCAAATTTTGCATCATATTATGTTATGCATCAGTTATGCAATGATTACTTCACCATAGCCTATATTGGTTAACAAATTATCTTACTTCTTGATTAAAATTCTCTATAATTATTTCACTAAATGACTGTGCGAAAGCATCGTATCTAAAAAGTAGCTTAGGAATACGCTCATGTGTATCGTTTATTAAAACTTGAGAGTCCAAAAAACCTTCGCAGAATGTCCTAAATTTTCAAGATGAAAAACAATAAAATAAGATCTATGGCAATAAAATAAGAACAATGCTTGCCATTCAACTACTCTTGTGGGCATTCAAACTAGAAAGTTTTTTCTTGTACTCTGAAGCTAACGTTAACAAGATTATCTGTGAAAATACCTTATCGGTTAAAACAAAGTACTGTGATATACACAGAAGCAAAACTGAACCAGTTTCTTTTTATTATTAATACTTGAAGAGTACATGGTGACATTATTTCGGTCAATATATAGAACTATATAAATTAAAAAGGCATATCTACTTCTTCGAGAAAGTATATCTAAACACGTGGCCGGATGAAGATGTGATTTCCAACAGCTTTGCATATCAAGGAACGAAAGATATTTCGGACACCTTATTATCTATCGAGGTAGGACTTATCTAGTTCGGTTATGGGGGACATCCGTTAAGAAATAATTCTACATTTCAGAGAACTGCTGAAAGGTGATGGTTTTGCATCGCACATATATCCTTTCGGCCGCTAATAAAGTTGTCATCTCTGCTATAGATAATACACGGTGTCAGCCTTCCCACGGTTGGCGACTCCTTGGCGATGCAAGGGAGCCACATCAGCAAAAAGCTGAAAACTTCTGAGACAAGGCAAACACGACGTAGTGTCGGGCAAACGAGATGTGAAAGAAATCGGAATGCAGGCTAACGCAATGTAAACGCTTATTTCTAACAAGATTGCGTGTATTGCATTCTTTGGAAGGCAATTCAATGGATTTGGAAGGGAGAAATTGCATCTTCTTTTCAGTCCTTTTGTTTCTTCGAGAAAATATGTGGGCAGTCCTCTCATATATATTATATATGTATATATAATTTAAATTATGCATCTATCTTTTAGATGCATGTCAAATATTCTTTATGTAAAATACTGAAAAAAATTACTAATTTTAAGTAACTATATTTTTCTACAAAACTTTCAAAATTTTGTAAATTGCAACAAAATAATACTAATCTTTAAAAATTAGTGTTCGTTTACGTTTGCAAAATTTTGTTGCCCGTGAACAAAGTTTTAAATTGAAGTACTAATATAGCTATAGTCGAAAAGCTCTAATAGTAAAACGATATTTTAACAGTGTGTCATATAATATTCAGTCATTAACATTTTTAAAACAAATGTTATAATACACTTAAATTGATGTTCTGTAAACCCTCCAAAAAAGTATACGAGCAAGAGAGAAATTTCCTACGTTGTTTTCGTATATTAAAATTTATTTATCGTAGAATGTGAATTAGGCTATGTATAAGTATGGCTTTCCACATTTCTATCAAGTTGTGTGTTTCTCAAAAACTCAATTATTATTTGCAAATCTAAAATAGGAAATTTCTTTCTTGCTCGAATACTTTTTTTGGAGGGTGTACATGTGTATCAAATATCAAAGTCAGCATTATAATACAATAAATTATCAAAGTAAAGACATTGCGCAGTAACACAATTTTTCTTTTACGAAGATTTTTTTACACCTCTTTGAAAATTAGTTTTATTTTGGCATCAAAAATTTTTTTATGAAACTTAACCATTACTTAACGTGAGTAATAACCATTCTCACATAAAAAAGGATATTTTTCAGAAGCAACTCTTGCAATCTTAATTGCATTGCCCGAAATTTTTCGCATTTTCAAGGTTCATTAGCTAATGCAATATTAATTCACATACGTGCAGCAATCTGATCATCTCAAAAATGTTACATAATTACAAAAATAATAATAGATTAAATTAAAAACCGATTGCAAAAATCAACAACCGGGAATATAAAATTAAAAACCGATTGAAAAAAAAATAAACTTTCTCCACGAAAGAACACGCAGAAGTTCTCTAAAAAGCTATCTGATGCTTCTCAGATAGCTCGATTGGGCGTTTCCTCTATCACTCATCAAGAAAATCATCGCCGATTATCCCGAGATTAAAAAAAAAACAATTTCCAATAATTTATGAACTTCCAAGTGTTTGCACTGATTTGATAGAATCTTAGGTGAAAGAACTGTTGAACGCACGAGGGAAAAAAAATAATGAATTAACTTTTCGCGTAAAATGAGCACAAATAAAAGATTAAGTAGCTTCTTACATCTTATAAATAAAAATGAAATTCTGTTTGTTTGTTTGTTTGTTGATTTGATTCGTATACAAATCCACAAAAATGGACCTATCGGCCTGAAATTTAGTACAGATATGTAAAATAATATAGAATAACTCATAGTCCAATTTAAAACTTTGAAAGTCCACCCGTTCCCGGAATTTAAGAGATTTTTTATGCTTTTCACGCAAAAATCTTTCCGTAATTGTAACCACTGTAGTGAAAAAAGTGTGAAATAAGGATCGTGGTTGCCATGTGTGGCGATTTTGCCGAATAAAATGTCGTTCGTATACAAATCCACAAAAATGAACCTATCGGCCTGAAATTTAGCACAGATATGTAAAATAATATAGAATAAATCGTAGTCCACTTTAAAACTTTGAAAGTCCACCCGTTCCCGGAATTTAAGAGATTTTTTATGCTATTCACGCAAAAAGCTTTCCGTAATTGTAACCCCTGTAGTGAAAAAAGTGTGAAATAAGGATCGTGGTTGCCATGTGTGTCGATTTTGCCGAATAAAATGTTTTAAATTCTCAGAGTACAAATAAAAGAATAATAATGATTTTTTTTTTTGTTAGTTTATATTCGTAAGGTTATTTTTTTTTAAATTATAATATCGTGTGCATGGGAAATCAGAGCAGGAATGTAATGCTTTACACGCAAAACAATAAGGATTGAAGATTTCCGAGGCTAATAGTTAAATTATTTTAGTTTGGCGAAAAAATAAAATGGCTCAAATGCCGATTTTGTGAAAGTGAGTTCTAGCGGTTTGCACAGATTTCGGCTTGGCGCAATTTATTGAGAGCTTAAGGAAATAGATTTTTGAAAACAAGTGCAAAGGTTTTATTAGAATACAGCGTTAAATTTTAATGATCCGTGAAGAAATAATGCAGTTATTAAGGGATTTCAATTGATCTATCTCCAGAATTCTCGCCAAATGAGTACATTGATTTAAGTTGGGGGAATTCCGCCAAATTTCAGGAAATTGAAATCTTCTCATTTAGTACATCGGAGTAATGATGAATAAAACACGTTATAGTGGATAATTTTAAAAAATTCGGCTGTATTAAGGGATTCAACTTTTCAAATAAAGGCTTGCTTTACTTTTTCGCGGTCGAACCATTTCCCATATATTATTGCTGCTAAGTCAATGCTTCGAATGATTTCCTGAAAAAACGCTTGCAAAATGGCGTATGTTGGCACTTTGGCGAGGCTTAGATTTGAAACTGGATTTTATTTGAGACTGGGATATATAATGACACTGGTTATAGATAAAAATGAATGTTGGTATGAGTGTATGAGGTTGAAAAACTCCAGCACCGTTGAGCACCGTTGCACCATGAAATTTGGTTCACCTAAGTCTTTTATCATGGAGAAGCTTTTTATGCCATCCGTTTTCCTCTAACTTGCCACAAGGTGGCGCAGCAGAACGTCGAATTCTATTCCGTTTAGCCGTTTGCTATGCGAATATCGTCCAACCGATTTCGATGAAATTTGGTACACGCGAATATTAGAACACGGAGAATATTTTTCACTATCCATTTTGCTGTAACTTGCCGCTAAATGGCGCTGAAAAGCATCAACTTCTATAGCGTTCGACCGATCGGCATAAAAATTTTTATACTTACACATTTGAGCACGAAGAATATATTCTAACTGCGTTCCTTTTGATGTTACTCACCACTAGATGACACTGCAATGCATTATTATTTTAACTCGCCACTAGATGACGCTGCAGCAGGCCAAATTCTTGACCATTCAAACGGTCGCTATGAAAATCAGTATACATAGCTATTTGAACAATGAGAATATTTTGGCGTTATCCATTTTGCTATAACTCGCCACTTGACGGCGCTGTAGCAAATCTTTACTTTAATTAACTACTAGATGGCCCTGCAGTGTATCACTTCTTGACTGTGCAAATGATCGTTATGAAAATTGGTATACATAGATAGTTGAACACGGTCGCTATGAAAATCAGTATACATAGCTATTTGAACAATGAGAATATTTTGGCGTTATCCATTTTGCTATAACTCGCCACTTGACGGCGCTGTAGCAAATCATTACTTTATTGAACCACTGGATGGCCCTGCAGTGTATCACTTCTTGACTGTGCAAATGATTGCTATGAAAATAGGTATACACAGATATTTGAACACGGGGAAGAGTTTGGCGCTATCCATTTTCCTATAACTTGCCACTAGATGTCGCGTTAACACATGAACTTCAGAACTGTCCAGCCGATAGTCATGAAAATTCGTATACATCGATATCTGAATGCGAAAAATATTTTCGCCGTATGCGTTTTTCTAAAACTCGCCACTAGATTGCGCTACGCCGCATGGTCTTCTGCACCGTACAAACGATTGCCTTGCATTTCGGTATGCATGATTATTGGACACAATATAACGCGATATCCACTTTGCTATATCTGTTTATTACAATGAATAGTAATCACCACAAATCGTAATATCAAAAAGTCCATTCATTCCCGTGCGAAGAACGGGTACTTCAGCTAGTAACATATAGAAATCATATCAATGAACTGATTATCAGATGTGATATGGGACGGCTGAACTACAAGCAAAAATGCAATTCAGTCGCCCAATAACACATCTCATAATCAGTAGTGATTTTATGAATGACTTGATTTGTATGATAATTTTTTGTGTCCGTGATCTTAAATATCTGAGTTTTCTTCTTGAGATTCTGAGCAGATGAATTAGATTCACACATTTGGATTGCATGCACGCACACAAAATGAAAATCCAGATTTGAATTAGGGGTGTAACGAATAGCGATTGGGTCCAATATTGAATATTAGAAATCGAAAATGCATTTAGATTTGAGACAGCGAAGTAAAATTAATTTTCAGATAATTTTAGGTGAATTCATTTCTACTTAAATTTGCACTTCGAAAAAAATCACGTGGTTTGGATACATAAATAAAAATAAGTTGATTACATCAGGGTCTAGAAAAATTTCAGAATAATTTCCCATCACTAACTTGTATTGTACACTGTAACAATGCATAAACCTGTATCCATTACGAAAGTTTCGGGGGGGGGGGGGGAAATCTGAAAAATCGAAAATTCTGCAAAATCTCTCACTTTTTGGAAATTTTTCAAGGCGTAATTCTATGTTTAAGATTTTTTTCTGGAAGTGTCATAAAAGGCAACTTTTCTTCCCTTTTATTTTAGTATGTAGTGCTGCTTATGAAGATACACACTGAATTTTTGATAGGTTTGGTGCAATTAATTAATTTTAATTAAACAGAAGCGTGAAACTGATTTCGTTTCTTGGAGCTACAGTTTTACCATAATGATTCACCACTGATTTTTCTTCTATTCTTACGTTTCGGGAAAAAGAAGTCGTAACCACAGACCACCGTCAACCATACAAAATTATCGAACATGCCAACCCTTCTAAAATAGTCAAACTTAGAGTCACTGGCATGAACTTAACCCTTTAACGCGCAGTCTTCCCGCTCTGGCAACACCAAACTCTGACGTTTTCACTGTTGCCAGTCACGAAGAAAAGATTTGATTTCTATAAAAATAGTTGCGGGTGACATAGCTCCACAAGAATCCTTTTCTTTTTAGCACGTCATTTCCCATAAAAAAAAGTGTCATGATTATTTTTAACAGCACTGACATCTGCTGAAGAATAGAAGAATGCGAGAACAGCTAGATAGATTGCCCAATGCTGAAAAAAAGGCAGTCGTTGCCATCGCTCGACTTAACTACCAGCAAGATGGCGGACGATCGAAAAGTTTATCGCGTGCCACAGATCTAGAGACCCTTTTTTTGACGACAGCTGGCCGTGCCGGCACAGCAAAAGGATCTCTAGATCTGTGGCACGCAATGAACGTTTCGATCGTCCGCCATCTTGCTGGTAGTTAAGTCGAGCGACGGCAACGACTGCCCTTTTTTCAGGAAAGGGTTGCGCCTCAAAAAGTTAAAATGTTTCTATCACTTTGAAAACTGGAACGTCACTTTTGATATTTCTCGACACATGGAAATTGCTAGTTCTAGATACAACTGTGAGTGATGCTTTTGTGTGTAAGTATAGTTTATCGTTCATCCAAATAATTTTATATTTCTTCCATCGGAAAAATGGTAGTTAAAAACTCTCAGATTGTTTGGAGCTAATGTTTTGGTTTTACAGGGTATAAAAATGGTAAATTCCTTTTGGAGAGTCTTTCTCGGAAAACTGAATGCATTTGCATAGAGAGTAAAGCAATAGCCGGAAAATATAAAAACGCATTCTGGTCACACCAATTGATATACATATTGGATCAGGTGGGGTAATTACGATTAGCGGAATTTTTAAAAATCTTTTTAAACATTTCTCAGAAAATCTTTGAAACTGATAATGTATTCTTCATGATAAGCATTTTTCATCAATAATATTAACTATTTTTAAGGCAGCAACAATTGAAAACAGGCGCCATATCAAAATTTTAAATGAAAGGATTTGACGATTCATGGCAAGCTAATTTATGTTAAAAATATTGTTGGTAATATGTTTAAGAGCTTCCGACATATTTTTTATTTTTTTCTAATATAGTTAAATATTTCTAATTCATTGTCATAATTACCCATTTTAAAAAGTTATGTAATTACCATCACGTATAAAAACATATTCCGATCTGAAAAAGCACATGCGTGTCTTATATCCTTAAAAAAATCAAGAAAAAATTAATTTTAACTATTTTATTTATTTGTTAGATTTAACTTAAATTATAAAATGGAAATTTTGTTGTTTTTTATTTTTTTTTTAAACTTTACAAGCTTAAAACTTACAGTCATTTCCGGCGATCAGAATCAGAAGTATATTACAAGACAGTAAAGTTATACCAGATAAGATATTGTTACAAAAATAAATGACACATAAATGAAAAAAAAAATCGTTTCGACCCTTGAACATTTGTTTTAAATAAATAAACTAGCTGGGACCCGTCGAATTCGACGGTCACTTTTTTGACTGTAATATTCAAAAATAAATGGGAACGATCGAGAATGTCACCAAGATCTTGAACAAAACTAACAGGAAAATTCAAAGAGCGACGTGGACGGAACATGACTTGTGACAGAAAGTAAACAAAAGGTTTCACGCCAGTTCTTAGCAACTGTACAATGACGATGGAATGATTGAAATCTTTAAAATCTGTTTTTAACTATATTAAGTAAAAAAAAGAAGAGTAGATATTAAATGACGAATGAGCAAATACAGTTACAAATTCTAACTGAGCATTTCGTTGAAGACGATATTTTGGGTAAAGTCATCAACCACGAAACGTCCAGGTGAATTCTCTTAAATGATCTTGACTGCCACAGCATTCTTTGATCTAACCATTGAAAGAGTGACATACAACATTCCATGAGAAAATACGGGCGCAGAAAGGTAAACGCCAAAAGTATGAAGCGAAAATAGTGAAAAATTTCGGAATTCTGCAAGAGACAAAAAAATCTAATCCGCCAAATGGCGAACGCGCGATCCCTGCTTTATTTGCCTTTTCTCAAGCTACCCTCGATGGTAAAGACCCAGCATCAGACAGAAAACTGAAAAATTAAAGAAATAAAAGATAAATCGCTAACTAAAGAAGGAGTTTATAACTGCCGTCAATGTCGTTAACAAACAACAATGTATTTGTATGGAGAAAAGTTTGAAAAAAATCTGAGACACTTTCATCTTTTAAATACTAAAGTGCTGTATATTAAAAGCGTATCATAATCCATGCGCCGTCCCTATTTTTCTTCCTTGTTTCATTAAATTGAAAAGTGTATTATTATTCATGGCCGTGCCGTAATTTTCTTCCTTGTTCCACAAAACACTTCTTTGGAATCGAAATCTATAGCTGCTAAAACTGTTTTACAATCTTCGCCAAGCATATTCCAACTATACTTCACCATTTTAAATACTGTTCGGAATGAGCATCATAATCTGTGAGTGTGCTATATTTGTCTTTCTCGCTGCATAAAACACATCTTTGGAATTAATATCTATATTAAATTTGCCTACTAAAGCTATTTTACAACCATCGCCAGGCAATGGTTCGGTTTTTAAGTTTTCGGTTTTTTTCCGCCAACTTGGAGATCGATTATCAAAAATCGCAAACCTTGTCAGACTTATCCCCCCCCCCCCGCGTTATGTGGCAAACACATTTAAAAAGATTTCCACCGTGACAGTTCATCTCTGCAAAACCTGTCTACAAATCATATCGACAGAATCGAGTAGACAAAGTCTGGGCGTGAACGAAATAGCACCCTAGTGCTAATAAGTGCTAAAGCGCTAAAATAAAGAAGGCTTTTTATGACAGCAAAATGCATTTAATAAACCACAATGTTCTATGGCGAAAAATTGCACATTTGAAGTTTATGCTACGCCTGATCCCTCCGACTTTAAAAATTTTTCTCTTTAGATGACACATCTACGGACCAAGACCTTTTTTAGACCTCTCAACCAAATTTTTACACATAGCTGTTCTTTCAATTTAGTGGATACCGGAAAAACATGTTTCAAATTAATATATGGAAAAAATTAAGGAAATAAACAATAAAGCACCAAAATAAAGAAAGCTTTTTATGATTTCCAGATGTATTTAATAAACGACAATGTTATTTCTATGGCAAAAAATTGCACATTTTCCGTTCCGCCATGTTTGATCTGTTCGACTTTTTCTCTCTTGATCACACATCTACAGGCTAAGGCCTTTTTTAGACACTTTAAAAATTCTCTTACACCTAGCCGTTCTCTAAATTAGTGGATACAGTAAAAACACGTTCCAGATTAACAGATAAGCGATAAAGCGTCAAAATAAAGAAGGCGTTTTTAGCTGCCAACAATGAGTTTTAATAAACCACAATGTTATTTCTATGCCGAAATCCTATCTTCCCAGAGATCGGCAATGGTAAACCTAAAGTTTATTGCTTTTCTCCCCCTCATCCCCCGTTGTTTAGAGAGGGGGAGTACAGTTTCACTTAGAGGACGCTCCCTCATACTCTCCCCTCCGTTGGAAATAAAAATAATTACTGCTTGCTCGGCAATGGTCTTTGAAAGCAGCTACAGAAGCAGAGTTGGGCAAAATACATAAAAAAATGTACTTCCGATGCAAAATACAAATTACATTTATTCAAACACAAAAAATTACAAAATACAAAATGCTTTCTAAATTGAAAAAATACAAAATACATTTATTTTCTGAATACATACAAAATATTATTATTGTATACTTCAATTAAGTAAAATTTTCTACAGAAACTTCTAGTTTATTTTATTCCAGTGTATTTTAAGATGAACAAACAAATGTAATAGTAACTTTTTTTTTTTTTTTTTTTTTTTTTTTTTTACATATACATGAGTTTTTCCTGGAATAAATTGCATCTTAAAAGGCATGAAAGCAAAAATGTGTGACAAGTATTTATTGAACGTTATTTTTCAGTGATAATGAATGGAATTGAAATATAAAATTAAATATATTTCTAAACGAAGATGAGTTGAATTTTATTTCTACTTTAAGATATATTTATAGCCTTACCATCGCACAGTAGTTATGTCACTGAAAAGGGTAGACTGCCGAAGAGTGAAGGTCCCGGGATCGGGTCCCATGGAGCAGCTGTCGATCTAACAGTCTGGTTTTTTGGTAGGTTTTTTCCATATGTAACGTGAATACGCTTTAGAACCCCTTAGAAAGTTCTCCTACCTAGGCACCTTCCCATCCTTGGCAGATTGCCCTAGTATAGCGTTGCCATAATCACGCAAACACAAGATACATTCATATATTACTACAAAAGATTATATTACTAGAAGATTGTGATGGAGGAGTGGAACAATATCAGCCTTGATGTTTTAAGAAAAGGACTTTCATCTTTGAAATCAAGATGCAATATGATGGTTCAAAGAAAGGGCTATCAGACTGAACACATTAGAAAATAAAATTCTTATATTTATTTCTATATATATCTTTGCAAAATCGTTACAAAAATGTGTGAACACCCTCTGTAGGGTACTTGCGGGAAAACCCGAAAAAAAAAATTGTTGTGGAATATTACTTAAATGAAATTAATTTACGTTTCACAAATCACCCGTGCATAAAGATTTTCTTAACATTAAACTTTTAAACGCCTCTGTCACATTGCTCAAGAGTTCTTTAGAGGAATTGCAAAAAATATTTAACATGAATTTAAGAAAATGCTTTTAAAAAGAATTTAACAGGTTTTTTTTTTTTTTTTTTACACTTTTACAATGTTCTATATACGGTTAATGGGTCAAATATTTCAGGCTCTACAAATACTCAAGAGAACGCATTAAATTACGATATATGTTTCCGGAAAAAAAAAAAAAAAAAAAAAAAAAAAAAAATCTAATTTTCTCCTTTCTCGGACCAAAAGTTTAAATTTTAGAATGTCTAAAACTTTGGAGGATTTTGTCGAACTACTTTATTAGCATCAGATATTATTAAATTTATACATTTATGCATAACTTGCAACTATCTTTATAAAATAGAAAAATAAATGTCAATTTATGAAGCTAAACTCTTCGAATAATTTGTTGGATTCAATTAAAATATTCAGATAATTTACTTTGATTTTCAGGTAGAAATTAAACCTTCATAATGTGTGAAAGATTATTTTAGTACGTGTTTTGATACTATCTGTGCAGTTTCTAGGACAACTATAAAATGGAAGCGCCATGTCACGTGCTCCGAATACCCAGCCTAAAATAAGATCCTGCGTCCACAACTAAAACGAATAAGTAAATTTTGAGGTAAATATATGTAAATAGTT
Source organism: Cheiracanthium punctorium (assembly GCA_038373885.1). NCBI lineage: Eukaryota > Metazoa > Arthropoda > Arachnida > Araneae > Cheiracanthiidae > Cheiracanthium > Cheiracanthium punctorium. The sequence continues at coordinate 108,479 of JAWZYV010010612.1, forward strand.
AACGCAATTTTCTTCCTTCAAATTTCCCTTCTTTTCTTTTTTTCCTTCCTTCCTGAGACAGTGAGCGCACGCATTTTAAATTAAAATTAGCGTATTTTAAAATCGTGAAAAAAAAAATATTAATTTTTTTTTTCAAAATAAGCGATAGTAAGTGCGATGCTTCTAGCGTTTTAAAATATTTTTCTAAAGACAAGTTTTAATTATTGCTGCTGATAAAGGAACTCTTATTATACCCTTGCTAGACATCTCCGAATGACACTGGCTGGAGTAATTTATGGGTTGTTATCTTCCCGCTTTTGCCATCCCCACTTTAGAACGGGGGCCATCCTCGTGATATTTTCCGTGAGTCTAGATCTGCAGGGTCACGCACTGATCGTTCTTGAAAAGGAGGTGAAATTGTTGGCGATCTCTTGGCGTGCCGATGTGTGGGAAGTAACCGCCGAAATATTACCAGTTTTGGCGAGTTATCGCCAAGTTTGTCGTCAAAAAATAAGTCTCCAAGACTAAATTTGGCAATATCTGCTACCAGGCGCGTAGCCAGGAAAAATTTTCGGGGGGGATATGCGCCGGAAAAAAATTTCGGGGGGGGGATATGAACTTATATGTGTATAAATAGACGGAATTTTATTACTAATCCAAAAATTTCGGGGGGGGGATATATCCCGATATCCCCCCCCCCCTGGCTACGCCCCTGTCTGCTACACTTCGTGAAATTTGGCCAAAGCCTTTGAATTTAGAATGCGATTAATTTTTATTTATGGTGAAGTAATTCGAAGTCGGTTTTCATTTATTTTTTTTAAATCGCTCTTATTCTAATCAGAATTTAGAACAACACATTTATTATAACTACACACTGTTGCCACATTTGCCACACAACATTTACAAACAGATGCAATTTCTAACAAATATTTTTCCAAATAAATCAAACCTTACGGAGCTAAGGCAATCGTCTGCGTTAATAAACCACGTTATTTCTGTGGCGAAAATTTGCAGCTTTGCCGTTTCGCCACGCCTAAACCGTTCGACTTTTTCTGATTTTCTCTTTTGATGGCACATCTACGGGCCGAGACCTTTCTTCAGACACCTCAACCGAGTTTTTACACCCAGCCGTTCTCTCAATTCGGTTGTCGAAAGAAAAACATGTTTCAAAATAATATATAGATACCCTTTTTTATAATGAAATAACAGTAAAAACAGACGACATATCAAGGGAAAAAAACATTTATTCTGCCCTTCTTTTATTTATTTATTTTGTTTTTATTTTGCTCTTAAAAGGTTAAATAAAAACATTCCTTGGTAATACAATTTCTTTCAACTTTTCAACAATTCTTACAGTCAGTATTTTTCTTTTATAAAAAACAGTTACCTTCAACACATCTTGCCACGAGAGACGCTTTTAATTCAATAAGTAGATATTATAACCTTATTACTCAAATTGGATCAGTTATTTACGCACTAAGATAACTTGAATAGTTAACAAAAACAAGAATAGTAGCCTCAATTGCTACAACAAAATTTGTAAGTGTAAGTATCAAAAGAAATTTAGTAATTATAATCACCTAAATGGTGCCCGTAATTATCCCATTTTTTAAATTTTCGAACATTGTTACTGAAACAAAAATTTCAAAGTTCCACCCCCCCCCTTAATAAATGAAAACAATATTTATCTCTACTTATTATAAAAGAAGGTGTCTGTGTGTGGGTGGGTGTGTCGGCGGCATTACGGACGAACGGTTATACGTAGAAACATCAAATTTGGTACACAGGAAGTTCTAAACATGAGGTTGTGCACCTCGAATCGATTTTTTCAAAATTCGGCCTAGATTTTTTATTTTTTTTCTGTTTTATGCGACTTTTCGGATTATTTCTCACATAATTCGTAATAACGGCAATAATTACGCTCGCAGCAAATTACATTATCGGATAGAGGAAAAAGTTTTCTTTTAAAAACAGTTTTTTCTGAATATGTAACATAATTTGCAGATTTTTAGGAATTTTTTATTTAAAGGTGACATTTGAAAAAAATTTTCATTAAATAATTTTAAAACTGTCGTATCGTTAATTCTACCCGTCATAACTTTCTGATATTTTGGCAAATGATAAAACATTCATTTCGTCCTCTTTTAAAATAAAAACGAAACAAATTGCGTAAATTAGGTGATTTTTTACGAATTTTAATATAACATATTGTTTAGCAGTGGGGGGGATTAGTATGTAGAGGGTTTACGCCATTACATTAATAACTCATGGCGCGAGAATTTTTCTTGGTTGCCATAAAAAGGAATAGAAAAAAGGGTTTTCAACCTATCCTCCAAAATTTTTAATTAGGCACCGGATTTTCAATTCTCAAGTAAGGATCTATGACGTTAGTTGCTTTAAGATACATAAAAATTACGCCACAATTTTAACGCATTTATTCCCGCTCTTTTTTTAACAAAGGGAGACGATATTTTGATTAAAACATCCTGTAGAAATAAAATATAAGAAATTCACGATTACATTCTATACTATTAAAATCTGTACGCGTCTGTCTGTCTGTGTGTAACATCATCTCCTCCGAAACGGCTGGGAGTTGAGTTTCGATCGAGGTGTCCACAAATTCGGAAAATTCCGAGGAAGGTCTTCCGCTAATTTAAATTTCGAAATATTTTAGAATATATTGATAAAAAAACCCGTCAAAAACGCTAATTTTTGATCTCCGTAATTCTGCAATTGTAACCCCTGCAGTCAAAAAAGTAAGAAATAAGCATCGAGGTTGCCATGTTTGGCGAATTTATTAAATGATTTACACTCTTGCATTAAAAATAAAGGAATAATACTTTTTTTCTGTTTCGAATATTTGCTAGGTCATTTTTTAATTAAAATATCGTCTGCGTGGGAAATCAGAGCAGGAATTTAATATTTTTTATACGCAAAAGGAAAAGGATTTGTAAATTTCAGAGACTAAAGTGTATAACCTTATAATTTGGCGGGGAAATAATGGCTTATATGGCGATTTTGGGAAAGTGGATTCTAGTGGTTTGCACAATTTTAGGCTTGGCGCAAATTACTGAGAGTGTAAAGAAATAGTATTTTTAAAAACAAGTGTAGGTTTTACTAGAATTTAGCCTAAAATTTTAATTTTCTGTTCAGGAATAATGCAGTTATTAAGGCGATTTTAAATGATTTTCATCAAGTTAAATAAATTGTTAAGGAAACCCCGCCAAATTTCAGAAAATTAAACTTTTTCATTTGTATTGCTAATTCTATGCCCCGATTGATATGAGTTGGTGTTACGAGCGTATGAATAGATAATATTTTTTAATCCCGCCAAAAAAGGTGTAATAAAATAGTCTTCATAAATACGAATGCTGTTTGAGATAAATGAGAATATTTTTTAAACCCAGTTAGACTAGCTGGTAATGCCTTTAAATTATTGCATTTATTGTCAAGTTTAATGTGTGATTCATTTTGGCTATTTGCCATCGACTGCCGACGTTAATTACGCCAAAATGGCAGTTCTAGCAAAGTAAACATAAATAAATCATTTCATATTCTATTTTTAACACTGCTACAGTTTCCGTAGCAACGGAATCCATTGTTGCCACTTAAGTTGTTCAATTTAATAATTAAGTGAAATCACTCATTTCTACATCTCTTAAGACCCCAAAAAGTGAAAACGCATTAAATATGGAACAAATAGAATTTTAACATATTTGCGCATTAAAAATAATCGAAGTTTGTTCAGGCAATTCTGCATATTTTTCATTTTATTTCCTTCGCGTGTGACGTCATTTTCACGTCATTGTCTTCTGTTTTGCTGTCAGATTATCCGGAGAAGCACATTACACGCTAACGTATGTGCTGCTTCGGTGGGCATAAGGAAGCAATTTGTCGGGTGCGTATTTGCCTAACCCCTCTGTGTGTCTAAATTGAAGCAATGAAACTTTGTAGGCGGTTTTTTTTTAAACTAGAAAAAGGCAGATTATCGTCGTTAACGTGGAAGAAGCGATATGGAAAACTATTTAATTCGTAGCCGTAATGCGAAATGATAATCGATTATTCACATGCGCAAAGCAACAAAATTTCAAAAGTATGAAAAGTCAGGAATATGAAATGAAAATCCAAAATAAATCACCGAGACTATAGGATAAGCATCGTGTACGAGAATGATATTGCAATCATGTACATAACAAAGGCGCTTGCAAGGAATACAAAATATAATATGAAATTAATTGCTCTTTCTTGACATGGCGTTTGTGGAATCTTTCCGAATAACGGGATCCGATGTGCTTAGAATATTTCATATAAATTACTTATATGTTAAAGTTCTATTTATTTTTTCATATATATTCCAGTTACTCCAGTTACAAGACCAAGAGCTCTAGAAACGATTTTAGATTTTCTTTAATATTGAATTTGCCACTATGCAATTAATCTATGTTAAAAATAAAATATGAAATTAGTTATCTATTTAGTGTGAATTGGCAGTGAGGTCAACGTTAGTTTTATGTAACAAGTGTGCTACTGCATTAAGAGTTCAGTAAGGGGTCACAATTTTTTTCATTTACGAAAGCGACAAGATCTTCACGGAAACAGGATGCATTTTTGGTTTCTGAACGTACAATGTGCATCGATTGTTTCGTGTAGGTTTTTTAAATTTGGGTAAAATTTAATAAAGTCATCTGCAACATAACTGTGCTAATGCACTTTACGAAATGCAAGATAAGATAAAATAGTATTCAACATCATGTAATGTTATTCATATGGTATGTATGAATGCTATAAATTAAACCTAAAAAAGAGAATTATATGATGTAGAAATAAGGCATTTTTTGAAAGAGAAAAGTTTCGTCTGCATACCGTAAAGTTCTTACTTTTCTGATCGCCAGTGACAATGATGTGGTTTTTGTGTCATCATGTTGCAATCGTCTCAAATTTCCACTCATGGAGTCAGCTTTTCGTCAGAATTCCAGCAATTTTTCACTATTAGAGATTCCTATCACTGGGTTTAATTCGAATTATATATGTAAGGAAAATATTCGTCTCCTACCGTGCGGAGAACGGGTAAGCAGCTAGTCTATACTATTAAAGTCTGTGCGCGTCTGTCTGTCTGTGTGTCTGTGTGTAGCATCATCTCCTCCTAAACGGCTGGGAGTTGAGTTTCGAACGAGGTATCCACGAATTCGGAAAATTTCGAGAAAGAACCTACGCAAATTTAAATTTCGAAATTCTAATTATTTTAAGAGATATTGATAAAAAACCCCGTCAAAAACGCTAATTTTTGCTCTCCGTAACTCCGCGATTGTAACCCCTGCAGTGAAAATGTCAGAAATAAGCATCGAGGTTGCCATGTTTGGCTATTTTATTAAATTATTTGGACTCCTGCAGTAAAAATAAAAGAATAATGATTTTTTTTCTGTTTAGATTATTTACAAAGTTATTTTTTAATTAAAATATTGCGTTCATGTTAAATCAGAGATGGAATTCAATGTTTTTTATGTGTAAAAGAATAAGGGATTGAGAGATTTCCGAGACTAATATGTATATTTTTTAGTTTGGCTGAAAAAAAAAATGGCTCATCTGGCGCTTTTGAGAAAGTAGCAGGTTCTACCGATTTGTACAGTTTTGGGCTTGGCGCAAATTACTGAGAGCGTAACGAAATAGTATTTTTAATAACAAGTATAAGTTTTACGGCGCTATACTTCGATTTTTCATATAGAAATAATGCAGTTATTAAGGCGATTTTAAACGATCTATAGAATTTTCACGAAATTAAGTAAACTGATTTAAGTTAGAGGAATTCCGCCAAATTTCAGAAAATTGAAATTCTCGCATTTTGTACATGGTAGTTAACGGTGATTAAAACCCGTTATAGTTAATAATAATTTAAATAACTGCTACTTATCAATAATATGCCTGCATTAAATTTTGGCAATGGAACCATATAAATGATAGATAACTATTTCCCATTTTGATTGCTGATAAATCAATGCTTCGAATGATTCCCTGAAAACAAAAAAATCTTGCAAAATGGTGTATGTTTGCATTTGGCGATCGAAGTACTGTGTAATAAATAATTGATTCTTATTTGTTAAAGCTGCGCTACGGAAGTTTCTTTTACTAAAAGCTGTTAGAAAGGCGTAATTAATACTGTCTAATATATTTTTTGTTTTACGAATTGAAATATGTTGATTCCTACTTTAGTATATTTCTTAGCAAACTTGGCGAAAAATATTCAAATATAGTACAACTCTGTACGTATTATTAATTCCATTCCACAATTGAGATGAGCCGATGTCACTAGCGTATGCATAGATATTTTTTTTTTAATTCCGACAAACAGAGTGTTGCGTATTGCCTTTAGTGTCAAGTTTAATTTGTGGTTTGAGCTATTGGCCATCGACTGGCGGCGTTACTTTCGCCATTATGGCAGTTCTAGCAAAGTAAACATGAATAACTCATTTCATGTTCTATTTTTAACATTGCTATAATTTCCGTAGCAACGGAATCCATTGTTGCCACTTAAGTTGTTAAATTTAACAATTAAGTGAAACCACTCATTTCTACAGCTTTTAAGACTCGAAAAAGGGAAAACGCATCAAACGTGAAATAAATAGAACTAACTGTAACAGACTTGTACTTTAAAAATAAGCGAAGTTTTCATGCAATTCTACATATCTTTAATTTTATTTCCTCCGCGTGTGGATGTCATTTTTTACGTCATTTTTGCTGGCAGATTATCCGGAGCAGCACATAACCTCTAATGTATTTGCTCCTCCGGACATGAGCAAGAGCGCATGTCCGGCGCGTATTTGTGTAACCCCACTGTGTTAATCAGAATTTTCTGGTGTCAGATTTTTTAGACCATTTTTTTACCGCGGAGATTCCGATCCTGAAGTATATTTATCACTGATAAATGAAAAAAAAGAAGATCAATTATATGCAAGCAGGAGTAGCCAAAAATTTTTCATGGGAATGTTACGGGAGTGAAGAATATACATTTTGTATGGCAAAAAACTCCGCTTGGGAGGTTGTGACCCCCTATCCCCTCCTTGGCTACACCACTGTACGCAAGCATAAGTTGTCACGTCATGAAAAACCGTCATAGATGGCAAACTCCGAAGTTGTTCTGAGGGTTATACAAAGTTAAAAAAATTTCTTTTAGTAAATTTGACTTTTGATACAGTTCGGATATTTGGTTTTAATACATTTCGGCCACCAAGGTGAGATGAAATATTACTAAATACGGCAACCCAGAATTTTCTTAACTATTGAATTTGACACTATGCAACTACAGTAGATTCCCTATAACACAGTAGATACGTTCCGTGTTATAGGAATCCGTGTTGTACGGGTCCTGCGTTACACTCCACCTGGAGTGCGAACTGCGCGGTATAATCGCGGCAAAACTTATTTGCGCTCCGTAAAAATGCAAAGATGTTTGGTGTTGCCATTCAAAAGGAATGTTAATTACAGGAGCTAAGGCGTCATAATATCAGAACATATGTCTCATTTCACAGTGCTGTACGAGTCTCTTTTAACGTGTTACACGAAAACGATCGTAATGTTTTCGTCGTGTTCTGAGAATTCGTGTTGTAGACCCATGTTATAAAGAGGTCAACTGTAATCTTTGAAAAATGAAATTAGTAATTTATTTAGGGCGAATTGACAGTGAGATAAACGTCAGTTTTATGTAACAAGTGTGATACTGCATTAAGAGTTCAATAAGGGTAATAAGCTTTTTCTCAGAAGTTACATCAAGAACGTTTTCATTTACAAAAGTGACATGATTTTCACCGGAGCAGGGTACATTTTTGGCTTTTAAACGTAAATGATGCATCCATTGTTTCATGGAGGTTTTTTAATTTAGGTAAAATTTAATAAAGTCGTGTGTAACATAACTGCGCTAATGCATTGTCCACGCTTTGAAAAATGCAAGATAAAATTGTTGTCAACATCGTCTAATGTTATTTATGTGGTATATACTATATATTAATGCTATAAATTAAACCTCACAAAGAGAATAATATGATGTAGAAATCAGGCATTTTTCGAAAGAGAAAAGTTTTGTCTGCATACCATAAAGTTCTTTCTTTTTTGATCGCCAGTCACATTAACGTAGTTTTAGTGTCCTGTTGCAATCATCTAAAATTTGCACTCATGACGTCAACTTTTAGTCACGATTCAAGTATTTTTTCACGTTTTGAGATTCCGCATTACTGGGTTTAATTCGAATTATATATGTGTAAGGAAAATATGCGTTTCCCACCGTGCGGAGAACGAGTACGCAGCTAGTTACTATTATAAGCGGTATTTTAATACGTTGCTTATTTAAAAATTGAAATGTTTAACGCAGCTGAAAATGTTCTTCATTTTAAAAGTTACAAAGTTCGTTTTAAAAAGAGATATATTAAAAATTTTCTATTTACTTATTATTTTTTGCATTTAATTATGGCGCAGGCGTTTCCAAACATATGAATGCATGTTGCGAGTACAGTTTTATTTTAACGTTGGATTACGTTCCTCCATAGCGGTCTTATATAAAGCAAAGTTTTGATATCATACCGTTTGAAAACTACTGTGCGAAATATCGAAATTAACTCCCTCAATCAACCAGGGTATCTTTTACGGCGGTTAAACAGCGACGTCATAAATTTAAAAAATGGAGGAAATTTGTAAAATCTGCAATTCTAACACCCTGTCACAATTAAAGCGAGTCTAAATAGCTCCTCGAGATTACTCAGTTTGGTGTTTTTCAAATGACAAAACCATGAAGGATTTATAAGATATCAATATATTGAATACATGGATATTTAAATCGAACTGCTTGGATATCCCCCCCACACACACACGGTGCGATGAAATGTTTTGCGGTGCCAAATACGCCAATCTTACTAAACTATTCATAAATTAAATATATGTGGAGAGATTCCTTAATGGAAACCATTATATGAAATGATTATTGTTTATGCTAATGCGTAAACTGCAAAGAATCGCAATAAAAAGGTCCCATTGGTGCCAAATAATCTAAGTGTTTTCTTTAAATCGAGCCTTAAAGAGGGAGAAGCGTAGATAGATAGTATTAATATACGTTATAGGTTGTATTAGTAGATTTGTAAGGATAATATGAATAAATCACAATATAGCATGTTAATAAATATTTTTTGAAATTAAAAGTGTTCTGTCCATCCTTTTTCAAGGGTTGCCTTACAACCAACTAACCGATAAGTAATTCTAATTTGCGTTAATATATCCATCTGTAATTTCAACAGAACAACAGAGGAGGAGATTACTTGAACTTTTTAAAAAATGAAATTCTGTTTTGTCGCATGCAGATATGATTTTAGTAAAATATCCGCTTCTTCCTGTAAGAAGAGCGGGTACACAGCTTTTTTTTAAATAAACGGTTGTCCATTTCATGTAGTGTCTGAGTTATTTAATGCTACAACTTGAACCTAAAATACAGTATGATGTAGAAAAAAGACTTTTTGAGAGTCAAGAATTCTCTTCAAACCGCCATGCTTTTCACTTTTCAGATCGCGAACATAGTTTTTGAGTCATTACATTCCAATGATATTATATGCCAGGTTAGTTATCAAAACGCAAACTTTACTTCAAGAGAAAAAAAAATTTTGCTTTTTTTTAGATTCCACATCACTGGAATGAATTCGAATTACACATGTAAGGAAATTTTTCTTTTCCTACCGTGCGAAGAACGGGCACGCATCTAGTCCTATAATAAAATTTTTTTTAAAATTCACAAAGTTGAAATTTGCAAAAAGCGGTCATTATAACCACACCTGACCCAACACATTAATATATGCTCTTTAGTATAATAAATCTTTTTCGGGGCAGACAAAGTGCAATTAATACTTAAATGTTTATTTCATTACAAGAAATATTTCTTATTTTTATAAATAATAAATTTATGGGGGAAAAATGATGAAAGAAATTAGTTTTCAAAATGAAATTCATAACTCTTAGAAGATATCTAAATTTTCAGTTTTGATTGATTCCAATTTCCATTAACTTTACCTAGCTCATGATCTGTAAAAATTAAACTAACTCGGAGCTCCACTTAGAAAATAACACAACTACTTATATCATGGATATTTTCCAAAAAGTTTTTAAAAGTTATCCAAGTGAAATATCTAACAAATTGGGCTAAATGATTGGCTAAGAAATTTTCTTTATAGGCTTCCTTAACATGCATACACACAAAAAATAAACAAATACTATTAATATATCATAGATGATCTCAAACGTAATTAAATTACCTGAAACAAAGAACTCTTAATACGCAAAATTTCTTTATAATCCGACTTTCCTCTATTTATTTTCTAACTCAATATTTAAAGGGGAAAAACACGTGGCTTTTCCTTTAAAAGAGAGGATATATAAAAGGCAAGCATTTATATTTCCAATCAAATAATTTCATGTGATTGATATATATAATGGGGAATATATTCTCATAATAGATTTATAAAGTTGGAATAGGTTCGAACACCCCTCTTCATATGTTCGGCTTAATATGTGGAGTCGGGAAAGTAGGGGATGACACATTTTTATGCTCGAAAGAGAAAAATACAGTTTTATTCAATAGTGCTTATTGTTGAAAGAAAAAATATGGCACTTGTGTGTAGATGAGAATAGACGTTGCGATAAAATATATTGAAAGGAATTGAGTAAGAATAACCCAACGTTTTCTTACTGTAATAAATATAAGCGACAGACATTTAGGACGTAAAATATTTAAGGCATGTGTTAGGGCACACAATGCCAACATGTTCCTTAATATAAGTTTTATTATATTTTGTTTTATTGTATTTTATTCTTTTAAATCTCCATCAGAAACAGGTACCAAGCTGGAACATGAAAGATAAATCTTACCGAAGACATGGGTTGTAAAACTCTTTTCAACTGCAACTAACTGGAATGGCTGATCTGAAAAATCGCACGGAAATAACTTTTAAAACTAGGATAAAAACTACCGTATCAAAATTTGGATTAATTTTTCTTAATTAATGTTTCGGCAGACAACTAAAATATATTTTCCGATGTTATGGCATGTGATAACAAGTTTCATGCCGAAATTCCAACTTGTGATTTCCAAACAGTTACACAGAGAAGTCATCAGCAGGAAGACCAATGTAAACGGTCAGTAGCACAAAATAATGTTGCAGTTCGGTAAGTGTGACTTACAGTCTTCAGTGTATGAAGATGGAAATAAACGATCTTAATGTCTCACTTAAAATCATGCCTGACAGTTTTGCCTTAGTCACTTACTGCTTGATATGCTAATCTGAGGTTAAAAATAGTCTTTGGATATACCTTTAATTTATCTCTTCAGTGAAATTTTTAAAAAAGTTTGTCTATAAATACTTTTTAGGACTTTGAATCAGTAAATGAACCAGAAAAATTACAAGGGGGATAAGGGGATAAGTGTCCTCCGAAACATTTTATCAAAGACAAGTAGTTCTTTGTTTTTTTTCTGTTTTTTTTTTCAATATCATTTTGATCTGTTCGCTCAATTAAAGGTGAAGCCTTCTCTTCTTCTGAGACCACTCTTGCTTCTCAGTTTAGGTCTTTGAATGCATCATCGCGACGCAACGTTGCACTTGAAAAATCGCATTTTGTGAGGTACGCTTACATGAGGATCCCATGTGTTCATCAAGAAATTTCTTCTACCTCGTAAATATGCAGGCAGATGCACGACACTGTAGCAATTAGATGAGTAGGTAATAATTATGAATAAATTTGTTGAGCGAAATTGCGTTAACGTCTTTAAATATTCCATTGAATATCATATCAAGTTTCATGATGTCACAGTGGTTGATAACCTCCATTAGAATTATTTATTAGATGACGCAGTTACACATACTTGAACACTAAATATTCACTTTGCCACATCAAACGCAGTGTCCTGCAGCACTCGACCTCTAGCGAGTTCTTGCAATTAGATTAAACAACTTTGCATAATAAACGAATCTTCACTAAAAGTCCTTCGCTATTAGAGTCTTAATTACTACTTTCCAAATTGGCGTCGATCATTATTTTTTGAGGTTCATTTGCATTCTATACAAAACAGATGATTTTGAATGGAATCAGTCCTCAAGGTCGAGTTGTAACTATTCTTTTGTGCTTTGAGAGGCATATTTATAGGTTGGGCACCAAAAAAATCTTGAAAGATCTTAGACTTTAGTTCCTATTTTTAACACTATGTAATTAATTTGAAAGCGAACCTCTATACTGTATTTCAGCAAGTCTCCAAGAGTTATGCACCTTTCATGGTAGTTTATTATAATATTCATAAAGGTAAGAAAAGAAAAATAGTGAACTGAACATGTTAGCACGTAATTGGATCTTTGATTTCAATAAATTTTTCAGGACACTTAAATTCGCTTTAAGTGGATTTTTAAAGCTCTAAAATTTTAAAATACGAGAATAATATGCTTAAACTGTCCTAAAAACTATTTGAAAGGGTCATTTCAAAAACAGCTCGAATCAAGAAAAACTGTAAAGCAAATACTTGTATTTTCGAGGACTTGCTTGAGTTTTTATACTAATTTAGTAACCAACCCTGAGAAATTGAAAAATATATATACTTTTACTAACATTGCTTTAAAAAATATATTAAAACTGGGATTGAACCAAATCTTGACTTGGTTGGTTTTTGAATTTGCAGATTTATTTATTTAAAGGTGCTTGGCATTTTTTGTGTAAAATATACGTAATGGTGCTTTATTTTTCAGTTTCTGTTCGTAAAAGATTTTATTCAAAAAATAGATATCGCATTATCATATAAGGCAATTGTTTCCTATAACTTTAATGGCTTATCTTACATTCTTTGCTTTCCCGCAACTTAGGGGCGGGGTTTCTTTATTAGGTTGCATCTAGTCTTCTTTTTACCATCTTGGATCTGATTGGTCTAGATTTGTACCACTCGGCTTAGCGTTACTTATAAACGTTAAGCGTAAGAGTTTTGCCAAAGTCAAGTCCACCTGAAATTTTAATTTTGCCATCATTCTTCTTCTCTCCATTGTAGAAAAAAAAGCACATCGGTATCTGTTGATCTTCCCTAAATGTAGTGAATATTATTTTTGAAATAAAATGAATACCACATTAATTCTGTCTATTTTCTTCGCATCGTAGAAAATATAAAGATACAAATTTGTAAGTGTTTTTTTCCCTAATTTTTCTCAATAATTTCTAAGCAACGCAATCGAAATTGGAGCTTTCAGAGTGTAATTCTTAATAGTCAATTAATTACTACCTACACTATGTAACACTGCACAGTCATAACTCTTGTTAGCTCTTTAAAGCTCACCTGTGTGAAATCTCCTGTAATCGCGTCTACAGTGAAATTCGAAACTTTTACTTACAATCGGTTCCCCTGTGTATCGTTTTACACGTAATCCCTTTGCACGAGAAGGGGCGCCCGTCTAACACAGGGCACGTTTTTTCTACTAGGCCGGAGAAGTACATTTAAAGAATCAGATAAGCTCTTTTAGGAGGAGGGGAAAAAAAGATAAAAATGCGAGGCAGACACGTGCAACAGAAGTCTTACAAATGCAGCAGGGCAGAACTGCTCCGGCACTCTTTGCATGCCTTGGAAAAGAAAAAGATCCCAATGCGATTAGAGAGGGTCATAAACTTTTTTGTTCGGTTTCTGGATTTCGTTTCAGTAAGTGAATTCTTTTAGGTAATTAATTCGTCAATGGAATTAGATGAAGATAACAAGAAAGCATTCAGTCTAGTTGATCAATTAATCTCTGAAAAGAGTTCATTTACCGAAACCAAGTCATGTACTCATTTAATAGTAACAATGCATTTTTAGAAAAGGTGATATTCAGAGATGCAAATGCGAAGTTATTCTTGTCAGTGATGAAACTCCCGCGTCTTTATAACCTGGTTTTATACCTAATGTTTTTATATACATAGTTTTAAACTAAGTCGCAATATACAGTGTTAACTAATCAAAACTCTTGGGGGTGGGGTGTAAGGGGTGGTAGGGGGAACCAAGACCCGCCCAGAATCACACTGCAATACCAGGTCGGAAAATCATCGTCTTCATGTATTCAATAATAATCTCTTACAAACACGCTGTCCTTAGATCATAACCTTGAAAATCCACTGAGGTAGTTCTCATGTTTCCTTGCTATAGAATAATCGGAAAACTTATCGGGACTTTCTTGCTAGTGTTATTTTGCCGTTTTGGAGGATGGCGAAATAACTCCATTCGGTGTCATTTCACCGGTCAACTCTCATATCTATAACTATGATATAATACAAAATAGTAAAATCTCAAATCTTTATCAATAGGAACACTTTACGCTAAATCAAGCGCATATTCTAAGAAAAACTCCTTTTTACACACTAATTTATCCCTCATGTTTCGATGAATAATTTCCATATTCTATGGAAACGTAATATTTACATAAATTCTTTCCGAAAATACGAAGAAAAGTAAAAAGTTTCGTTGAATCTGAAGCAATTTCTTCAGTTGACAGGAGAAAGATAAATCATGCCAAATGCATCGATCATAAAATACTTTCTAATACATGATTTTTTCTCCAAATTTTGCGATGTATTGCTCTTAAATTGAGTTCATTGGAGATAAGGTAATGCTGTATTATCAATATAGATGCAATTTTATGAGACTCTGTTAAAGACCTTGAAAATTTTTTTCCATTGCTTAACTGAAGAACCGAAGAATTTTATACTCATTGCCTGGTGCTAAAATTTGTATTAGTGTCTCTCAAATGCCACAGATTGTAATGTATTGGATTTCTTTTGAGTGTTCCTGTAGAAGAACTATTAATAATACAGACACTGTTTTCAATGGAGCGTATTATTTTGAGAGCCTTAATAATATGTATGCCAAATTTGTTTTCTTTCAAAAAACCGAATATCCCTACAATACGTTTTCAAGAATGACTGCCCATAGAGTGCAATGTATTGGATTTTTTTTCTCCTCTAAAAGAACTATAAATACTACTTACACAGTTTTCAATACTGTACATGGTTCTACACATATAAAAACATAAATTTTGCACAAATCGATGTATATTTACGGCAGTTAGAACTCTGGACGGGTGGACAACAAAATGCGCAAACAAACCGAAATCATTAACACCTCTCAAACTTATTGGTAAGTTAAAAATATAAATATTTCTCTTATGCGACGTAGCAGTGGGCGAAAACGGAGAGCGAGAAATTTATTCTTTTAAGGGTTTGCAGTCTAAAATTAATTTTCCACGAGCTAAAAATTCAAAAGTTTGCAATTTTGTTCCATGTAAATCCACTAATGCGTTAGCAGCCCTTTTGGGTCCGAAGCATTAACGGATTTTCATCGACGCAACCTTCCTCCCACTCCTAGGCAAGGCAGATAGCTCTTACCCATGCCTTAACAAAACAGAATACACTAAACAGGTTAATTACAGCGCGAGTGACGAATTTTCAAAATTCGCAATGAAATCGTCATAGCTTAATAGCTTAGATATTTTTCGATTTACCATCAAATAATGAAAATATCACCAATCTCGGTTCACTTTTCAAAGCATTTTTTTTCACATATTTGGCAATTTATCGCAAAAGTCGCCAACATTGGCGACTTTTGACGCAGTTTTCGAGGGAGGCACACGATCGTCGTCGGATTATTAGCTAATTAAATTGTAGAATAGTATTATATGCTTTAAATGGATAACTGTCTCCACTGCCATTGACCGTATTGTAGTGGAATTATTTTGATTGCTCCTGTAGAAGAACTATTATTATTTTCGATGGAAAGATTCATCTTGTAATCCTTAATAGCATCCAATTTTGTTTCATTTCAAATAGCAGAATATCTCTAAAACTAGAAGTCAAAGCCCATTGTAAAGAAAATTGCAACGAGAATTTACTAGAAAAAAAAACATTTGACGAAAGCATGTCTACAATCAATGTATTTAATCTTCGTCCACTTAAAATAAATAGCTTCATATTCAATTTTTATTATATGCCCAAATCGCATTTCATGCTCGTCTGGGAACGTGTGGAAAGTTTTGGCATGCGAACGGTTTCATTTCGCTGGGAACATTCCTAGCACAAAATTAAATCTGTAGGATTTAATTTCGTGCTATTGTAAAATTATTAGGGACACTTCCCTCAGAAAGTGGGTAACGCCGTTGTTGTATATAGATGGCGCAACACCTCACTCGGTAACTGCTGGTGTAGCCATTGAAGAGAAGACTATATTTAAAAAGTGTTAATGACCACCACACTCAAACAAACAGTATTTACAATTATTTCATGAGGCGGTAAATTTTAACACAGTTTCAAATTGCCCTAAACTCATATTAAAAATTTAAATTCATGTTACATGAAAAACTCAGTAATGAATTCAAAGTTATTTTCTAATGTAAATATACGCCGTTGAAGGCGAAAAAATTTTTCGTTAACAAATATAAAATCAATATTTTAATAATCTCAAGATAGAGCCTTTCCCTCCCCCTTTTTTTTTTTCATTTGTTACTAAGGCAACCCAGTGTAAAGAAATAATTAAAATTTATTGCTGGCGTTCATAATCTTGTTCAAATGCTAGGTTACAAAATTAAACATAAAACTCTTTAACAGACAGCGAGAGCAATGTTTTATTCCTTTACCGCTAGGATCGCTGCGCATTACCAAATTTCCAATGTTTACATTAATGAAATTCAGGTATCAAATATCTAAGCAAGCAGTTATGGAGAGTGTCCACTCCTATAATATACCTTCGTAATCCTGAGGAAATCATTTCATTTGTTAAAAAATTAAACTCATACATCTGAAAAATCCTGATAATTGTGACATCTATATGACTTCATAATCAATTGAACTAGCTAATTTTGTCACACAAGTGATTCACTTTTTTTACTCTCGGAAATAAAATGGAGCTGAAAATAGCGAAAAATCGCTAACAATGAGGGAACGGGTGGATTTTAAGATTTTTAAGGTAGCGCATATTGTTTTCTATATTTTTATACATATTTATGAAAATTTTCAAACGGAACGTACAAACGGTATAGATATTATTCGGCTTTTTAGTGCTTATTTTCGTAATCTTTTTGGAGTAATGGCGGAAATGAGTTTTATATTGGAGTCAGGGATCAGCGTAACTATATCGTAAGATGATACGCTTTAAAGAATAACTTCCCATAGAACGCAATGTATTGGGAATGTTTCGAGTGCTCCTGTAGAAAAACTATTAATGCTACATAGGCCATTTTCAATAGGGTACGTGGTACAGTACCTATGAACAACATATATCAATTTCGTAGAAATCGATGCATATTTACGCGAGTTAGAGCACGGACAGACGGACAGACAGACAAACCGAAATCATGAACACGTTTCAACCTTTTTGGAAAGTGTTAAAAAGAAACACACAAATATTCGTGAAATATCAGATATTCCGGCAGCACTTCAGACGGTAAAATTTCCGTGAATTGAAGAAATAATTTTTGAGCGTCCATGGACATCATTCAAGTTCATAATACAAAAGGCATGACACCGATGCTCTTAATGCTGGACAACAACGCAGCTGGTACTATTTCGTGACAGAAATTTCATTTCAGAAAGCACACCTGTTGTGTTAATACACAGGATGCCCTGTGAAAAATCAGAGATGTGCAATGAGATACTTCTGCAACACCATGATTACAAGATGATCATTTTTTATCTGTCCCGTACCTTGTTTTAAAAATTGGTTGGTGCACGCGAAACTGCAGATCGTGATTAATTAAGGCTCTTAATTGAGCTCTAATGATCCTTCGATAACTGAGCGTTTAATTCTGCAAATTGACAGGCTGTGCGGCAGTATTTTCAGCGGGGTTGGGACGACCGCTGATTGAAACGTCGTGAATTCAGCGGCAGTTCCGCGAATTCTCAGCAAACGGTTCTAGCCATCATTTAACTCGAGAGACAGAGCATATTAAAAATGAATTATTGGCTACTCTCTTGTAAGCGTAAGGAGCATCGTCCGGTAACTATTATAGGAGCGACACCGTGAGATTATACTGTACAGATGATGATTTACGCCAAACGCCTCATACAAACAGCAAGTTTGTATAGCTTGCGGGCGGTATATAAGGATTGTTTATGTAACATGGTTTTCAAATAGCAAATAGAATTCACGCCATTTTTATGTCACGAGTTTATAATTACATTAGAAATTCAATGAAAAAAAAAAATACACACATTAAAATCGCGCACGAGCGAAATAATTCTGCGTATTCTAAAATTCCAAATTTTCTGAAAATAAACTCCTATTTTTAAGACTGTGCTTAGTTAATGCTTATGACACTCCCAAGCAAGTTATGTTATGACACTATGTTATGACACTCCCAAGCAAGATGTAAATTTTTGCGACAAAAAGAAACTTACAGAACATTAAAGTTGAGTAGTCGTAATTCAGTTTCTTTTCATTGTTTGGGGGCAAAATATCAATTAAACTGTGTTAAGGCACTAAGAAAATCACGTTTAAAATAGTAATAATAATGTACAGTTGAAGAATAGAAAAAATTTACTACAGTTTAAAAATCTTACCTGTCACAATTTCTTTCTTAATTACATTCCATAGTATTTTATTTCACAGTTTTCCCTTGATTTAAAAAAATTACACTATAAATCAATGTTTTGCATAGTAATGAATAAATCTTTCTGAATTTGAAATATGCACCAAAAAAGCTTAGTTTGTTGATAATATGAGGTTTTGCCAAATACTTGAATCGCTTTTATCCTTCTTATTTGATAAATTGAAAGCTAACTTATGTCAAAAGAACTCAACAGATTAAGCTTTGAAATACTATTTTAATGCAAAAATTGAAATCTGAAATATTTCATAAATCTTCTAAATGTTTATAATAGATATACAGTGTTTATAATAGTTAATGTAAAAATTTAAAAAGAAAAACCATAATTTTTTTACAAAACTATATTTTTATTCACAAAACGTTATTTTCAATATAGTAGTTAAATGCATAACCATCAGAGTAGAAAACGGATTATGAACAAAATACAATTTTTGAGAAACACACATTTAAAAATGTGACAGTGTTTTAAGTGTAATCACGTTTAACTTTTTGAAAGGTGTGTACATGAGTTATAAGGTTTATTTAGAATTAGAAACGCCCAAGTATCGTTTTGGAAATGAAAAAACTCTTAAACTACTCAAAAATATCTCTAAAGCAAAAAAAAAACAAATATTAAAAAAAATATTATAAGAATTTTATTTAAATACTTATATACACATATTTAATCAAAAAGGTTAAAATTTTGAAATTTGTTTCATAAAGGAACATTATTTCAAGCATAATGATAAGAATAAATGATCGAATTATGAGATAACGGGCGAATGAAGAATACAAACGACTGACGTTTTAATATGCACAAGATGTCTCCGAAGTTATTTTAAAGAAATCACTTACAAACTCAGTGTATTATCAGTTTTCGCTCGCAAATAAAGAATTATATGGCCTCAAAAAAAAAAAATAATGTTGCTACAAATTAAGATATTTTTCATCTGCTACTTTTTGCTATGGCAATACCTAAACAAATTATTTTTCGGGTAAAAACTTCATCAAAAGAAAAAAAATTTAAGTCACGCACTTTCATCACCTTATCCTAACACATAATAAGTTCAAAACTTAGTTCAAAGCATGCAATTGGCTTACGCAGAACCAAAAGAACCTTATAAATTCGCTCTTCAGCTTACACTGACAGATAATTTTTCACTTGCGATTCAAAGCGCACCAATCTCCAGTTCGGTCTTAAGTAACAAACAACTTTCGCCAGCAAGACAGATAAGAGAGATACTCTTTTGAATATTGCTTTATCTTGAGGAGCGGCACAAATTCTTTAAACACTCTATAAATTTGATTTTAAAAGCGTCCCCATAATCATTAATTTGTGCCCCCCATCAAAACTGGCCATGCGCGGAGTAGCAATAATCACTCAGCCATATCTTCAATCTAAGAAAGCCGGTCCAGCCCATCGTATTAGCCGCGAGAATGAAAATTTTCAAGAACAAAAAAGTTGAATATTTGGGGGGCCCCCAAAATGAGATAAATGTAGCGGGGCCCCGGCGAGGAGCATTGATAAGTGGGGCCAATTTTCACGGGATCAAGGGCTTAGGTGGCGAGGGCTCCAAGCTGTCACCTCTGATGAATGGAAAATGCAGCTGCAGGGTTGCCGTGGAAACAAAAGAGGCGATCGGAAAGCAATCGCCAATTGTGCTGGCGCTAAACAAAGTGATACTTAACGAAGACTTTCATTTCATAATACAATTTGCGAGTTAAATAAGAGCCTTTATTAAAACGTTTAAGTAATTATGACAATTTGGTCATTATTTGTACTTTGCTGACTATATTGGGCAGTTTTTTTTTCAAATATAACCCGACATCATAACTATAAATTTTCGTACATGGACTCAACTCTTTCTCGATAAATATATGAAAATCCTTCTAAATGGTGATTCTAACCTTGGTGAACTTAGACAGAGATAATATACAGGGTATCCCAAGAAGGTGGTAACACGCTTTAATTCTTTATCTATTAGAGATAGGTGGGCAATGTAAATTGAAAAATGTTCAAAATAAGGCAGGAAAAACGACTGTTAAGAAAAAAAAATTCTCATAAATTTTCTAAAAGTTACAAGTTTTAAATTTGAATACAACCTCAGTACGAAAATATTCCCAATTAGTAACATGGGCCCCATACACTCATGAGGTGATGGACAAAATTTCAGCCTTTGGCCTCGGAATGGATTTTTTCTTGGGGGGGGGGACAAGCTGATATATTGTTTGATAAGTTTATGAAGAGCCCTGTCCTTCAACGGTCACAGTTATTGTTCTGACCTCTCACTGACCGTTGGCCGGACTCCGCAGTCATTCCGTACCCTTTAACACAATTGAAATAGTGTTGAAATCCCAAAAATGGGATAGATCAGGTTTGATCTTCCTGATCTTCAAACATGCTACTATCGTCGCAATCCTAATGTTGGAGCAAATGGAGCGTTAAGTGTTACTGTATTTATGTGCACTTCCTGTCGTTCAACGATTATCATTACCATCTCATTTTCCCAATACTGCTGTTGATTATGGCAGAGGGTGCCCATGGATTCTGGAGACACTTCCTTCAATACACTCTATTATCATTGTGATCCTGTGATGATCCCAATGTTATAATAAACGGGGTTTAAATCGCTGCCCAAATTAATCTTTCAACACAGTATTTACCGTATATAACACACTATCTATCGTATTCTATGCTTTTGTGGGCAGGGGTTGCTTATAGATTCTACAGACACTTGAAGTGTACCTTCCTACTCTAAAGGCTTGGCTATTTTGTGGTTTTGTCCGTATTTATGAACATCCCTGTTCTTCAAAAAACACATTTTACACGATATATTGCACAAAAATTGGTTGATATAGTGCATCAAGAAATTTTTCGATAAATTCTGGGTTTCGAAAAGTGTGTGTGTGTGTGGGGGGGGGGGGCGAAAAGTATACTTTGACCCCTCACTGCAAAATCCAGGGGATCAAGTGCCCCTATGTCTTCCCCCCGGTTCCGGCGCCTATGGCCTTTCGCCATAAAATGTCTCAGGGATATGAAGATAAGTATGTGCTGACTTAACAATTTTACAATGGCTCTTGAAGGGAAAAAAATCAAATGATCATGTTTCAGGAGTCGTGCAGAAATTAGGGAAAAAAACCATTTCTTGGCACTCTAGCCTTAAACTTTCATATTCAAATTCATGCATAGCGCCTGATCATCTTTTTTTAAATATGTCTCAGAATTTTTATGATGAAAAGCTGAAACCTTGTACATACCCTTATGAGGGTATATGGAGCCCATTATACTAACTGGAAATTTTCTTGTACGGGGGGCTGTATACCAATTTCATAAGTATAAATTTTTGAAAAATCACGAGAGAAATTTTTCCCTAATGTTGTTTTTTTCCCTACCTTATTTGTAACATTTGCTTTGTAAATTACATTGCCCACTTATCTCTGATAGATCAAGAATTAGAGCGTGCTATGACCTTTTTGGGATACCCTGTATCACAGCATTATCTTTCACATTAATTTATAGGAATCAACCTCTTCTCTCTTTTCTAAACCTCCGTTCAACCTGCTCACTTACTGTGTGTCCCAACAGTCATTGAACCTTTCTAGTCCCACTTTTTTTTCTTTTTAAATACGCATTTTGCATTCAGAATAAAAGGGTAAAAAGTTATTTTTTGATTCATATTCCAAACAAAATTTATACTGATTTTGACGGAAAAACTTCCTACTGGCATATCTAGGATTGAAAATGTTAAAAGATCAAAGCGAGATAACAATATTTGTCACAGAAGGGAAAACTTCAACGCTACAGCTAAGAATATAATCAGAAACCAACAGATTAAACATGGCTTTGGCCTCACCATGGCACAGTGGTTATGCCACTGAAAATGGTAGATGGCCGAAGTGTGAAGGTCCCGGGTTCGGGTCCCATCGCGCGGCTGTCGATCTAACGGTCTGGAGTTTTGGTAGGTTTTCTCCAGATGTAACGTGAATATGCGTTAGAACCCCTTAGAAAGTCCTCCTACCAAGGCACATTCCCCCTTGGCAGATCGCCCTAGTGTAGCGTTGCCATAATCATACACAACAACATAAACATGGCTTTGTAAGTTCAAACACGGCGATAAAGAAAGATGAAAAAACGAGATTTAGCACTTCCACTCCCCACTCCCACCCCCAACTGCGCTACTCCTTGGCAATTTTTTTAGTATACTACAAAAATTCAGGCAATTTTAACAATTGAGAAAAAATAATAATTTTGTTTTAAGCAATTTTAGAGGAAATCAGCTCAAACTACTACTTTTAAAACACAAAGTTTAAAAATAGTTTATCATTTGTGAATATTTTCTTTAATCTATGTAGGCGTGTTTTAGAGAAACCTGGAGCTCCGTGAATGAAAACTTCCGACTCTCCTACTGTTTGAGGGTTAGTTTAAAAATAAAAATACTAATAAATAGATGCTCTGAACTAATCTGTACTTTTGTCTAGCTCTGAAAAAGAAATAACTTTCTCCTGTAATTATTCATTTGACAAATGTTCGAAATAAGTACAAAAAAGGACAGAAGTTTTTCTTTTCTTTTTTTTAAGTCGGGTCTCAGTTTTGACTATTTGATTGCAAAAAAGGTTCATGAAAATATTTTATTTGTTATGCACAATTTTTAATTATGTATATATCGATGTTTCCGTGAAAATCCGACATTCATACAGGTGAATGTCAACATTCACATAGTCAAGCGACTATGTAGATGCTAACTTTCACCGTTGAAGGTCAACATTATCCAGATTTCGGACTTTTAGGATAACTATTTAGAAATATTTTTAATCTGTGAAATTTGGAATTTAAGATTTTTAATAGATGCATAATTTTTCTTATTCGGACTTCGCCAAAGGAAATCCGACTGCATTTTATTTTATTTCTATATATGTTTCTTTTTATCTACTCTCCTTTTTTCCCTTTCTTTTTTTTTCTTTGTGGTTTTTTTCTTTTACTTTTTTCCAATTGGCAACTTGCTGTTCACCTTTGTTTCTGTTTATGTTTCAGTCCCCACTATTCTGTGAGACTGTGTGATAGCAGGAAGAAGGCTGAAGAATTTTTTCGTCCGAAACGATTGTATAGATAGACAAGTGCCTTTTTATGTGTCTTATTATACAAAGTTTTATTTATATCATCTTTTAACACCAGTTTCTTGAGTGTTTTTTATTAAACAAGATATAGCTCTATGTTTACCATAAATGTAAATGAACATACTATTTGAATACGCATTACGCCTTTTTTTGTCAGAACATAAATGCTTAGACTGCTAAGATTTATTTGGGTTCGGTAAATTTTAATTTAACAAACAAACAAAGACGTATCTCAAAATAATTATCTAATGATAAAAGAAATGTGGGTCATTCCACGTCAGATCAAACAGTGCAGTTCACCACACCAACTCGGATTTTTCTCAAATTTTATATAGATGATTTATAGGCTAAGACATCAACAAATCTCAATTTTGAAGTTTCTACGATAATTAATTATCGAGAAATTAATTATGCAAATTTTTAAGTTTTCTGCAAGATGCAACAACTTTTTTCTCAATTCCTTAAATAACTCCTTACCTGTAAAAGTTACTGAAGTAAAAATTTGTTTCTAGGAGTAACTTTTTACGCTGATTCCAAAAATGTTATCGAAATTTGCGTATCTTCTATAGTTTATGCATGAGCAGTACATTTGCTAAAAAACATCATGAATTTTTTTCGGCATGTCTGATCACAGACACATGTTTTAAATTTTTATATGTTGTTAAGTTGGAATAATCCTACATCCCAAAATAATTTCATCTTGGCTTTCTGCTCAGGAGAAGAGAAAAAAAATTGTATGTATGTACCTATATATGAGGATTTTCATATGCAATATTTATACTGGAGATGAGAAAATTCAGAAGCGTTAGTCAATTTTCCTATGTCTTTTAAATTGATATCTGAAGTTTAACTACTACTCCAGGCATTTGCAAAAACTAGAAAATACATAAAAGTGCTTGTATCGGAAAACGTAAAACAAACAAACAGCAAAAAATGCATGTCACACACAGTGTTCAATTAAAAAAAGATTCTAAAGTTAAAATTTTGAATTACTTTTAATTTAACCCTGTTGTTTTTGGCAATCATCCATCAGTAAATAAATCTTTGGAATTCTGCATGATATTGAACTCAAAAGAAATAACAATGTTTAATAAAACAAATATATGTATATACTAGCGGCTACCCGCGACTTCGTCCGCGTCGGCTTTAGAATTAGGTCCCGAGAGAAATGAAGCATGTATGAATAACAAATATGTTTGCAACTAAAGAAACAGCATTTAAATATTATTTGCTTTTTACTTATTTTAAATGAAGTATAATGCATGGTAGTATACTTCATTTAAACTAACAGTGTATGTAAAATTACTAAATTTAGATTTTTTTCAGGCATTTGGCGAATAGAGACAGTTACGACAGTATTTGCGAACTGTTATGAGTGTTCTTGGAAAAGAAATATTTATGCTATATGCATGAATTTTAGCCTATGTTAATCAGGAATAGTGCAGCTTTCTATTAGCGAAAAAGTTTTAGAATCGGTTCTATAGTTACAGAGATACCCATGAGCGTAATGTATTAGAATTATTTTGAGTGTTCCTGTAAAGGAACTATTTGCGCTACATGCATTAATTTTAGCCTGTAATACTCACGAATAGTGTAGCTTACTATCAGTGAAAAAAGTTTTGGAATCGGTTCAGTACTTACAGAGATACGCATAGAGCGTAATGTAATTCTTATGAGTATCCCTGTAAAAGAACTATTTGTGATATATGCATAAAAGGTAGCCTATAACACTCAGGGTTCCCCCAGTGTCCAAGAGGGTCTGCTCTCAAACCTGGAAGGCGGGAGGTGCCAGGTTCAAACACCGGTCGTGCCTGTCGACCTAGCCGCTCGCAGTTTTCCGTGTTTTTTCAAAAACCTCGCGAAAATACGGGCTAGGATCTCTTAGAAAATTCCACACAGAGGAATTCTCCATATACGCCTAGGACCCTATAGGCCTAGGACTTTCAATCAGTGAAGAAAGTTTTAAAATCGGTTTAGTTGCTACAAAATTTTCATAGAGCGCAATGCATTAGCATTATTTTGAGTGTCTTTGTAAAAGAATTATTTATGATATATGCTTGAAAGGTTGCCTGTATGTTAATCCAGGGCATAAGCTATCTTCATTACAAATTTTTCCAACCATTTTTGTGCGATTCAGTCAAAAACATCCAAACACATAAACGTACACATTTATATTATTTGTAGGATTTGGAAATTTACGAACTTTAAGAAATTTTTTAATTTAAAATTTTTAATTAAAAAAAAGCTTTTTTTAATTTAACACTGTGTGTGACATGCATTCTTTGTTGTTTGTTTGTTTTACGTTTTCCGATACAAGCACTTTTATGTATTTTCTAGTTTTTGCAAATGCCTGGAGTAGTAGTTAAACTTCAGATATCAATTTAAAAGACATAGGAAAATTGACTAACGCTTCTGAATTTTCTCATCTCCAGTATAAATATTGCAAATGAAAATCCTCATATATAGGTACATACATACAATTTTTTTTCTCTTCTCCTGAGCAGAAAGCCAAGATGAAATTATTTTGGGATGTAGGATTATTCCAACTTAACAACATATAAAAATTTAAAACATGTGTCTGTGATCAGACATGCCGAAAAAAATTCATGATGTTTTTAGCAAATGTACTGCTCATGCATAAACTATAGAAGATACGCAAATTTCGATAACATTTTTGGAATCAGCGTAAAAAGTTACTCCTAGAAACAAATTTTTACTTCAGTAACTTTTACAGGAAAGGAGTTATTTAAGGAATTGAGAAAAAATTTGGCGCATCTTGCAGAAAACTTAAAAATTTGCATAATTAATTTCTCGGTAATTAATTATCGTAGAACCTTCAAAATTGAGATTTGTTGATGTCTTAGCCTATATATCATCTATATAAAATTTGAGGAAAATCTAAGTTGGTGTGGTGAACTTTCTCCAGTTTTGTGTTTGATTTGACGTGGAATGACCCATGTTTGAATTACGAAATGGTCTAAACATTCAAAGGAATAATATGAAACAAGAATTTAATGTTTATTATTGCTTATTAGTGTTGTTGTAGTTACGTATAACAAAATTGCGTTATTGTAAACTTAAGTAATTTAAAAAATAAATTGACTTAATAAATGTTTTTTGATGAATATAGTTAAAATTAATTACATAAAACACTGACAGTAGTTCTGCCTTTTATATCTTTTATGGATACATCCCATAAAAAAACAATCGTAGTTTTAAGTTGCGCTTCATCGTCCTTGCTATATGTTCTACTGAGCTGAAAGAAATTATTTTCGACTAGAATTTTCATAAAATCAAAAGTACAAGGTGCACCTTGCCTTGTATCTTCATTTTAAAAATTAAATACTTTAATAAATTTTAAAGATTATACGCAGCATTTTATTACAAAAAGAAGAAAAAGATAAGAAAGGAAGAATGCTAGACAAGAGATTACCCTACGTGTGCACCCTTTTTGCCTCTTCTTACTTTACAATGCTAACTTTTTTAAACACAATTATCAGTTTATCACGTACGGGCTTTAACAAAAAGAAAAAAAGAGGAAATAACTCTTTTTTGAGTTATAACATCGCCGAGAGATGCCTTTTTTTTAAATACTAACAATTGTCCTTTGTCGGTCGCCGTGTCGGCAAAACTTTTGAAAATCCAGTAGCCGTCTTCACCAATGTGAACTCTATATTTGATCGTACTAAGCTCTTTCACCTCTGAGTTTTTATTCATTGGCTGGGGGTGGCCAGCTGCTGCAAGATACTCGAACAGTGAAAAGGATGTACGCTATAAAGTTGCCGTGTATTTCGTGACGCCGGAAAAGTGTACCTCCTGATGTTTCCTTACATTTTCCGTAGTATTTTTTGCCCTGCAGATGATTTTCTTTTGTGTTGAATTACTTCTAAGCCCTTAAGTCACATAAAAATTTTCATAAAAGTTTACGACATTAGACTTCTCAAGCAAAGCAAATTCTAACTAGTAGTGTTTTCGCTTGAGCGTTTGAATGCGTATTTGCAACTTTTCTTTTCGTTCTTTTGGCTTAAACACCTAATTAATTGACGGATTCACAATCATAGTGAACCAAGTCTGTCTAAA
The DNA here is from genome assembly GCA_038373885.1 of Cheiracanthium punctorium. Taxonomy (NCBI): domain Eukaryota; kingdom Metazoa; phylum Arthropoda; class Arachnida; order Araneae; family Cheiracanthiidae; genus Cheiracanthium; species Cheiracanthium punctorium. Next base: position 136,246 of record JAWZYV010010612.1, read on the forward strand.
CTAAATCGAAGAAATGAGTGTTTGAAATTGCACATTTAGTCCAAGATCCCAGGGCCTCCAGACCTTACTTATTTTCTCATTCTCAAAATATATACGATAGAGTATTGTTAGTGCATACAGTAAACATATGCATTTTTGCTCGCTTGGCCCGAAGGCCAATTCTCAGGTATCACTTGTTTAGTCTTAGCTGACCGTCGGCATAATACGTAAGTACCCAATAAACTATTATTTTATTAAATTAATTGATGTTCAAAACCATAAATTTCCTGAATATCTCCAATAAAACACATTCTTCTTAAGTCAACAACGGTTTAGTCATAATTTTCACTAAGAGTTCAAATGTACTTATATTTTATTATTCAATAATTATCGTTATAATTAAGCGTGAAAATATTACTTAATTATTACTGAGGATTTCCATTAGACTATTGATAACAAGTTTTTTAAAGAATTGTTACCAAACTATCTAATTATCCCACCCGCGCTCATACGCATAGTGACACTTTAGGGGTGTCTGGGGGGATGTTTGGCCCATCCGATTGGTCTGGCAGATTACAAAATATATTGAAATATAGTTCACTGAGTATCTCTCTATTCTAAAAAAAAGTAAAGGCTGCTAGCGCTGTCAAAGCTTGTAGGCCAATCTCCTCCTAAACCGTGGGGATTTAAGTTTCTACTAAGGTAACAACAGATTCGAAAAATTCCGTGGAACCTGATAAGCTGACTTAAATTTCGAAAATCGAATTATTTTAGAAGATATTAATAAAAAACTGAAAAAATAAACAGAATAGTTGCCAGATTTGGCATAAAATCATTCATTCCTTTGCAACAAAGCGTTTCCAAGTATGTAGTAGTATCACGTGAAATTGTCAAACATGAAGTAGAAATACACCCATTTTACGCCAAAATAAAAAATATATGAAATAAGTAACTCAAAATGTGTTGCACAAAGTTGACAATTTTCAAATAGTAAGTTCGCTTAGACAACAGGAGTTTAGAATTAGCGATTATTCGTGTTTCCAAAACAGAATAACTAATATCTTCAAAATGAAAAATAATTAAAATGCAGATTATTTTAAAGCCGGTTCGGTCCAGCTAGATTATTTGCTACCAGTAGAAATATTTGGCGGTGTTAACTAGGCCATTATAGCAGTTATTGTACACTTTGGATATTTGCTAGCGCGACGAGATGGTATAATTCATGGTGCTAAGTACGCCAATCTACAAACGATTATGTAAATGAAAATATGGATAACGGTTTTCCGGTAACCTTAAATGAACAGTAAATATAGGTTGTGAGTATGTTTAAATCGCCAAATAATGAAAAGTCGCCATTGGTGGCAAGCTATCCTATCTGTTCCGTAGCTTTTATTAACTTTACATGTACGCAAGTCCCCAAATAATGAAAAATCGCCATGGGTGGCAAATTCGCAAGGTGTCCAAAAGGTTTTACATTATTAAAAATACAGCTGAAACAGATGTTCTGATTTTATTACGCTTTAGCTCCTAATTACTGGGGCGTAGCCAGAAATATTTCATGGGGGGTTACGACTACTGCAACTCACATATATGCATACATGTGTGTGATAAGGGAGTGAAGAATATACATTTTGTATGGCAAAAAATTCCTAATGGGGGGGGTTATGACCCCCCTAACCCCCCTTGGCTACGCCCCTGCCTAATTAATAACTTTTGAATGGCAACACTAAATATCATTGTGTTTCTGGGGTTTGCAAATAATTTTTCCAGCGATTATAAGCGGAGTCCGCACTCCAGGTGGAGTATAGCTCAGACCCGTACAACGCGGATTCCCATAACAAAATATGTTCCGTGTTATGAGGGGGAGGGGGGGTCTACTGTAGTGTGAAGTTTAAATTTTTATGTACCAATGAACATGCAAGAATCAAGCAATGTGTAGCTCAGTAACATTCTATCTGATCCAATCTTCGGGTTTTGTCTGTTGAAATTATGTCTTTTTTACGAATAAGCCTTATTAGTTGCCGAATGCCTCATACGGAAAGCGAGCGTACCGAGTCTGGGGGCCTTGGCCCCTAGTCAGATACAAACATCAAGACTGAGAATGTAAGTAAAGTTACATTATTTTTGGGGGGCATAAAGGTGTCTGGTAAAAGTTACCGCCGATGGAAACTGTCTGGCAGTACTGATTATTAATTTTAATGACATTTTCAAAACATACGTAAAAATCAGCTGTGAGAATTTAAGTAAAGTTAGTATTGTTTTTACGCACCTGTAGCAAATGGTACATGAGAATTGGCCGTCGACCCAAGCTAGCAAGTATGCATACGTTTACTGTACGTACTAAAACTACTCTATCGTATACATATTGAGAATGAGAAAATAAGTAAGGTCTGGGGGCCCTGGGATCTTGATCTAATTATAGAATAGCAGCATTATGCTGCCAAGTAATAAATGTTACCTTTGGGAGAGAAAACTTATTAACCACTTGCTTCACTATGGCAATGCATAGAGTATGTTTTGGGGTTACTCCAGCATGAACTATCACCATTTTTAAAAAATTCGAACTTGAGCCACTATGGCTGTGAGTAAGTACCTCAGTTATTACTCTGAAACAATCTTCAAAGCGTTAATATCTACAAAAATGACTTTGATTATTCCATTCTGGTAGGTTTTAAGATTCACGGGTTTTACGGGGAATTTATCTCACATCTAATCACTTCATATAAGCTTTGGAACTCCCTTGTTAAAAATCGGGCAAAAATCCTGTATAAAACATTGGCAAAATTTCGTAGTAACTAAACCCTACCTATAAATTTTCCATTGACTTCTTTTCCCTCGTAAAATTTGGATTTTCTACACGGAGAAAAAAAAATATACCGCTCTCATCTAGAATGAATTTATGGTTGTTTTTTGCGTCCCAAAACTTGAAGAATAGATCGTAGAATTATGCGTGTAGGTGATATACACAACTGGTATAGAAGAAATAGTCAAGAATTTCTAGTCCGTAATATTCTAGCTAATCACAGCAGATTGACTAGTTTGTGTAACGATAAATTATCGTTCGGTGCACTAGAATTACCGTTTGTGAGTCTAGCTACGCATCGACTTACGGATAATTTCATCTGTGTACAAGTACCAGTCAAAGAGGAGAAATCTAAAAATTGGGTAAGTAGGTTTAGAAGTGTTTCGTTCTAAGATCTAGAACTTATAAGAAGTACATAGACTCATAAATTCTAGTTCTACCAATTATTTTCTAGATGTCAATGGCATATTTTTTTTCAGTGTATTGCTAGAATATGAGATGTATCCTTCCTCTTTCCCTTGAGACCCAACATAAAACTTCATTCAGTTACGTTCATGAACTAAAAAAATTAATTTAAATGAATGTACACGAATTTTAAGAATTCACTCAACTCCTATAGCTTCCATCTCACAACAGAATACTTAATTATCCGTTTTATTTACATCATTTTGCCTTTTTATAACAGTTGATTTTACGTTCGCAAAGTAAAGTTGAATTCTCATGCCCAAATTTGTTTCGCAAATACAGGCAAATTGTTATACTCTGTGACATGACCTCTTAAAATTCGAAGCACTACAAGATCCTGCTCAAAGTTTGACTTTCGGATACAAAGTAAATATACACGCACCATCTGATCTTACGTGATGTAAAGAAGAAATTCATTCAAGCGTGCTGAACTCGCCACTCGTTTTCAGCGACTTAACAGTATATGCAAACAACACAGTAATTAAACTTTATTCGCCAAATGTGTTGATTTCTGTGCTGCTTTGGCAACCCACTCGCTGCGGCCATAAATTGAAAGTTAAAACACAAAAGCCAAGAAAAACTAATCCCAAGAGACTTGGACCGCGCCAATTGGCATACAATGGGATGGCAGGATTAGAACGAGATCGGTACGCACGCACAGAAAATTTCTGGAAGGGGGCAGAGATTAAAATCCCCCCCCCACCTTTCCAGCAAATACTACGAAGCAAAGGGGAATGAACTGTTTGCGAAATTTAGGATTTGAAAATAGCTGGGAAAGAATTTCAGCTCTCCCTTGTGGTTGGGCGACAGAATTAAGTATGAATCGTTAAACCGAAGTAACAATGATTCTGCCCGAACCAATAAAATGGAAATTATGGGGCACATCAAAAGTGCCGATACGGAGGGATTAATGAAAGCAACATAATCACAATTGTGTGCTGGGACCATTGTACGAGAATAGTGATATTTAGCATGCATGATATCTGGCATACTTGTACCTGATGGCCATTGCTTAGGACAGAAATTCACAAAAATGAAATGAACATTTTTCTTTTAAACATAAAAAAGCAATAATTAAAAGTAATGTAAGTCCATTTTTGACAAAAGTTAGTGATAACAATAAATGCAATCTGCTATAAGATTTTACCTATAAACAATTTTTAAAAAGTCCTACAAAATTTTCATCATTTTCTCAATATAAATTTAAGCAGTCAATGATTGATCAATCATCCATTCAGAAACAAACCCTTAAATACTTCCATATAAAATAAAATGGATTTGAATCATTTTTAAAGAAAACGGATCCAATATCATCATAAAATAAAATTTCATCTATAAAATATCATATTTTTTCCGCTTCAAACACGGAAATTTGGTTATTTCAAAATTTAAACTGGTTTTAGAGGTATGATTTTTGATAGCGCATCACAAAAAAATTGGCTAAAATTAATAAGTAAAACTCATTCTGATACTCACTTTCTTCATGCATAAAGACTTCTGCAAATAATTAATTTATAAAATGTTACTTCAAAAGAGCACTATGCTCCACATTCCCGGTTCGAGGTGCTCCAGCTTTGCCATCGTAAACATATTGCTACAATCTTTGGCAGCGGGCGTGCTCTTCTTTATAACATTTGTTCCTTTTAGAATGATTCCTTGACTAGAATAACGTTAACTGAAATTAAACCTGTCTACAAAGACAGATTTTCATTAGCTTGTTTCCAGCTATTCATACCAGTATGTAAGTCAATCTTGCAAAGAAGGTTAGAAAACGGAAAAGAAAAAAAAAAAGTTATGACATATTAGCATTTTTTTTCAACGTAATTGCCAGGAAGATTCAATCATTTTTTCTACAGTTGACGAGCTTTCTGATACATTCTTGGAAAAAGTTGCAGCTTGAGATGATAAAAAGGCTTGAACGTTGTTCCGAAGTTTCACGTTAGTTTAAAAACCTTGTATTCCTGGTTATTTCTTTATTACAAAGATGATATGGAAAAAAAGAAATAAATTGAATCGTGCTAATTCAACGGCAACTCAATAAACCAATGAGGAGCATGAAGGCATCATTCAGGCCTATCTCACATCATCATTGCTTTGAAGCTCCTCGTTAGTCGCTTTTGATGACTGACTTTGCACCAAACGAATTTCATTGACGACTAGCTCTTCATTTCTCTGCAAAGAAGAGCTGGGTAGGAAATCAAAGTTTCCAGGCCATTGGAAACGAAGTTTTAGTTCACTTCTCACGACTGACGACAATGTTATTTGAAGAGCGTGTCGGAAAGCTCCTGCATCTACAAGGGTCGTCCAGAAAGTAAGTTTCCGAAGGCCAATAAGAAGGAACAAAACATTATTACCAAGAAAAATTTATTGCAAAAGATATAGCAATATTTCAGCTACTTCTCAGCAAAAGAATAATCTGAACTGTGACACTTGTCATACTGTTAGATGAGTTTTTGTAGTCTAGTTTCACAGAAGTCTGCCGATTGAAAAAGAAACCAGAGTCTTGCAGTTTTCGTCAGTGAAAAGTGGTTTCCGTGTAGGAATTTCTTCAGTTGCAAATCACTAGAAGCAAAATCGGTAACATAGGGTGGTATCATGTAGGGTAGGGTGAAGAAATTCCTCTATGAGCATCAGTTTTTCATTGAAGAAAACTGCAGACAACTGTAACACTCTGGCTCTTTTTTCTAGTGGTAGACCTCTATGACACTGGGACTGGACTACAAAAACTTACCCCAGGGTATGACAAGTGTTACAGTTTAGGTTAGTCTTTTGCTGATCAGTAGCTTAAACATTGGTGAATCTTTTACACTAAAATTTTCCAGGTAATAATATTTTGTTCTTTTTTATTGGTCGTAGAAAACATACTTTCCGAAAGACCCTCATTTATGACAAATGCTTAGCAAATAATGCTGAAAAGTAACCAGATATGCATTCCTAACTTTTGGTAAGAGATTTATTTCTCTCTTCCTCTCTTTATGGTAATTTTTCTTTTCTTTTTTTTGGTTGGGGAGGGGAGGACACGAATAAGAGCATTAGGTTTAGGTAGGAGAAGATTATCGCTATTCTCAAAGACATGAACCTTAAGCGTAATCCATTGATTTAAAGTTTTGTCTTCATTTATAACCTTTTAACCAGTGTAAACATAGCGATATCTATCCAAAAACAGGTTTTTAAAACTTATTGATCAGGAAGAGGCACCCAGCACTTATTTAATTAAAAACACAAGAGATTTCAGTCGATCTGTCTTCATTTGTGACGTAAAATTGCACGGTAAATAAGTATTGGGATATTTTCTTTTTCTATGATGCTTTGTTTTGCATGATCTTCATCTTGGATCAGATTTCCACGTAGGTGGTCCGTTAGTGATGAAGGGAAATAAAGCTGCTGAGCTTTTAGTAAGGGAAGAGGAAAATGAAAACAAAAGGTACACATATCTGGATCAGAATCTGTTCTGGCAGTGAAAGCAATTATTGCCAAAACGTGTGTTAAAAGGGTGCTAAAAAGAGCGTTCATCATATCAGTTTCGTCTGCTGTTGGTATTCCAGCGGATGATTGATTGATTTTATAAGCTGAATTCGATTAGGTCATTATTTAATATAAAACGATTCATCGCACTAATAATTTTATATTATATCAGAGAAAGTACACCATAAATCAGAATTTTTAGAAGCATGGGATCTCAAAAGCTTGTTGTTTTATCTAAACGCTGAATTAAAGTGTCTCTTAATGGAAACGTGGTTTAATCAATTTTGTTATTCTTTGATAAAATGTTTCTTCTCCGCAAAATGTATGATGGTTTAAATGAAAATTTAATTTAACAATGTTTGTAATTATAGAGGATTTTTTTTCAAGTTTTACATCATAACTTTATGGGCTTCTCCACTCTATATAATAAACGACCACAGCAATATTTGTCGATAAAGAAAACTGCCTGTGCAAATTCAAAGTTTAAGAACGGACTATTGAATATTTTTCAATCCTTCTTTTTCTCCTTATTCTGAAAATAAGGGTTGTGGCAGAACATTATTCCATTATTATATTTAGTTCGAACATTAATCCCATTTTAATAAATGGTCTTTTAATTAACTTGGAGAAATTTTTTATCATAATAAAACTAGATTAATGTTTTCAGAATAAGGAAAAAAGAATAGCTGAATGAAAAATATTTAGCAGTTCGTTACGAAACTTTGAATATATATATCTAAAAAGGCAGTTTTCTCCATGAAAAGCATTGAGGTCATCGTTTCTCCAGAGAGAGTAAAGATAAATATTTAGTAATTTTTTATGAAACCTTGAATATATTTCCGCGAAGAAGGGATACCAGCCGTCACAGCAGCTTGGTTGGCAGAGCGCAAACCTGCGATAGCTATACTTTCCGGTTTCGAATGCCATTCTGGCAGTTTCTCGGGGTGACTGAAATTCATTGTAAGATTATCATCCGTGGTTTTTCTAACTTATTAATTCCTGTAGTATGTATATTTACTTTATTCTATCAATCTATATTATGCAAACTTCCGGTCGTCTCGAATATATATAAGATCCAACTGTCTTCAGTCGGGCGGTCTTTCCAGCCCTAGTATGTTGCCTTAAATAATGAAGTTTATTGTCTATCTGGTTAATGATGTCGTCAATTCCATCTTCACGACAGTATAAAAGCAGTTTTCTCCATGAAAAGCATTGAGGTGATCGTTTCTCCGGAGTGATTATAGAAGATCCTTAAAGATTCTGAGAAAGGTTAAATGTGCATAAACGTGTTCTAAGTGTTTATTTTAAAAAGTAAACTGCATCATAAATTGATGTGATTATTTTTTTCTATTTATTTGATAGCAAAAGGTATCATTTGTAACTAGCTGAAGTACCCGTCCTTGACGGGTTAGTGAATGCAAATTTCCAAAAAGCAAGAACTTTCGTCAGCATTGTAGGAGTACACAGAATGGATGTAGTATGTTGCCAAAGTAAAGAAAGCGAAGTTATAATTTTTCTGTATTGTTAAAATATGACAGGTTAGAGAGTAACTAAGTAATATCATTTCATTCGCTTTGGTCGTAATTATGTAATGCGCGAACGAATATTGACGCATATTGAAATAATTTTCGCAAATCTCAAAATCTAATGAACATTTTTGAAAAGTTGGAAGCTTAGAATTTAAGTTGAGTAACAACCTATCATGTCACCAAATTTCGTTTTATTCCCTGCAGTCTTTATTTCGTGATGCTGGAACAAAAATTTCAGCATTTTAAAACGCTTTTCACAAAATCTCAAAATGTAATCAAAATATTTTAAAAATTCAACACCTATAAATTAAGATTAGCAACTACCTATCATATCACCAAATTTTGTACTAGTCGTTATTACGCGATGCTTGAAGAAATATAAGCGTATTTTGAGAGAATTTTCACAAAATCTCAAAATCTAATAAAAATGTTTAAAAAATTGGACACCTATAGTTTATGTTGAGCAACTATCTATCATGTGACCAAATTTCATATCATTCGCTTTAGTCATTATTACTTAATGCGGGAACAAAGATTCATTCAGTTTTAAACGATTTTCGCAAAATCTCGAAATCTGATCAATTTTTTTTAATTAGATGCTTATAGTTTAAGGTGAATGACCACCTATCATTTCACCAAATATCATTTTTTCACCTTTGCAGTTATTACGTGATGTGCGAACACAAATTTACGCAGTTTGAAATGATTTTCGCAAAATCTCAAAATCTAGTCAAGATTTTTTTTTAATTCGACGCCTATGTTTTACGTTGAGTGACCACCTATCATGACACCCAGTTTCATATCATTCGCTTCAGTCGCTTTTACGTGATGCTTGAACACAAATTTACGCAGTTAGAAAGGATTTTCGCAAAATCTCAAAATCCAACCAAGATTTTTTAAAAATTCGACCCCTATGTTTTAAGTTGAGTGACCACCTATCATGACACCCAATTTCATATCATTCGCTTCAGTCGTTTTTACGTGATGCTTAAACAAAAAAAGCGTCACGGACAGAATGACAGAATGACAGACAGACAAACTTTTTTTTGAGGGTCGCATCGGATTCCTGGGTGCTTGAAATGGATAGAAATCGCAAAATTTTTGAATTCCAAGAAATGTACAGACAAAAGTCTAATTTTATTTATATAGATATCTTAATTTTTGCAGAATTTCAAACAATCCTTTTGAACAACAAATCTTTCTGTCTGTAAATTTCTTGGAATTCGAAAATTTTGCGATTTTTAAAAAATCTTGATTGGATTTTGAGATTTTGCGAAAATTGTTTCAAACTGCGTAAATTTGTGTTCGCACATCACGTAATAACTTCAAAGGTGAAAAAATGGTATTTGGTGAAATGATAGGTGGTCACTCACCATAAACTATAAGCATCTAATTAAAAAAAATTGATCAGATTTCGAGATTTTGCGAAAATCGTTTAAAACTGAGTGAATCTCTGTTCACGCATTACATAATAACGACTAAAGCGAATGATATGAAATTTGGTCACATGATAGATGGTTGCTCAACATAAGCTACAGGTGTCCAACTTTTTAAACATTTTTATTAGAAAGATTTTGTGAAAATTCTCTCAAAATACGTTTATATTTCTTCCAGCATTACGTAATAACGACTAATACGAATGATGCGAAAATTGGTGATATGATAGTCAGTTGCTAATCTTAATTTATAGGCGTTGAATTTTTAAAATATTTTGATTGCATTTTGAGATTTTGTGAAAATCGTTTTAAAATGCTGAAATTTAGTTCCAGCATCACGACTGCAGGGAATGAAACGAAATTTGGTGACATGATTAGTTGTCACTCAACTTAAATTCTAGGCTTCCAATTTTTCAAATATATTGATTAGATTTTGAGACTTTGCGAAAATGATTTCAATATGCGTCAATATTCGTTCGCGCATCACATAATTACGACTAAAACGAATGAAATGATATTACTTACTTACTAATACTGTAATATTTTAACTGTACATAAAAATTATAACTTCGCTTTTTTACTTTGGCAACATACTACAAGCATTCTGTGTACTCCTACAATGCTGACGAAAGTTCTTTCTTTTTGGAAATTAGCATTCAGTACTAACCCGTCAACGACGGGTACTTCAGCTAGTAGTTATTGTATGTATGAAAATTATAAGGTAAAAAGCAATTGAAGACACTTATAGCAGTCAATTATTGTGATTCTGGTTGTCTTGAAAAATACAAATAATAATTCTTGCATTTTGTTAAAAATATTTCTTTTTTTCCCAACCATTAAATTTCTGTAAAAAAAAAAAAAAAAGATTAGTCATTCAAACATTCTATTTAAAGTAACAATAATCACTTATCAAGTACAACATGTTATTCCAAAGGGATGTAATTAGTTGTTTAGGCCAAAAATTCGTGCATTCTTATCGCACTGTACAAGGGTGTTATTATTATCTCAAGCTGCATTAACATAGAATAATAATCCTTTTACCCCCTTATTTATCTTGTATAATAGATATATCGCTTAAGTTTTTGCCGCATTTAATTACACTTATTATCTGAACAAAAGAAAAGTACTTACGGGACCACCGTGTGTAGTGTACAACCTCTGTCACGTTATAAAAGAATTAGTAAAAAGATTTTTTTTTCTCTGTCATATGAAAATAGCGAAAAAATAAGATCTCTTATCTGTATGACCTATTTTTTCAGATTTTATAACGAAACACGCTTTACTAGAAATTACGATGCTTCACTCCATATGGGAAGGCTGAGAAATAAAATTCCATTCACTGACTTTCAGTTTTTACTGCAATAGTCCTACATACAGTGGTGTCCAAACATAAAAAATTAGATTTTTCGACAGAGTTTAATGCATTGGAATTTAATATGCTAGATACTAGTACCTCATGCTGTAAGGTAGGAAATGGTAAGAAGAGTATTTGCACAAGAGTTTAAGTTAGGCTAATATATAGGCTGATGATAGGTAAAGCAACATTGGCTAAAATAGAATATGTCACACAGGTGTAGCTATAGCTTTTGTCATGGGAGGGGTCCATTCTTACTAAAAAATTTGATTGACAGTAAGTTTTACTAAAAATATCTGGTAAAAATTTTCAGTAGCACTAATTTTTTTTTAATTCTTTATTTTAAATTGTGTTTGTTATGCACTGAATTATAACATTTACAAAATTAATATTTTTTTTTTAAATTTTAATATCGAGTTTTCAAAATTTATATAAAAATTAAATCTTTTTTACCGTATACTATTTTGAGCGATGAATTCAAAGGGTAAACATTTGGCTGTAATTAGTGTTTGTGAATAGACAAAGGAGGTATCCAGATCCCCTAAGCACCCCTCTCCCCTTATACACGTCCATGATGTGTCAACTCTTTATGGGTATGTCTAATAAGAGGTGGGGCCAATCGTTAAGATAAACAAGCTCCACATTCGGTTGATGAGGCTATTGATTAACGATTGTGCCAGGTATTCCCATTCTTCCAAAAGCCCTGACTTGTTGACTAACACGTGAAGGGTCCTTGCAAGAGGTTGGCGAATGGCTCCAAGTGCTGTATAGAATTGGTCTGAAGATCTCGCTAGCCACACCATACGGTGAATACCCTCTTCTTGCAGATAATCATCAACTTTGTAGCTTTAATTTTGGATTCCAGAGTTCTTTGGCAAATAAAGTACACATACAATAACTTATTTTTCAATTTTAAAGTTTGGAAAATAAAACTTTATTTTACAGAACAGTGTTTTGCTTAGTTGATTCCATGAAGACTTTTAACCTTGCGATCACCACAGGGTTATTTTTATTTTGCTTAATATAAGGCCCCTTATAAAATTTATGGCATGAGAAGTGAATACCTTTCATTAGAAAAAACAATTTCAATTGGGAGTGTGCTGCTAAAGTCAATAGTGTAAAAAGTGCTTCTTTGGTCAAACAGTTTGAAACACCCGGTATAATGTTTATTTAGAAGTTATGCTTTTCACTTCATAGTACCAGTACTTTGTCATGTTAAGCAATAAAAAATGCTCTTAAATATTATACAAACTTTTAAAATTTGAAAAAAGAAATATTTACTAGAAAAAGTTGTACTGAGAAGTATGATATACAAATATATTCATTATCTGTTTTTACTTTCAATTATCTAGTCAAAAGTGAGGTAATAGTAAACCGATCATGTATGTTTCACTTTCTATTCCCGGCTTTCAATATAATGAAGTAGAAAGACGTTTCTTACCTTATAAATTACTTGATCACCTTCTTATTTCCATATTTCAGGAAAGAAAAAAAAATCAACTGTTGTTTTCTTCTGTTTACTTTCACTCCAAGGTTTTACAATCACTCCGGAGACAAAGGGATTGTTTTGCTTTCCCTCCCACATGAGGTTAGAGGACCAATAACAGAATGAGCTTTTTGTCTTTGATGTTGGTGAAACACTAATAAATGTTTGATAATACTCATGTTTACAATTTTAACATAACTTCTAATTTGTTTGATTAAAATATCAGAGAATACTTTTATAGGTAGATTAATATAATTAAGTTGGTAAGGCTCAAAGCTTATTCGAAAAATACTAATTGTTCATTTTTGAACTATAACAATTTTAAACACTTCTAGTTCAGATAAATTAAAAAATATTTGGAAAGCAAAATAACTAACCTCCTTTACGTTTATGAGACCTCCAAATTTACAAATACTTCTATACATGTGTTTACTGCTATTTTTAGACTAGAAAACTATCATTAAAAAATTGTAACAATTAATAAACCGAAAAAAATGAAAAAGGTAAAGCAAAATGGTTATATCTTCACATTTATAGTATCTGTAAATTCTAAATATAAATTTCTACCCTCAAATTTTTAAATATTGTTTTGACTTCATTGAAACAAATCGAAGTGTATAGAATAGCTTTTACTTGAGTTTTCATATTGAAAAATTTGGCATCATCTGCAAATCTAATTTTGCTTTTCCATTGCTAATTCTTTTAAAAACTGTAACATCCAATTCTTCCTGTTTTTCTACATCCCAATTTTAATCAGGACAAACGTTAATGGTTCAGTTTTTTCAACTGGTGATTAAAAATAAGTAACTTCTTCCAAAATATCATCTTCCTTTCTACGTAGAAACTTTCAAGACTTTTAAATTCATTATTTTTAGCTCTATCGATACAGAATAGCTGGCCGCGATTATATATTCGTGGTACAAGGGAGTTTTCCACGAGTGGTTGCTCTGTACAGAAGCGTAAGCCGCGAAAACGCGTTTTGCGGCATATATCGGACAATCAAAAATTTTGTTATAATCTAACACAAAATTACTTTTTACAAAAAAGGGGTTAATTATATTCCGTAATTGTTGTCAGCTATGGCATTCATATGAAAATAAACACTCAAAAAACTGGTGTTAAAAGATAAAATAAATAAAAACTTTGTGAAAAAACACACATAAAAGGTTGCTCTGTTTGACGAAAGGGTTTGTCTGACGAAGACCGAACGAATTTTCGGTCGAAACGATCGTTACGCCTTGAAGTAAACTTTTATGTGTGTTTTTTTTTCACACAGTTTTTATTTATTTTATGGCATTCATACCCGCATAACCTTTAGAGGGAGCCGCTTTAGTACTCAGAGAACGTTTCGTGGATGTCGCCATTGGGCGGCAGTTGTGCCCAGAGAACGTTTCTTGGATGCCACCATTGGGGGGGGGGCTGTAGTACCCAGAGAACTTATCTGGATGCTGCCATTGGTCGGTAGAAGTAGCCAAAGGACGTTTCGCTACCGCCGCCAATGGGCGGCAGTAGTGACGAAAGGGTTAATCTCTTCTCTTGGTGTAGTAAGTATTTCACCATCAATACGATGTCTTAAATAAGTTCTTGCTTTTTTCACAGGGTCGATTGAATGCAGAAAATAGAATATTAGGTTAAAAGTAAATAGAATGATGAGGTAATTCTTCAACATGCCAGCATTGCATCACATGTTTACAACCATCCCGACCAAATATAATTCTGGGTAATTGTAAACATTAATCCTTTCGACACTATTGCTGCCCATTGGCGCCCGCCACGAAATGTTCTCTTGCTACTAGTGCCACCCAATAGCGGAGACCACGAAACGTTAACTGGGTATTAAATACGTCCATCCACTTAGTATTCTCTAGATACTATACTGCCATCCAATGGCGGCATACGCGAAACGTTCTTGAGTACTACCGCCGCTCCACTAAAATCTGCATTTTTGGAAAGTTATGTCGTTTTGATTAGCATAGCTGCCATTGATTCCGGAATATAACTAACCCTTTTTTGTAAACAATAATTTTTTTGTTAGAATATAATTTCTGATTTTTCGATAGATGCCGCAAAATTCGTTTTCGTTGCTTATGCTTCCGTACAATTCAACCACTTTTGTGAAAAACTTCCTCGCACTACAAATATATGTATATCCGCGGCCAGATCCTCCGTACCGAAAGTGTTAATCTGTTTGATGGCAAATATTTTCAGAGGAAAAAAATCAGTAATTTAACAACAGTACAGGGACGTAGCCAGAAGGGGTGCTATCTGGGCCTTGGCACCCCCCGTAATTTGGAATTTTTGTTTATTGGATGTCAATAAATTAAGCATTTTGGGGGAAATTCTACCTTTCGGGCAACTCCCGAAATTTATTTCTCGCTAAGTCCGTGCAACAGTATAATAAATAAAAATAAGGGTTAATGAAAGCGATTTCTCTGTAAACAAAATCTAAAACTTGTATGATAAAACTGCATTAAAAAAAGCTGTTGGCCCATATGTAAAACTGATGACCTAATTGTAATGCTTCATTAAAAATTGTGCGTTTATCACAGTCTGTCATCAGTGTTACCAACTTTAATTGTCTAGAAATATCTCGTTCTACGAATCTCTTACAATTACCCCTGCTTATAAATTAATTACCCCACCTGACCAATTCTGCTTGTGCGCTTATTTTTATCGGCTAAATAAATCATTCACTAAAAATAGAACAGGCTCATTTGCAACTCTTATGCACTGCTTATTTTAGCAGACAGTTATAGGCCATATTTATGTCACATGTTCACCCTTACTCATGTCTCTCTTTATTTTTAAATTATTTGAAACTGTGGGAACGTCTGGAATTGTATTTAAATTAGCCAGCATACACTGTTCTCTTATTTGAAAGCTATGTCTTGCAAGTTAAATGCTTGTCTTATATAATAGCAGTGATTTATTCCGTAATGAAATTGCAGTTTAAACATGTAACGATATCGGACACTTAAAATTGTTGATTTACTTAACATTTTGCGGGTTTAAATATTCATTGAGGCAAAATTCGAACAGTTTGACGTACAAATGAGAAAATATTTTGTTTTTAATCTTTAACGTGTTCAATACGCAAGGTACAGATTCACTTTTTGTACCCATTGTTTTAATTAAAAGCAAAAGTGAATAAGAGGAAGAAACTTTGATCATAGAGGGTAAATTTTTCCTGTTAACCTTAAAAACAAGTAATTTTTTTTAATTTAATTGCATTATTTATATTTTTACTTCGTTGTGTTCTCTGATTTTCTTTTTTGTCCTTTTTCGTTTACCCTACGAGATTCATGCGTTATATTATCACTTTTTCTTTCTTTTGGGATGGCAACATTTTGTTCCCTCGTAGCACTCTTATTTATGCTTTGCATTTGCTCTTTCGCATTGGTACTGGCTTGTGAATATTCTGCTCCAGGCTACGGAAGAATTTTTTCTGTCTTATAAAATATACGTGCAGTCTATTTTTCTGCTCGTGGTTTATAAACTATGTTAAAATGAAAAAATAATGAGTTGAAAGGGAAAGGTAAATGTCATAAGTCCTCTTCACTTACACCACAATCCGAATGACCAGTGATGTAAACGACTTTAAATTTCAGCACTTTCCCAAGATTATTTCATGTACCTATACACAGGGTGACAATTATGGAGCTTTACGAAGAAAAAAAAAAACCCTTGATAACTTTTGAACCCTTGGCAAGATTCAGTTAAAAATTAGCGTTTTATTCCAGAGCATTTGGGATTCTTTTTGAGCTTGCGCACTATTGTTGTTCTTGTTCATCTTTCAACTAAAAAAGTCAAAAAACAGTGTTTCTGGGCGTATATCGAGGTCAAGGCTTGCTTTTCAAGTAATAACAGCCCGATTGCAGCTCAAAGCTCTTTCTGTCCAAGTACAAACTGAAGACTACTGTTACTAAAATCAAAAATTTGATTAAAAAGTTCGAGAATTCTCAACACTTCAGCGAATTGTGCATATTTTTGCTATTTTTCTACGCCACACCATAGCCACTGATAGCAAGCATATCGAACATATCATACACTAAATCGAAATATGTATAGTTACATTTAAAATTTGCAATAAATTTTTCACCTCGGGAGATTTAGAAAAATTCACTTTGTATCATACAGCTTAATTATTGTCACCTTTTACATTAGATTATAACCAATCTTGCAGACCTTTTCAATCCTGCTGTAAGTTTTCCACCACAATGTAAATCCTCATCTGAAAGACTCCCGAATACTGACACTCTTTAAAAATTCCAGTGACCGCGCCGAGTGTCCTTTCGGAACCACTGATTTAGCTTGCACGTACACTGCATGTGGTCTTTCGTGGTAGGTCAGAAGTCGAACCCCACCATATCGCAAGCCTCTGGTCACCAACCCGATGGTCTACCGTGATCCTTTCCAAGATCAGGGTTAAATGCGGCAGTTTTTACAGCTATAAATATTTCCGTGCGTCAGGCCTCTATCTTTTAAAGACACAATCCTTCAACACCGTGTGATTTGTTTCCAATACCTGATGAGTTCTGGTAAGCAACTGCAATAAAACGCCAGAATCCTCATAACTCTGTCGCGTCACTTGACAAATATTCCAGAACCCCGCAGGAGGCTCCGCTCACCTCATAAACGTCAAGGGTTCGTTAAAAAAGCATTAGCGGAACGAGGTGTACGAATAAAACAATGCGCCACGGACACTCAACGATAATGAACTATTAATTTTGTTTTTTCGTTCCTCCATCGGCGGGGAAGTTTATGTGCCCCAAGATGACGTCCTCACAACTGCAATCGACGGACCACCCACAGAAGGAGTTTTGTTTCGTTAATGATAGCCTTTCGATCGCCAAGAAAGGGTTATGTTTATTGATTAATATATTCTTAATTCTTTTAGCATCTTCGCAAAGGGTAAAAATGCGAGGTTATTTTTACTTCCAAACATGCTGAATTGTGTAAGTAAGAGGGAAAGGTGTAACAAAGTTTAACGCATCGTTGAAACCAGGTTTAATTTTAAAAGACACAACGGTGAAGGTACCCTTTCTGTGTTCACGTTGCTTCCGAGTTTGGACCGAGTAGCCGGCCTTGCACTGCCCAGGTTTAAGCCAAGCCTTTTCGTTCGCATTTTTGAAAAGACACAACGGTGAAGACTCAACCTATGTGTCCACTGTTACTTCCCAATGAATTACAGCAAAGAATGGTCTGCTTCAGGAGCATTAGAAGTCTTAAACCATGTAGGTAGGTTACTCCTGAGGTTACTTTCCTGTTGCTTCCCAATATGCGTCTTTGGGAATTCGCACAAGCTCAACGCTGATCTCAGCTCAACGCGGATCCCAGCAGCAGTTAGTGGAGCATTCACTAACTGCTGCTGGGAAGTACGACGCTAGACGCTAGGGGGATATTAGAACACTCATGCTGGAAAGCTGTACTGGATTTTGATAAAGGTACCAATAGGCTATGATAGGGATGCTAGATAATACTCCTTTGATACAGAGTGTCGTTTCGAACGTGAGAGCGAAAAAGCTCGAATTTGAGTTTAAGATACGGGGGGGGGGGGGAGGAGGAACCATTTACCAGGAAAATTCTACAAGTGCAGAGTTCAAGCAATTTTAACACCATAAAAACAAAGTAAATTTGAATAAAAAGAACTGCAATCAAGAAAAATCCGTTCTAAATACTGCTTTAAATCTGTTATGTTTTCAGTTACAAGAGAATGAAGATTATTGCCATGAAAATTGAAGTTCAGGTAGATATCCAGAGTATTTAAAAATAAGTTGAAAAAGATGAAATTTATAATGCCAAAGAGTCGAACAAGATTGTATTGTTTGTATGAATTAAAAACAGCGAGTTATGCTTCTCAAATCAAATGTTTTAATTATGGTAAAATTATTCTGTGAAAAGTCAGATATTTTTTAAAGCCATTTTAACGTTTTACTTAACTTTGAAAATGAAAAATAATCGCCGAAGTTTTATTTATATGTTCTAAAAACAATCTATAAAAACATATTTTTTTTAAATACTAGCCTTTAATTATTATCAAAGTATCATAGACTAATTCAGAGAACGCTTGAAAAAGCGTGAACAGTGGCGAAGGAATGCGATCCCGCACTGTTTTTCGTTTCGCGGATTTCGGAATTGAAACTTATTGATTTCGCGGGATTGGCATTTCATTCAGCTAAGAATTCATTTCAACAGAAAAAAATAGGAAAAAGTAAGATTTTACGCACTATGAAGTATAATAGTAATAATGAATGTTTTTTGATAATTAATACAGTAGCTTACAGAAATATGAAAATTATAGTTATGATATTCATAATAAAATAGCTATAAAATATTTAGTTCTTAGTTGCTAAAAAAGGCAATGTAAAGAGTTACTCGTCTTCCTAGTCTCTATCTAATTTTAGTAAAATAGTTAAAAGCGGGAATTTAAAAAAATTTAAAAGGAAAACTTTTTATAATTCATTCGTGATTGTTCGCTAAGAGGTAAATTAGCATGATATATTTCTGTTCATTTGAAGATTGGGAAGTTTGAAAAATTTAGATAACAACATTTGATCCAGACTCCGACTGGAGGATAATTAGAAAAATTAAAATTTTATTGATTCATGTATTTTGAGATAAGATACATACATGTGAAACAATTTTTGGTCAATTGATGATCGGGAAGGTGGCGTAAAATTTTAATAAAAATAATTTATTTCTCAGGTTCAATCCCGCGGGATTACGGTCCTAATCCCGCGGGACTAGTCCCGCAAACATTTATTCAGGATCCCTCAGGATACCGTTCCCGCGGGATCGGGATTGCATCTTAACACTGGCGCGGAGAGGGCGGGGGTCGCAGAGGAAAACTCTCCGGCTCCACCGAATGGAGGTGTCTCCTTTTGCTGTTCTATATGTAATACTTAATTGTACAGCTTCACTTTTGTAAGAAAAGACAAAATTCAGATTAAATTTTCCCTGTAAGTTTAAATTATATTAATTACAAAATTATAGCTAATCCACAAACCTGAAGACAGAAACATGGGCTGTTGGTGATTGGTTCCTCTTTTTCAAGAAATGTAGACTTTGACGGTATTATTCGACAGTTTGCCTTGAGTAAAGCTGGAACAGGTTTCTTCCACAAGAAATTAGTTTTTTTTCCAAGACTCACTGTTAAATTATGGAATCAAAGATGGCCAGATTGAGACTATAGACTCAGCCCAGCTACCGAAATTTGAATGGTGGTTAACAGAATGATAAAGATTTCTGTAAGAAATTCTAAATTTTCTACTTTTTTTAGCTCCTCCCAATTTTCTCCCCCTACCGAAATTTGAATGTTGGTTAACAAAAGGATAAAGATTTCTGTAAGAAATTCTGTTTTTTACTTTTTTATAGCTCCATCTAATTTTCCCCGGCTGCCTGCTTGAATGGAAGTACGAATAACAATATTCATTTTTCCAATTCAGAAGAAACATTCCATGCAAAAAGTAATGTTAATATGTTAAACACGGTACTTTTATGGAGGCGACAAAAACTGCAAAATTAAATGTTAGTAATTTTTATACTATGGCTTTTTTTCATCGAATTATAATATTTTTAATTACTAATAATTTTAATTATATTAATTATTTTTCAATTACTATTAATTTTAAATTTCTTTAAATAATTGATAATTTTAATAATGAATAAATAATTGATGAAAGGCGTTTCTCTGGTTGTCAAAGGAACCATGTTAATTTTATCTCTGGGCCCCGACTCAACCGTCTGCTCATCAGAGCATTAATTACTATAATTATAATTCATGCTCAGAAACAGCATCAAGTATTTTCAAAGCAGAATTACAACTTCTAAAGAAAACACCCCTACAAGAATAAACTATCGCTAAAATTGTCAAAAGAAGCTAAAATATTGTTCAGGATTTTTTTCACCTCCTCATTCAAGTACGTGATAATCGCGATTTGCAACATCTCATAGTAACGCCATCTGTTATCGAGTTCGACTTTTAATATTTCTCAACTTCTAAGAATGATGTTCTTACTTTTATAAATATATAGGTATATATTATATATATATATATATATATATATATATGAATGAAAATTTGGCTTTAACCAAAAAATTGAGAAATGATTGAGAAAATTATGAAATCTCAGACAAAGCTACTCAGTTTTAAAATTATCTAAAATTTAAAAACCAAGAATTAGATTATTAGAGTAGATTATTATTTGCCTAAATATTTTTAAAGTTTTAGGTTAAGCATTTCATAATCACATCTAAAATGCAGAATAATTTCATTTATAAACCTAGACATAGAAAAAAAATAGGTTTCATCAATTTGTTTGCCTGTTGGTGTAACATGTATTTCGGATTTGTGTGTAAGGCCAGAAGCGGGTGTGCCCTCCTTGGGGTTCTTTCTAAGGGGTCCTAACCCGTTTTAAGCTAAGATTCGAGAAAACCATGGAAAAAACTCAACTCTTACGTCGGCGGACACGACTTGGTTTTGAATCAGGTACCTTCCGTCTACCATTTTGAGTGACTTAACCACTCAGACTTGGTGGGGCGTTTCGTCATATTTTTTTCCAAATATGTATGTTACGGCAAAAGTAAGAATGAAAGTTAAACCTAAGTTTAACTGGTTATAATGGGGATTATCAAATCTTTGCGGCAAAAGCCCGAAGAGTTCACAACGCTTCGAACTTTAACAGGATAAAACCTGGGTCTACCGTGACGGGAAAAATCGAATTATTTTAAGAATCGGATAGTTTGTACATGAGTATTATTTCAATAATCAAATCAATCAAAGTAGTTGGTGTTTAAAAAATAAAATAATAAAAAACTTTGTAAAATAACACCATAAACTTCACTTCAACGGCCAGACAGCTGTTTCGAGCAAAAGCTTGTTTGCTCTTCTTCAGTGACAAACACCTCACTGAAGAAGGGCAAACAAGTTTTTACTCGAAACAGCTGTCTGACCGTTGAAGTAAAGTTTATGGTATTATTTTACAAAGTTTTTTGTTATTTTATATTACTTCAATAGTCGAATCAAATGACATCATCAATAGTTATATGCAGATGTGCCAAGTATCAGAATCTTGACCTGAATCGTGGGATTTTCTTTTTTATGTTATTATGAAGCCATTTTTGGAACTCAGGTTTTTTCTTCTTTTTCTCAGAATTTTCATTCAGAGTTTATTCAGAAACTGCGACTTTCTCAAATTTAAAATGTCCATTATTTATCTAGAAATGTGGAAGAAATTTAAAGCTGTGTAAGATTATTAAAAATATTTTTTTATTGTGAAATTAGCTATTATTTCAAGTGTTATAAGGTATCTCAATATAAGTTTTAGTAGTGAATACTTTCTCATACATACAATTTTGCTGATGTTTTATATTTTCTGATATTTCATTTGGCAAAATTTCTAATTTACTTACATTGCACAACAGAAGTAACGGGATACTGTTAAGTTTATATTAGCAGGCATGATATTAAAGAAGGAAAAAAATTGTGTCTATACTGATTGTGAGTGCACTTTATTCTGAAAATACATGCATAAGAAATCTTAGGCATTTTGACTTAAAAAATCAGGAGATTTCAGGTTTTTTGAATTTAAAAATTTGGCACTCCTGGTTAAATAATTTATGAAGCCATTTTTAACTCATGACGTCATACATTGATACACGATACATTTCATGCACGTTGATTTCCATAATTTTGTTTCAAAAGATTATTGGCATCGTTGGGTGGGTGCTACGATAGCCTGAGCCCACCTTAGAAAAAATTTTATAACCCTTTAAAAATTGGATTGTTTAGTGCAATAATAGAAAATTAAGCTCTTAGGATGAGCTAAAGCCATCTCGCACCTAGAAATATCTAAAAGAAAACCCTACGCAGTCACTCCAACGTATCAAACATTAGTTTTATATAAAACCTAGGAGCCTAATGTCCATGTAAAGAGTCGAAATAAGGAGAAAATTTGAAGCTCTATAAATTTCTAACTTCATGCTAGTCACACCAACAAAAGTCCCTAAAATAGTTTTCTTTTTTGATGGAGAAAAATAATAGACGAAGAAGTTTTCTTCCATTATAAAAACTTAAGCTCGCAAGTACAAATTAAGCATACATTTTTCTACATACGAGTATTACATATTTATTTCAAATTGCAAAATAAAGTTTTACAGCTTATGACTTTAAACAGTCTTTATAATAATATATTTTAATAAAACTCTGAAATTTAAGCATGCAACTAAATCATTATTTAATGCATATTTTCAGAGTATCAGGCTAATGCTATTTTAGATCAAGTTTATAAATATACAGGAAAAATCTACTAAAAAAAAAAAGAGACATATAAATATCCTTTCATAATTTTGTGCATCGCATTTATAATTACTTCATCATTAAATGATCAATTACCAAGAATTCAGAGCATGATTATTCCCTGATTGCCTTCATGTATGTTCGTGCATTGACCTAATCCGCAAACTATGACTACCTTTTTATCACCCACACTTATTACTTCAACTTTGCGTGCGACTAACGGACGAATTCATACTTTATATTTCTGTTTTCTACCTCTTATTTTATATTTGTTGTAAAGTTACTGATAGTATAAATTCTAAAATAATACTTCATAAATATGACTCATAACAAGAAAATAATCATAAATCAAACTAGGAAAAATAATATAATAAGATCTCTAGTAATACTTATGTAAAAATAATTAAACTTTAAATTCAAAATTTTAAAACAGCAAATGAATTTTTTGTCTTTCGAAGTGAAAACTTCTTTAGGCACGTTGGGCACTTTGGGGATGTTGAAAAAGCATTGAATTGGCGTGACCCTCACGCTGATATGCATGTGGAGAAAAGGTGAATTGTTAAAGTGAAAACTTCAACAATTCACTTTAAAGCGATGATTCGTTTTTTCAAAACAGAATAACTAATGGTAACTGATTTAAAAAGTGCCATCTTGGCATTAGGTACGATCTGGCAAAATGGTATCTCTCCAAGCAGGGTAAATTTAAACTGCGAGTTCCAAAATGTTAGAACCCAGAATTTTGAAAATGAAAAGTAATTAAAATGCAGATTATCTTAAAGCCGGATAGGTTCAGCTTGGGTATTTACTACCAGTAGAAATACTTGACGGTGTTAACTGTGCCATTATAGCAGTTATAGTACAGATTGGATATTTGACAACGCGACGAGATGATATATTTCGTGGTGCTAAGTACGCCAATCTGCAAAGGATTATGTATATTAATAAATGGATAACGTGTAATTGACAAACATGAAGTAGAATTACACCAATTTTACGCCAAAAAAAAAAAAGTATTTGAAATTAATAACTGAAAGTGTGTTAAACAAAGTTGACGATTTTCAAATAGTAAATTCTCTTACACAACAGGAGTTTAGAATTAGCGATTATTCGTTTTTTCAAAACAGAATAACTAATTGTAACATTTAAAAAGCGCCATCTTGGCATTAGGTACGATCTGGGAAAATGGTATCTCTCCAAGCAGGATGAATCTAAATCCAAGTTGTTCCAAAATGTTAGAACCCACAATTTTGAAAGTGAAAAATAATTAAAATACAGATTATTTTAAAGCCGGTTAGGTTCAGCTTGGATAGCAGTTATAGTACAGATTGGATATTTGCCATCACGACGAGATGATACATTTCGTGCGGCTAAATATGCCAATCTGCAAAGGATTATGTATATGAATATACGGATAACGGTTTTCCCGGTAACCTTACATGAGCTGTAATTTTTGGTTATGAACATGTGTAAATCGCAAAATAACGAAAAGTCGCCATTCGTGGCAAGCTATCCTATCTAATCCGTAGTTTTTAATCAAAGAAAACATATGAAGTACTGTTGTCTTAAAACAAATTATTAAGTATATATATACTTAAGTCACCAAATTATGAAAAATTGCCATGGGTGGCAAATACGCTAGGTGGCCCATAGGTTTTACATAATTAAAAGTACAGTTGAAACAGATGTTCTGATTTTATTACGCTTTAGCTCCTAATTAATATAACTTTTGAATGGTCACATTAAATATCATTGTGTTTCTGAGGAGTGCAAATAATTTTTCCAGCGGTTATATGGATTCCTATAACACGGAAAGTATCTACCGTGTTATGGGGGGGGGGGGTCTACTGTAATGTGAAGTTTAGATTTTTATGTACCAATGAATATGCAAAGAACCAAGCAATGTGTAGCTCAGTAACATTCTATCTGATCCAACCTTTGAATTTTGTCTGTTGAAATTATGCATTTTTTACGAATGAGCCTTATTAGGGGTCTAATGCTTCATACGAAAAGCGAGCGTAGCGTGTCTGGGGGCCTTGGCCCCTAGTACTTTCAAAATATTCAAAAATATCCGCTTTTCATGCCCAAATTGTGTACAATCTATATGTTTTTGCAAAAAATGTGCAGACTTTTTCTATCTGTATAGGTGCTATAATTTTCGATTATTAGCACCAGAGTGCTATTAATTTCAACCTTGCTTTTTGTGTAGACACGATTTTGGTACAATTTTCACGTCGAGTCACTTTTCAAATGTGTTTTATTTTATGAATTGTGTGGGGTTTTTTATAAATATATTTCGAGTATAGCTAGAAAACACCTGGAAACTATATTGTAAAATAGTTTTAGTAGGCAATTTTAAAATAGATTTTAATTCCGAAGAAGTGTTTTATAGAACAGCGAAGACAAATACGGTACACTGATAGATTATGATACACTTTCCAAATGGTATATATAAAGGTGAAGTAGAGTTTGACTATGCCTGGCGAAAATTGTTAAACAGTTTTGGTCGGCGATTTCAATATAGATTTCTATTCCGAAGAAGTGTTTTATGGAACAATTAAGGAAAACACGGTACACTCATGGATTATGATGCCCATTCCAAACAGTATTTAAAATGTCTACGGGATATAGTTGGAATATGCCTGGAGAAGATTGTAAAACAGTTTCAGTAGGCGATTTTAAGATAGATTTCGATTCCAAAGCTGTGTTTTACGGTACAAGCAAGAGTTGATTCCTATTTTAACGCCCCCGCTCTCGCCAACCTAAAAAATCCGGCACTTTGCCGAACTTTTCAGTCATGGGTCTCTAGGAGTTATGCACAAGTTTCGACGTTCCCAAAAGAACTAGATGAAAACTAAACTGAACAAATTAGCGATAAACGCACCAGTTAAGGAATTTGAAGACACTTAATTATTAAAACTACATTAATTGGCAACCCAAAATAAATAAAAATGTAACGGAATGCTTTACTTACATGTTGTTCCAAATCGCCATTTTAATACTAAATTACAATTGCCACATAAATACAAAAAATCGTCGTGGTAGCTCCATATGTTTACTTATCGCCACCATGAAGAGAGTCGGGGCGTTAAAATAGGAATCAACCCAGAAAGAGAAACACGATACACTCATGGATTATGATGGGCATTCGAAACAATATTTAAAACGGTGAAGTATAGTTGTAAGATACATGGCAACGATTGTAAAATGGTTTTAGTAGGCGATTTTAAGATAGATTTTGATTCCAAAGATGGGTTTTATGAAACAAGGAAGAAAAATACGGCACAGTCATGAATAATGATACACTTTCCAACTTAATGGAATAAGAAAGAAAAATAGGGACGACACATAAACTATCATAAGCTTTTACTATATAGCACTGAGGTGCGTATTTAAAATCTGAAAGTGTTTCAGATTTTTCCTCCTTTTTTTTTTTTTTAAATTAATAACTATGACCCCTTGAATACTAAAATTGTTTCTTCTTCACCTGGCACAACTAGTTCATACATTACCCGGTAGACCTATATCTAAGAATACACATGTGGATCGTTTTGCCCGCTAGGATGATTTTGGGCCACCTTCTCCTATTCTGGGGAATATGAAGGTGGGGGGCGTCAGTGGCGGCTTGTGACCTGTTTCAGTAGTGGGGCCCGAAAAAAATAGTGCCCATTAAAATCGCGAAAATATATATACATATAGAATAGCCTATCCCCACGTGCACACAGCGTAAGTATTTAAAATTTCTCAAATGGCAAATAATTATCAAAATTACTATACAACTTTTGCTATTTTTTACCCAATTATGTTAAATTGTTACTAAACAAAAAGCTACATTTAATTACTCTTATTTAATATTTATGTTCTTTATAGCTGCCTGTTCATAATTTTTAGATGATTTATTTATTTTAAAATCGATATCAACATATATAAAAAAGGCATTTATACATCGCTTTTCGTACATCAAGAAAACAAAACTGAAAAATATCTGACTGCACTGCAAAATACGATCACGCAAATAAAAAATGATTTCCTCCTAAGCGGAAAATTTCGCCAGTAGCTACCTATTGCCGAAATTTCCCCGTACAGTCGTGTAGATCCCCATGCGAGGACCCGAAGATCTGGGCCCCGAAGACAGCGCCAAATAAGCCGTTTGGAAGCCAAGTTAATTCCGCGTCAATATGGCTTTTGTGCTCAATGCCAAATATGTCAACCCGGTGAACAGAGAAAAGACGCCAAATTCAGGGCAAGTCAGACCATGGCCCATGCATGGTTTAGATAGGGGGGAAATCGTATAACTATCGCTTTTTTTAATGGATAGTATTAAAATAGAGTAAAATACGTGCATTTTTCAATGATGGTAAATTATTGAAAGACATATCTTACATAATAGGAAGATACTTTGATTTAGACAGTGGTTAGTCGGTGGGGGCCAGGCCCCTCTGGCCCTTAATGACGAGCCGCCACTGGGGGGCATCATAAGTTATTCTTTGCTTCACAATGTTAAAAGGTTGGGAATGGTTGATTTAAGTAACTGTTATTCTGCGTATGTGCATTCCACAACTATAGTTACTGTTTGGAAAAAAAAAAAAGCATCTAGTTTTCTACTCAGTGATTCATATGTCTATGATCTAGGTAAGCTACTCTATCCGTTGCAGTACAACATTAGTAGTAGTAGATAAATGACAGTTCTGCCCAGCCGGTACCATGTTAATTCGCCGGTACGCCGTACAGGTGCTTTCCCTAGGCTGAGCGGGGAAGGGGGGCGTGGTCGGACCGGATGTGGGGAGAGGAAGTTCAAAGGGTTGATAAGAATTTTTTTCCTTTTTTTCAAATAAGGGGACTTGTAATTTTTTCAGACATAAGATATTTTTCAAATAAGGGTACTTGGAAAAATTTTCAGATTGTGACATATTTTTTGAAATAAGGGGACTTGGAAAATTTTTCAGATTGTGACATATTTTTTTAAATAAGGGGACTTGGAAAAAAATTTTCAAATTTGAACGCGCAACCTACAAAAGAATTCATAGGCTAATGATTGTTGTCCATTAGGCCGAGAATCCTTCAGGTATAAAATTGTAGGTGTATTGTGCTATACTTTAGTTTTGAAAATGAATTGGTCGAGTGAAGTTGTAGGAGTGACATGCATGTATATGTGTATGTGTATAATTTTGGCGCTCATCTATAGTTTTACCGGAAGTGATAAGTTTGCGGTTGATTTTGTTTTACACTTAAATGAAACGGGAAACATAACGTTTTCTCTGTGATGAATATGCGATTGAGGATTAATATAACGAATAATCATATTTTATGCTGCAATGAAGAAAGCGTATCACGACCCAGCTCACGAGGCGAGTTTTGGTGGTGTAAATGCCTTATACCGTGCTGCTCGAGGAAGAGTAAGCAAACCGCAGATTCGGAATTGGTTACAAGGGGTGGACGCATACACTCTTCACAGACCGGCGCGCAGGAAATTCCCGACAAATCGAGTAATTGTTTATGCGAAAGATCATCAGTGGCAAGCGGATCTAGTGGATCTACAAAATTTAAAACAGTACAACGATCAATACCGATACCTCCTGACATGTACAGACGTCCTATCAAAATATAGTTTTGTGGCCCCCCTTAAATCGAAGCGGGGAGAGGATATTGTGAATGCTTTCCGTTCCTTCTTTTCGGAGCGTAAACCTAAACTTTTACAGACGGATCAAGGTACCGAATTTAAAAATGCAAAGTTCCAATCTTTTTTAAAGCAACAAAACGTGCGATTTTTCACGACGTACAATAATACAAAGGCGTCCGTTGTAGAGAGGTTTAATCGTACTTTGAAAACAAAAATGTGGAAATATTTCACGAGTAAACGAACTTACCGCTATATAGACGTTTTGGACCAATTGGTGCACAGCTACAATCACACCTTTCACTCGAGTATTAAACGAGCGCCTGCAGAAGTGACAGAGTCTAATGAGCAGGATGTGTGGTTTACCCTATACGGTGATATGGAAAACATCCCAAAAAAGCCCTGCGTTTTTAAAATGGGGGATACAGTACGCGTATCCAAACATAAATTGACCTTTGAGAAAGGTTACGAAACCAACTGGTCGGAAGAACTGTTTACCGTGACGGAATGTGTGGCAAGAGACCCCCCAGTGTACCGGATCAAGGACTTGATGGGCGAACCTATTCTGGGAACGTTTTATGCTCAAGAACTTCAAAAAGTACACCCCAAGGAAAACTTTGATATAGAAAAAGTATTAAAAAAGCGAACACGTCGAGGACGTGTAGAATACTTTGTGAAATTCAGAGGTTACCCCCAAAAATTTAATGTATGGATACCTTCCGAAAATATATTTGCACTATAAATAGAGGAATCATAGTACCGAAACGACATTTGTAAAGATGAATTTCTATCTAACACTACCGAGCGATAGCTCTATGAACTACTTTCCCGAGAATAAAATTTCTCATTTTATCACGCGTTTACCAACCCCCATTGAATTAAACGGCGAATGGGAGGTAGGTTTAGCGGAATTTATGTATCCGCATACCTGGTATAATGTGAATGCTCAAAATAATTTGATTGGATTTGATTTAGGCGACGGAAAAATAATAGGTAGACGCGTACCCCCCGGATTTTATGACTCTGTTTACGAAATTTTAAACGCCATTCGCATTAAAGATATTGAAAATAAAATATTTTTTGAATATAACAACGTAACAAAGCGCGTGCGCATTTCAGTGAAAAACAAGGCTAGAGTTTTTTTGTACCCTGGCTTATCTCAACTGTTGGGTTTTGATCCTTGCGAAATTGAATGTTTTGAAGAAAACACTGAAACGACTTCGGAAAGCCCATATGTTGCAGACCCGTGTGCTCATTACAGGACATTGATGGTGTATTCGGATATAATAGAATCGCAGATCGTAGGCGATGTATTAGCACCGCTATTGCGTATTGTGAATGTGACTGGGAAGGACGGTGAAGTAATCAGTGCCCAGTTTGATCGCCCCCACTATATACCGCTCTCGAGAAAAAATTTTCAGACGATCGAAATCGTTATAAGGACCCACACTGGTGAATTAGTGCCATTTGAACGCGGACGCTCGTACGTTAAACTTCATTTTAGGCAAAAATACCTCTCTTGAAAATGTATGTGCCTTATCAGTGTTGCCAAAAATCCTTTGAGGATTATTATACGCATCAGTCTGGCAATGGACTTAATTTTTATCAAGGAGCACCATTTCAAAAAGGATACGGATTTGGCGGTCTTTTTAGATCATTTTTTAGAGCAGCAGTACCGATGCTCAAGAGCGGTGCAAAGACTATTGGTAGACATTTATTTAACAGCGGAGTGGATATCTTGAATGACGTATCTAAGGGCGAGGACCTTAAAACAGCCGCAAGACGACGCATGAAAGAAGCAGGGAAGCAGCTCACCGACAAAGCAGCAGCTAAAGTGAAATCGATGATTGGATCTGGACGCAATAAAAAGAGGAAGCGACGTGTGAAAAACGTCAGTCGTAGACGAACCAAGAAGGTGAAAGGTCACGATATTTTTGCTTAATCATGTACGGTTTAATTCACAAGGACTCGGTAGCCTGCGCTAAATCCGAGTTGGACTTATTTGTGATGCCCCCTACTCAAACGGCTATCGAAAAAGGACAGTTTGTTGAATATCACCCTATTGCCAACATACAAAATGGAGGACCTGTAGAATTTAACATATCTGGAAGCGGAGAAGAATATTTAGACCTCTCTTCGTCTCACATCTACGTGAAAGTAAAAATTGTAAAGTCGGGTGGTGCCGACCTGGACGAAAAGGATGCCGTGGCCCCTGTTAATTTATTTTTACATGCCCTCTTTTCGCAAGTAGACGTTAGTTTGAATGAGCGAGTGATTTCGACATCGAGCAATACTTACCCGTACAGAGCCTACATCGAAACTTTAATGAATTATGGGGAAGATGCCAAGAAAAGCTTACTTTCCTGTTCCTGTTTTTACAAGGATACGAATCTGGCAACAGCCGATCCCACGGCTACGACCGATGCAAACGAAGGACTCAAGAAACGCTATCACCTAACTTCTAAGAGTAAAACTTTAGATATGATTGGCCAATTGCACTGCGATATTTTCCAGCAAAATAGACTTTTACTGAACATGGTGGATGTAAAGATAAAAATGACGCGCAGCAAGTCCAATTTTTGTTTGATGTCTGCTACAGCTAATGAATATGACGTGATATTAGAGCATGCATCATTGTTTATTAGAAAAGTGAAAGTGAGTCCCGGTGTTTCACTCGGACATGCAAAAGCTCTGGAGAAAACTTCAGCTAAATATCCCATTGATCGAGTTATGTGCAAGTTGTATTCTGTCTCTGCAGGCAGTTGGTCTTTTTTACAAGACAATGTGTTTCTGGGAGTCATGCCCAAACGTGTGATTGTGGGATGTCTGGATAATGCTGCAGTGAGCGGACAATATAACCTAAATCCGTTTTTGTTTGATGACTGTGACGTTTCCTATTTAAGCATATTTGTAGACGGGAACCCCTTGCCCAGCAAAGCACTAGAGTTAAATTTTGAAAACGAAAGTTACATACGTGCTTATCATCGTCTATTTTCGAGTTTTAATCAAGATAAGGGTATATTTTTAACCCGAGAAGAATTTGCACAAGGCCACACCCTCTATGCTTTCGACTTGACCGCGGATCTCTGTGATGGACCTCATTTAAGTTTGCAACACCAAGGTAATCTACGATTAGAAATTAAATTTGCCAAAGCCTTGAACAAGACCATCTCCGTATTTATTTATGCTGAATTTGAAAACGTGATTGAAATTTCAAAATCGCGTCACGTCTTATGTGACTACCCCAATTGAGAAGAAGAATGAATACATTTCAGCTGCGACAAGTACTTTCTACGGATCCCTTTACAAAAAAGCACTTTTTGGATGTGTATGCGAGTGACGAGTTACCCGAAAAAATTTCAAAGTACCCTGCCTCTCTCGTGGTGAATGTTGATCGATCTACTCAACAAGGAAGTCACTGGCTTGCTTTTTATTTACATTCGCCTATCCAGATTGAGTTCTTTGATTCTTACGGAAATGCGCCGGAAACCTTTAAAGGACCTATTCTAGACTTTGCATCGAGATATCCCAATATAAACTTTAACCGACTCAAGTTACAAAGTGATGTTACAGCTGTTTGTGGGCAATACTGTACATATTATCTTTATTGTAAATCCAAAGGTCATACATTAAATCAAATTGTGTCTACTTTTGTACCAAAAAGTATATGTAATGACAAACTAGTGTATAATTTTGTCGCCAAACGATTTCATGTTTATGTGAACTTTTATCAATAAAAAAACTATTTAAACAGTACTCACCATGTGTCTGTCTTCATTCACAATGGATTTTCCAGTCTTGCAAACCCCGTGTAATTTGATTATAAGCGGTGCCACGCAAAGTGGTAAAAGTTTTTGGACGAAACAATTACTCAGTTTCAAACGGGAAATGTTTTCACAAGTACCGGATAAAATAGTATGGTTCTATGGAATATATCAAAGCTTGTTCGATGAGATAGAGGGTGTAACTTTTGTAGAAGGGCTTCCATCTGATTATCGAGAATACATAGGAAATAATACATTATTTATAATAGATGATCTAATGCATGAATGCGGAAACAGTAAAAACATATGTCAACTTTTTACGAGAGGTTCGC
Organism: Cheiracanthium punctorium; assembly: GCA_038373885.1. Taxonomy (NCBI): domain Eukaryota; kingdom Metazoa; phylum Arthropoda; class Arachnida; order Araneae; family Cheiracanthiidae; genus Cheiracanthium; species Cheiracanthium punctorium. The sequence goes on from JAWZYV010010612.1 coordinate 168,770, forward strand.
ATCATTTAAATATAAGTGTTATTTTTATAACACAAAACTTTTTTCACCAAGGTTCCCAAATGAGGGAGATAACCTTGAACGCACATTACCTTGTACTTTTTAAGAATCGTAGAGATATGTCTCAGATAACACATTTGGGAAGGCAATTGTTCCCTAGACATTTAAAATTTTTTCAAGAAGTCTACGAAGACGCGACTAAAAAACCCTATTCATACTTGTTTATTGATTTATACCCTCAAACTGATGAAAAAATGCGTTTGCGCACCAACATTTTACCCAATCAGATACAATATGTGTATCAGTTGAAAAATGTATAAATAGAAACATTCTGAAATTTTTATTTAGTTTGCAAGATGACACCATGCAAAAAGGATCTTAATCGCCTGCAACTTTTACAAATTTGTCCTATCAAATTACGAAAAAGTCTTTTAAAAAAGCTCCCAAACTCTTGTATCCGATTAATCTGCAACTGTAGTCTTAATTTATTAAAAGGAAACATTCCGCTTTCCCCTAAGCAAAAGACCTCTTTAAAAAAACACAAGAATACTCTACGAAAGCTTGCTACTAAATCCCCATTATATGTTAAACGTAAGCTGATTGTTCAAAAAGGAGGATTTTTAAATATTTTATTACCTGCTGCCCTGTCGGTACTTACAAGTCTCATACCCCGTTCATGATTCTGAATGGAGTTTGCAAAGAAGTATGCTCTCGTCCCAGAAGAGGTTTTGAACAGACATGTGCCAACGGAACAGCAAATGAGTGAATTTGATAAAGAAATGATGAAAATATTGAATAGTCGTCAAAGTGAGCACGACAAAGTGAAACTATATTATGCCCTTTTAAGAAAAAAACTAAACATGGAAAACTATAATTCATCATTACCTGTACAACTTAATGTAGAAGCGGATTCATCATGGCGTGTACAACCAGCTGCTTCATCGCAACCGCAAGAAGAAATTATACAGCAAGAGAAAAATCCCTATGACGACATTATTTTAAATTCTGTACCTGGTTCAATGAAAAGACAGGCATCAACTCTATTGGAATTGTTAAAAAGAAATCCGAGTGTACTACACTGGGATCAAAATGGACAACTCATGTATAAAAATGAAAACATTCCCTCATCCAATGTGGCTGACCTGTTCAATATGATTTTCACCACACGAAGGAAAACGGACATTAGTGGCAGAGACATATTTTTAAAAGCAATGGAAGACCTGAATATTCCTAGACATTTTATAAAAAATCAGCATGCTTTTATTAAAACGGAGCCTCCTGTAAAACGCAATCCACCTGTAAAATCACGTAGACTAGAAAATGTGAAACCTTCCAAGCGGAAGTCTTTAGAAAATGTAAAGTGGGATTTTGAATAAAATATTTGATTCTTTCTAAATTGTTTATCGTCTTTTTCCCACGTAAAGCACAGAAATAGTAATCAACTGTAAATAACCCATGTGTCTACATCCTCTGATAATCAAACTATTGATATAACGTATCCTAGTTTACTTCTCCTGTTTCACAGGAAATGTACTAAGTGTAAAACAAATTAAAATATATTTATCTACTTGAGAGAAAAACTAACTTTGTGTATCTTACTTGGTAAAACAGGAAATGATTTGCATTGAGAGATAAACTAACTTTGTGTATCTTACTTGCTAAAACAGGAAATGATCTGTAATAGATAATATTATCAAACAGCACAATTTCCTGCGATGCAAGATATTGCTACTTTGTAATTTTTTTTTTTTAAATGCAAAGAGATATTCAAATTAAGAGGGATATAATATTTACCCCCCACAAGAAAAATTATTTCTTGAATAAAACCTTATTTGTTCTAAGACACTCATTTAAATACAACATGCATGAATAAAACCTTATACGTTTTAAGGTATCCCCTTTATAATTCTGAATATGTTAAAAATGAATTACTTTTAGAAATTATTTTACAATTAAAGAAATAAGTAAACGTTTCAAAATAAAAAAAAATAAAAAATAGTTTAAAAATTTTTCTTGATAAATTAAAAACATTTTAAAATTATTTTAGTTTAAGTCAGCTCCTGATTAAAAAAAAATTTTCTTGATAAATTAAAAACACTTTTAAAAATAAATGCACTTTAAAATTAAGTACTTAAAAATAAAAACATTTGAAAATATTTAAACTGGATTAATTTTTTTTTTCTTGATATAGATTAAAAATAAATGTACTTAAAAACATTTGAAAATATTTAAACTGGATTAATTTTTTTTTTCTTGATATAGATTAAAAATAAATGCACTTAAAAACATTTGAAAATATTTAAACTGGATTAATTTTTTTTCTTGATATAGATTAAAAATAAATGCACTTTAAAATTAAGTACTTAAAAATAAAAACATTTTAAAATATTTAAACTGGATGAATTTTTTTCTTGATATAGATTAAAAATAAATGCACTTTAAAATTAAGTACTTAAAAATAAAAACATTTGAAAATATTTAAACTGGATTAATTTTTTTTCTTGATATAGATTAAAAATACATGCACTTTAAAATTAAGTACTTAAAAATAAAAACATTTGAAAATATTTAAACTGGATTAATTTTTTTTCTTGATAAATTAAAATACTTTTCTTATTAAACATTATTTTTAGATGAATTAAAAATTATTTTAGTAAAGATTTTAAAATAAATAGACACATATACACAGAAATAAAAACAAATTAGGTACAAATCAACACATTTATTTTTACATACTATAATTTAAACTCACTTTCAATAAATTGCATATAATCCTTTACACACAGCGAGTTGAAAAATTCCTTATTGAAGTTGCATTTACAATATTGATCTTTTAATGTCTTTGCAATAGTATGCATATTCAGGTAAAGATAACACTTTTTACCAACGCGATGAAATTTGTCCGCATCGGACAACTGTAAACAGCAATGTCTGTTTTGTCCGGGTGAGTTTATCTTACACCCTTCACACGAAAAGAGTTTATTTACAATAAATCGAAGTTCTTGTATACATTCTTTATAAATGTTCTCTTTGCTCACTGAAGCACTGTCATGCATGTCTTGCTGACAGGGTGTCAAATTTACACATAAGAGTTGTGGTAAGTACACAGTAAAAAGAATATCCACAAGAATTTGCGTTATTGTTGGTGAAATTTCGTTTAATTTTAATATTTGGCTTTCACACAATTTAGCACATGATGGTTTTAAAGAATACACATCCTCATTTCGAAAAATTTGTTGGAGCACGCAATATTCCTCGTCATGTCTAAATACAGCTAACTGATTGTTAGCAATAAACGAGGTATTAGAATAATGCAAATTGAAATCACAGAGTTTTTCACTTAATTCAGCCCAAGTTTGAGGCAGCATAAGTATCCCTCTTTTGGTAGGAAACCATTCATATTCGTTTATGTAGTTACACTCGCGAATATGCAGACGAATTCCTTTTTCTTTATCACAGTATAACAATATAAACATACCATATTCGAGTGACCACCAGCTGAGAAGACTGTTCCTCTCTTCATAGAGTTGCTCCAACCAGTCACCGCTGGGTATAAAAGAGTCCTCCACGTTACTCTTTTTCTGAGCAGGAGTAGTAATAGAGTTTAATTTACGTTTACGAGTGGAAGGCACTAATTTTCTAAAAGTCACGCTAATCCTGGATTCTTTAACGTCAGGTTCAGCGGGTATTCCGTGCGTAAATAATTTATTCGTTGGGTGCTTCATTTGGTAGAGGGAGCCGTGAGCAAGCTGAATAGACACCATATCGCAATTCGGTCTTTTAAATTCGATGCTTCTTTGAGCACCGAAACTTAGCACACAAATCGGCACGGACGGGTCTAGACTGCTTTCATTATCCTTATGATGTCCAATTTTTGAAGTCCCGTCTGGGTAATAATTCAGCAGCACGTAGTTGAACTGTTGACTCGTCACTTTTTGCACATCATCACGCAGCTTTTGTAGAAGGGGGCACCAGGGATGAGTTTCAACAGATGCTCCTGAAAACTCATAGCTTAATCCATCATCCCCGAAAGCCAACACCTTGCGATTGGGGGTATATTGTTTACCCGAAATTTGCAGAGTGAGCGGTTGAAATGGTAACTCCAATAGCTCGTTGAATATTTTATCTGCATCACTTTGAGTATAAAACTCTGGAGTATAATCAAAATTTAGTTGATTCTCGGTATAAGAAGTCATTTTTGAACTTTAAAACGCTTTCCAAAACTATAAAGCAAGAGCAACAAAATTGTGTCCTATCTCATAGAAATTTAAACTGGAAATGGCTTATCTATTACATTTGCCCTCTGAATGCACAGTACATGACGTAGCGAGGGGTAGGGAATCGTTGGCTAATCAGCGAACGAGGGTAGTCTTATCTATCACATTTAACCTCTTAAAGGACAGTACGTGACCAAGCGGGGGTAGCATTGGCTTATCAGAAAAGGTGGGAAAAGATGACCAATGTTTATTGAGTCATGGGGAGGTTCTAATCTTCACACATTGGCTTATCAGAAAAGGTGGGCAGTTCTAAGATGACCAATGCTCATTGAGTCAACGGGAGGGTTCCTTATCTCCCTCTACTACTATAAGGATAGCAGATAAGGAGATCATTTCTATTCTATTCAAGGCACGAAGTGTGCACGAATTTTTGTTCAGCTCTCATACTATCAAGACGTGTTTTATTTCTTTTCTTTAAAAACTTTTTAGCAAAGTTGTATTCGACAATGACTTCTTCAGTGAATAACACTTTGGATTTTTCAGACGAGAAAGTAAGTACATTTCTTTTTTATTTTATTTTATTTAACAATATAATGAGCTTATTTTAAATTTTGTTGTATTATTTAGACTCATTTTTAAAAGTGAGATTATGTTGTTAGGTTGAATGTTTCTAGTACATTTAATATGTTTAAAGCTTAGATTTCACGCACGCTATTATTAATAAGTTTTATTCCGTATAAACTTGTGTTTAGGCAATTCGTTAAATAAAAACTTGTTTAGGTAATAACATAATGAAAAGTTTATTTATTTAATTAAGTAGTATTTATTAGCGTAATGAAAAGTTTGTTTATTTAATTAAGTACTATTTATTAACGTAATGAAAAATTTGTTTCGGTAATTTATTAGCGTAATGAAAAGTTTGTTTAGGTAATTAAGAAGTATTTATTAGCGTAATGAAAAGCTTGTTTCGGTAATTTATTAGCGTAATGAAAAGTTTGTTTAGATAGTTAAGTAGTATTTATTAGCGTAATGAAAAGTTTGTTTATTTAATTAAGTAGTATTTATTAGCGTAATGAAAAGTTTGTTTCGGTAATTTATTAGCGTAATGAAAAGCTTGTTTAGGTAATTAAGAAGTATTTATTAGCGTAATATTAAAAGCTTGTTTATTTAATTAAGTAGTGTAATGAAAAGTTTGTTTATTTAATTAAGTACTATTTATTAACGTAATGAAAAATTTCTTTCGGTAATTTATTAGCGTAATGAAAAGTTTGTTTAGGTAATTAAGTAGTATTTATTAGCGTAATGAAAAGCTTGTTTAATGAATAAAGTATTACCATAACCTAATTCTATTTTTATATATATATTTCAGTTGAATGAATTAGGCATATCAATGGACCAGCTCAACAGACTTATAGATGAAGCCAGTAAAGCTGATGATTTAGAGCCTCAACCTGGACCTTCGTATGCTCAAGAGGCATCTAGTGATTTACAAGCGGGACCCTCTACTGGTCACGTAAGTGTTATTTTAAAGTATATTTTAAAGAAAAGTATCGTAACAGTGTATTTAAAAATAAGAGGTTATTCAATATTTATTTAAAAACGATGCAAAGTAAAATTGATACTTTTATTAGAAGGATGATTATTTTTGTGTCTCATGTTCTGATAATAAGTACTCAGTAAGATTGAGTGTATTAATGACATAAATTAAAAAGTACTTAGAACACTTTTACTATACATCAGATTTTTAGCGTTATGCTCAATCCGTAAATAAATAATGAAATTTTATTATGTAATGCTGTTTAAGTGAAATCGGTATTTTTATATTTAATTAGTACTATGTTTATATACGCAGACATTTTGAGTTAAGTAAAAGACATGTGTGTTTGGATCACTTCCAGTTCATGTTTTAATAAGAGTTGAGTGTAAAGGGATATTTAAAAATTTGTATGTTTAGTGCACTTGCACTTTTTAAGTTTAGGTAATTATTTCAAATGATAAAAATGTGTGCATGCTGCAAATATATTTTTAGTAAGGTATGTTTATATTAAAAAGTACTTAGAGTTCATGTGGTGTGAATACTTTTAAATTTTTAGCGTTGATACGCTTATTTTAAAAATCGATTGTATATTTTTTCTACTTTTTAAAAATGTGTTTATGATTAAAAAAAATTTTGGTGTGTTTATTTATTTAAAAATGGGTTGATATATTTTTTCTACTTTTAAAAAATGTGTGTTTATGCTTTAAAAAAATTTAGCGTTGATATGCTGTGTTTATTTATTTTAAAAATGCATACCATAGTTTAAAAAAATTTAGCGCTGATACGCTGTGTTTATTTATTTAAAAATATTTTTTTTCTACTTTTAAAAAATGTGTTTATGGTTTAAAAAAATTTAGCGTTGATACGCTTAGCTTTATTTAATTAAAAATATATTTTTTCTACTTTTAAAAAATGTGTTTATGGTTTAAAAAAAATTTTGGTGTGTTTATTTATTTTAAAAATGTGTTTATGGTTTAAAAAAATTTTGGTGTTGATAGGATTGGGTTTTTATTGAATATATTCTAAGGTATGATTGTTTTTTTTATTGTGTATTTTATGTTAAAAAGTATGGTAAGTCTATTTTACGAAATAGGTTACTTGTATTTATTTACTAGGGTACAATCCATACATTGGTTAGGGTATTTTTATAGTAGGTTTATTGTATGTAGGTTTAAATAAGTATTCTAAAGTCGCATTTTTTGGATCTTTTATAGATCTGCGACCAGTGTGGAAAGACTTTTGTGCAGAGGCAATCACTGACTCGCCATATGAAGATCCATGCTGGCATTAAACCCTTTACTTGTGAAGTCTGTAATAAGACCTTTGCCAGGCAATATCATTTAAATCGGCATTTTAAAATACACTCTAGAGGCTTCCAATGCCATGAGTGCCCCCTCCAATTTTCGCTAAAAAGTGAACTACAGGAGCATATCCGCGTAAGCCATAAAAAACGCAAGGCAGGTCCATCCACTTCTAATTCAAAGCGGGCGAAGAAAAATAGTAAGGTTCTCGATGTTTTTTCATCCCACGAGATAGAGCCTAGCGAAGAGAATGAAGCGGATTTAAAATTGTTTTTTGAGGAAGCTTCACCTAAAATACATCAGTATTTGCAAGAGGAACTAGAAGATAATCCCATCAAGTGGTATGCGGTATTAAAAGTGCAGATGTCGCGCATAAGCCAAGAGGTTGAGGAAGATATAATCACTTGCCACTTCCGGTGCAAAAGTCTAATTGAGCTTGCACCCTTTACCATCGAAGGGCATATCAAAGAGGCCCAAGAAAAAATCGAGAAGTCTTTTGATGAGTTCACACAGAGAGGTTCCGGTTGGGTATTGCACAAAATTTTAAAATTAGAACTTTGTTGTGCAGTCTACCATCCTTTAGCGGCGAGCAGTTACATCCCCCTCCCCCCTCAACTTGCAGCTAAGAAGGCAATAATTAATATCAAAAATGAAGATCAAAAGTGTTTGGTATGGTGTTTACTTGCTCACATGATGAACGTTCATTGGAAAGAAAATCCTGAACGAATGCATCATTATGAAGCCTTCGAAGAGGAAATCAAGATGGGAAATGTACAGTTTCCGGTACCCATATCAAAAATGCCTCTCATTGAAAAACTGAACAATTTGCGGATAAACGTATACGGATACGAAAAGGAAGTCTTCCCTTTGTTTATTTCAAACCGAGAGGATGAAGACTGCATTAATTTATTACTCATTGCCAATGAAGAAACCCAACATTATTGTCTCATTAGAAGTTTTTCAAGATTATTGGGCGATCTCACAAAACATGATGGTCGCATGTATTACTGTTATCGGTGCATGCATCGATTTAAGGAGGAAAAAAATTTAAAAGAACACATACCGTATTGTAAGGAACATGCAATACAAAAAATTTACATGCCCACAGAAGAAGATAGTTTGTTATATTTTAAGAAACAACACTATCAACATCCTCTTCCCTATATCGTTTATGCAGATTTTGAGTCTTTAATTATCCCGATCAGCGCGGCAGAACAGAACCCTCGGCAGTCCTTCACCCACAAGCAGAGTCAGCACATGGCATGTGGATATGCTTATATCATTGTAGGACCAGATGGTAAATCGTACAAGCCCATTCAATATTATAGAGGACCCAATGCAGTGGATCATTTTTTATCAAATTTGATTAAGGAAAAAGATGAACTGTCTGCTAAATTAACAGCCAACGTTCCCATCCAGATGTCCCCGCAAGATGAGCAGGCTTTTCAGAAGACGGTGAACTGCTTTTTATGTAAGAAGTCGTTAGGTAATGATCGTGTAAGGGATCATGATCATCTTACCGGTCGTTACAGAGGGGCTTTGCATAATAAATGCAATTTAAAGTACCGTCTGCAGAAGAAGATCCCCGTGGTCCTGCATAATAGCAAGAACTATGACACCCATATAATAATGCAAGGACTAGGAAAATTTAAAGATCACCAAATCGATGTTATTCCAACTAACATAGAAAAATATATTTCCTTCTCCTTGTCCAAAAAGTATAAAAATATCAAAGTCTCCCTGCAATTCATAGATAGCTTCCAATTTATGTCAACCTCCTTAGAGAAGCTAGTTTCCAATTTACCCAAGGATAAGTTCACCCTTCTAAAGGAAAATATATCGCAACATATAGATTTGCTGCTAAGAAAAGGTGTCTACCCTTACGAATACATGTCCTGTTTTGAGAAATTCGATGAGACCTGCCTACCTCCTAAATCCGCATTTTATAGCTCTTTATCCGATCAGAACATTACCGATGAAGAGTATGCGCATGCTCAAGCAGTCTGGCAAGCTTTCAACATCCAAAATCTGGGAGAGTACCACGACTTGTATGTTAAAAGTGATGTCCTTCAGTTGGCAGATGTGTTCCAAAACTTTAGGAAGCTGTGCAAACAGTATTACGACTTGGATGCTGCACATCTCATGACCGCTCCGGGACTTGCATGGCAAGCTTCCCTTAAAATGTTACACCGACCCCTAGAGTTATTCACGGACATAGACATGCATCTGTTTATCGAGAGGGGCATTCGAGGAGGTATATCCACCATCACCAAACGCTGGGCGCAGGCCAATAACAAATATTTAGAGGGTTATGACCCTTCAAAGCCTAGCTCATACATACAATATTTAGATTGTAACAATTTATACGGGGCAAGTATGGTACAGAGCTTACCACATGGTAATTTTAAGTGGGTATCACCTGAAGACATTGATATTGAAGCTATTTTATCGATGCCTGCAGATGGACCGCAAGGCTGCATACTAGAAGTGGACTTGGAGTATCCCCAAGAACTGCATGATGCACATAATGACTACCCCCTAGCTCCCGAGAAATTAACTGTCACCCTTAAGGATCTTTCAATGTTATCAATATTCATGATAAAAGATATAGCATATACTAATTCAACCAAATTAATTCCAAATTTAAAAGATAAAAAAAATTACATTACACATTATAGAAATTTGCAACTGTATACTCAACTAGGCTTAAAAATTACTAAAATTCATAAAGTGTTGCAATTTGATCAGTCTCCATGGTTAAAGAAGTATATAGAATTCAATACTGAAAAAAGAAAGCACGCCACTTCAACGTTTGAAAAAGATTTTTTCAAACTCATGAACAATTCGGTATACGGCAAGACCATGGAGAACGTTAGGAATAGAATAAATCTCGAATTGGTGAACAACAAAAAAATTGCCGAAAAACGAGTGGCTTGTCCAACGTTCCAAAGTTTCACAGTATTTAACGAAGATCTGGTGGCAGTGAAACGCATCAAGAAAACTTTAAAATTAAATCGTCCCATCTATGCTGGGTTCTGCATCTTAGAACTCAGCAAATTAATAATGTATGATTTCCACTATAATGTCATAAAAAAGCAATACGGGGGTAACGCGAATCTGCTCTTCACGGATACTGACTCTCTCACTTATGAAATTTTCACGGAGGATGTTTATCAAGATATGCAGCAATATGCCCACATCTATGATACTTCAGATTACCCGCAAGATCATCCTCTCTATAGCAGCATCAACAAAAAGAAGATTGGATGTTTCAAGGATGAGTTGAATGGTAAACCTATCCTTGAATTTGTGGGGTTAAGAGCAAAGATGTACTCCATCTTAACTGAAGACTGTGAAAAAAAGACTGCAAAGGGGGTTGCACGTCATGTCATACGCAGACGCCTAACACATGAGCAATATTATAGATGCTTACAATCTTTAGACGGTACAAAAGAACTTAATTATCGAATCCAAAGTGAGAAGCACAAACTATTCAGTATTTGTCAGAATAAGGTAGCTCTAAGCGCTTTTGATGATAAGCGATATGTTTTAGAGGATGGAGTGCATACACTCGCTCATGGCCATTATGAGTGTTTGTAAAAAAAATAAAAATATATATCCATTTTAACAAGTGAATAGCAGTAGTATACTGTGTGGAGATTTCTTTTGTTTGTAGGCCTCCTGGGGATGTTGTTCATTTCTTTGCTCCACATAGTTAATTATTATTTAAAGAAACAAAAACAACAACGCGTCCTGCTGTGCTACGCCCTGTCTCCATTCATGCGAGGCTAGCGTGACGTGGAAAAGCATAGTAAGAATTTTTATTTGAAATGAGGCGGTAGACGAATTCTACCGGGCGGCTGGTGGGTCCTCATTTAATTACAATAATATTTTTTATTTCAGGTTTAATTCATAAAGTATAGCTTATTTAAAATTATGTCAAAGTTTTCATTAGAGAATGCATCACAGTCTGAAAATTTTTTCCAAGTCCTCTTATTTGAAAAATATGTCACAATCTGAAAATTTTTCGAAGTCCCCTTATTTGAAAAATACCTTAAAGTCTGAAAAAATTACAAGTCCCCTTATTTGAAAAATATCTTAAAGTCTGAAAAAATTACAAGTATCCTTATTTGAAAAAAAGGAAAAAAAATTCTTATCAACCCTTTGAACATCCGGTCTTAGCATCCGCTCCCCACATCCGGTCCGACCACGCCCCCTTCCCCGCTCAACCCAGGGAACGCACCTCTACGATGCACCCCACAATTAACATGGCACCCCCTGAGCAGAACTGTCATTTATCTACTACTAACATTAACAACAAGGGAATGAAAGAATGAACGAAGGAAAAGAACTCACTATGAAGTGTCCATGGAGTAAAGGGCCTGCTTGTCCTACGTAGAGGGTTGAGGCAGTGTCAAAGACAAGCTTTTTGGGGATCCGTGTCACCACCGTGGACGAAAACTCTTCGCAATTGTGAAATAGAGACACGTTGTTAGCGGCCACACGTATGGCCATCCTGAAAGAAACAAAGGGAAAACGATTATGAATTCAGTCATCATAAAGCAATTTTCAACTGAAAGAAAAAGTCATTCGAAATTAGCTAAGTATCTGTTCTTTGCATGGGAATGAGATCATTATCTTAATTAGAAAAGACTACTGCTGTCACATTTCCGGGATGGACCGCTCTCGGTGCATCTTGCTGCAGGCAGCCATCTTGGAATTTTGTTAGAAACGACATTTTTATCTCTAACTAATAGCAAAACCTTTTTATGCGGTTAGAAAGATCTCTAAAAAATGAACCTTTTTTTTCAACTTGCAGCTATATGTAACACTAAATAGCTGAAAATATATGCGAATTTGAAAATGAAATCGCGAGTGCAAACAAGAGGAGATTCATTCACTTGATTCTTTTTAAACGATAACGAACATAATCTCTTAATTACGGCTGACTAGCAGAATCGATAGGATGACGTCAGAAAGATTTCAAATAACAAATAAACTAATTCATTAGCTTTCTTTGGCTGCGCCATCTGTATTCTTTAAATGGAAGTAATTGTAGTCTTAAAAATTATTATTTTATAATTAAGGCATTTAGTCACGTTGATATTTGGAATTAAAAAGGATTGTAGAATTTCAAAAATAAAACATGGTAAAGATTGCGTCAAATTATGAACGTAGAGAACATAAAAACTATAAAGTGTTAGTCTAAGATAAAAATCTTTCGCTTAAACGTATATTCAGTTTTTTAATACTAAATTGAGACTTCACGTTTTAATGACTATGTGATTTTATCTCTCACCCCCTTTATTGAAAATTGTCATCAAAAATGCGACATAAAAAAGCGACATAAAAGTATGCGACATAATTTTACATATATTTAAATACTATTAGTTCACAACAGCTTTAATCTATTGTTACAATATTTCATAAGCTGTAGAATATGCATCACATGTATTTTTCTATAAGTGGATTACAATCATAAAAATTTCAACATAGGGTTACCAGGCGAAATACATGAAAGATGAGAGATAAAATGATATAGTCAATTAATATCGTTTTAATATGGCAATAATGAAACTAAAAATTAGGGGGGTTCAGGGGGGTCTCCCCCTGACGAGGCTCAAAAAGCCGAGTTTTTCATTTTATAAACTATTTAGGATAACGGAAATAACTATTTTTTTAGATTATCCTTTAGTTAAAGAATTCAGTTATTTTTATTAGTATCATTTTTTATTAGGAACGTAGTGTATATTTTTATGAGAGATTAAGCAATATTTTTATTAATTTTTAATTGGGAACTGATCACATATTTCTAAAGAGATTCGATGTGTTCCGCTAATGTTAGTAAGTCAAGATGAACGACCAACGGAAACACAGTGCTGATTTTTTGTCCAATGATTTTTTTAAAAATATGCTTCATTTACATGCGAAGAGCAGAACAAGCTGATCAGCTGACAATTTCTTTCAAATCAGTATACACCTGTCAAACGACGGGCTACGCAGCTAGTTAAATAAATAAACAAATAACTCCTTTTTTAACAAATTTAGATTTAGGCTGAACACAAACTCTCAAAATTTAAAATCTTGAAAAAACTCGACGCTTCTTGTTTAAATTAATTTACCCCTATATTGTTACCAAATTTAATTCCATTTTCTTCACCCGTTTTCATCTGATGCCTGAAGAAAAAGCAACTTTCACTACATTAAAAAAAAAAAAAAGGTAAATGGAAAATCAACTCTACTGACAAGTCTGTGAGAAAAGCAAAATATTATAAAATTCTCTATTTCAGCATGCAATGATAATCAAGTAGAAACAGCATAATAAAAACAAACTCAAAATAAAGTAAAAACAGCTTATTACTTTTCTAGAAACAACCTTAAACAAAACTGGTCTAAAATTAGAAATACGACAAATGTTTTAAACAGACACAGCAAAATCGTGCATTAAAGGGAAATTTTCTGGGTTTCATCAATTCTTTAACCGTCAAATCATATCTCTATTCAAAAGCAGTATTTACCTTTCAGAGGAAAAATGTTTCCAATCCTTTGCTATTTTATTTGACAGATATTATTTTGATAGCAATACTAAAATGAGGGAATTTGGAAATTTTTTTATATCAGTATTGTTAAGTATTATTCCTTAAATGCACAGTTATAAATAATAATTGGTAAACAGTGTGAAAAACTTCAAGTGAATCTAAACGCAAGTTTCTCATGATATAATGATACAAAGGCCTATAAAACACGTTAGTGACAAAAACGTATTGCCAATGTCATATAAAAAAAGCAAGTTATTGAAATCCAATAATTTAACTGTAAACATTACCTTGATTTTCAAAATAGTGTTTCAGTCAAATCAGAAATGGAGAGGGGGTACTCACATTTTTTAGGCCCAAAATTTTTACGGCAAGATTTTGAAGCTATAGAAAGTTCCGAGTGGAAATATGCATTGTTTTCGGGCGTCGATTCCTCTTTTATGTTCCTACAGCAAAACATTTTTTATCGGAATCTTAAGTACCAAAAACAAACAAAGCCAGGCTTCTGTTCGATAAGAGTATGCAGTTAAAAACAAATCAATACACTGAAAAAGTTTAAAAAGAAATAAATTCATCAGTAAAAAAAATTAAACTAATGTTTTAAGTTTAAAATATTCTTGAAAGAGGAGTCAATTTGTTTTTTAATGTCTAATTATTTTCTAAACTATGCACTCCAAATTATTTGAAAATTTTCAGCCAAGGATTGCTTTCCGCTTCAGCTTAATACAAGATATTTAATGTCCTAAACCTACAGGACCGTAAAAGATTTCCCTTTAAGACATGTTTTTATTTTTAAAATGTGTTCCTGAGAGATTCATTACGAATGGCCATCAATTATATAGTTACACTGCAGCGTAAATGCTTTGACTGTAAAAACACATTTACAGGCATTGCATCCCTTTCTCTGAAAACGGAGGGGAAAAGAAACATTAGTAACGGGTTTGCTGTCAGAGAGCTATGTAAATAAAGGCTGCTCAAATAATAATAATCGTAATAATGATAACAATAATAATCGTTAAAATTAAAAATCCGAAAGGAAAACCTGTGATAATACGCATAAATAAAAACTGCTTACTTTTATCGGGACAAATGATCAGTTTTTAATGCTTTCCACTCAGGTTGAAAAGTGTTAGATTTCGATTTACCTAATTTCTAATGGCCATAAAAATGCATAGATTGCTCGCTTGTAAATAGTATGTATAACACTAATGATTATTTTACAGGGAGAATCGAAATATTTGAGTGCTATGAGCAGTCACTGCTTACAGTGCATTTTGAAGAGGTTATTGTATCTTATACAAAACAAATATATGGATTAATAAAGTTTCTGAAGTAAAATCTAAGGTATTAGAAGGCCTGAAAAGTAACAGCGTTTTCTCATAAGTCCATATTTCGCCTAGCCAAAAATATTGAAGCTAATAATATGAAATTTCGGATGACAGCGAGTTTTTTAACATCGGAGCTATATGAAACAGCATTTTCAAAATTCATAACTTATGAAGGGTAGGAGGCCAGAACCTTCTTTTAACATATCCTGCGTGATCTCAAAGAAAAAAAAAAAAAGGAGAAATCCACAAAATTCCTGCTGTAAAAAACAACACTCATGTATGTCTAAAAATCTATTTTAGAACGTTTTTAATATCGTCCTCCAAAAAGTATGGGCGTAAATAAAGGGGGAGGATGGTCATCTTTCATCAAAGAAAAAAAATATCTATAAAACTCTTTTGCTCTAAAATGTAAAAGATATGAATCCTATGTTGAGGCACAGCTTGTGTTCGTAACTAAAATTTTTTTTTAATTTATTTGTTTGAATTTAATGTATTCATGGCATTACTTTCCGGTCCCCCTAATATTTAATATGTCTGATTAATAGCACTAAAACAATATTTCTCTAAAAAGCAAGTTTTTGCTTTTAAAAAAGGCCTCCTTTAAGCCAGGTTTTAATATATTATATGAACGATTCTTATAAATTGTGGGGAACGACTCTAAATGGAGTCGCAAAGCAAAATGATCGGGTTCACAAAAATTTAATTTAGATGGCATGAAAAAAAAAATAGTTTCTGTCTCTCCATTTTCCTTCAAAAAGTGCTTTTAAAGATTAAATACATTAAATTATAATTATTTATTGCTCAAAATAAAAATTAAACAACTTTTTTTTTCACGTATGTGTGTGGTTGAAAGGAAGGAATGGGGCGGAGTCAATCGAATTTTTCAAAGCCTAATAATGAGGTTGCAAGACACCACTGTGTTACATTATTAATGATCATCAAATATTTACACTGCAGCATTACTACTACTGATTTTTTAAAAATGCATTTCTTATTTTTTTAAATTTAATATCACAAGAGTGAAGATTACTTTGTCCAATATCCAATAAAATCAGGCACGATGAAAGTGGCTAGGATCTGCGATGTGAGATGCATGTCCACATCCGTGTAATAAAGTGTGACGTTGACGGAGGAATCTTCGTGGGATGTCATTCGCAGACCTAGTTGTACCATGGTCTCGGTGGGGTTCACAACTGCAGAAAGATGAGGGAAAAAAATGTAGTAAAATGCATAGTTCAATTGACGCGAACATTCAAAGTTTTATAAACTTTCTCAAATGCTGAATTAAACGATAATATTTTTTCAGAAACTTTTAGAGAATGACATTTTAAAAATAAAGTTTCTTTGTATAAAATTCTGTTTCAAGAGTTCTTTCTTCGTCGGGAATTAAAACGAAGTTACTTTATTTTATCTGATTAAACATATTTTTTTAAAAATATAATATAATTGATTATTGAAAATTGTTGATAATTGATATAAATTAATGAAATTATTGTGAAACAAGTCAATAGAGAGAGGATAGTTTGTTGTATGTTTCATTCAGATCTAACTGTGCATTATTTTATATTGCATTGAATTTTAAAAGAAAAAAAAATAAGCATTTAACTACATGAGTACCATTTGCTTTTCTTAAGGTATAATGAATTCAATATTAAATTTCGGAGGGAAATTTCTACTACAAGGGGAAATGCATAATAGTCCAAATGAGGCGGAAAAGGATAGGAAGAATCCTTATTGTGCTTGAGGGATCAGAGGCTTAAAATCATCTTACTACACATTATGCTTTGTTCCTAAGTTCCTCCCGCAGACACTTAGGCTTTCAACTCCAGGGCCATTCCTAGAGCGTGTGGTAATATATTTTTATCTATGAGTAGTGATTAAAAAATTACTTCGCTTTTGTATTTTATTTGCTTTAACCAATTAGCTTCCTTCGTCACAAAGACCTGGCGCCAGGTATTTATTTTCAGTACCCATTGTTGTTTACCGGCACAGGTTTCTGAATGGATCTCTGTGGATCGGCGTTGCTTTTGTGGATGACTAGACAAAGACATCTTTGCTTCACGAAGACGGCAAATAGGTTAACAATTCCCTAAGTATATGTCCAAATAAGATTGTTTTGAAAAGTGTTTCATAATCGACACCCCAAGCATGATTTACATTTAAATTGAAACAAGAAAATATTTTACAAGTCCTTTTCAGACTTCAGACATTTTGCGAAAGTTACTGGCAAATAGTGTTTTATGTACAAGCGTCCCAGGCAGCACAAGAATGTTCTATGAACGTCTAGTAACGTTCAGAATAGTAAGAAAAGCGTTCAGGTGAAGTTTGTACGTTCTGTATAACGTTCTAAAATTGTACTAAGCTATCTTTTGCCAAAATCTGTGAATAAATAACGTCTTATTGGACGTGCATCAGGTGTTTATTGATGCCGTTCTAAAGTAATACCTAATAACCCGTTCTATTCGACGTGCAGCAGAAGTGCTGGTTTTACCGTTCAAAAGCTATGCCTAATAACACGTATTATTCGACGTATAACAGAAGTGTTGTTGATACCGTTCAAAAGTTATGCCTGATAACCCGTCCTACTTGACGTGCATCAGAAGTACTGGTGAAACCGTTAAAAACCAGTGCTCATAAATCGTCATACTCAGCGCATAACAAAAATACTGGTGGTACTAAATTTAAAAGCAATGTTTAACAACATGTTCTACTAGACGCGTTGATTTCTTATTACTGAGACGTCGGAATGAGTAGTTCACTTCACGTCTAATAAAGTTTTATAGACACCTGTTTGTCAACATCCCGGTGTTGAGTTGCGCAAGGGGCAAGCAAGCGGCAAAATCATTTTGCATTCCCCGTGATATTGCTGTTGATCGTACTTTTTTTTTTTTGTTTCTGCATAATTTACGACTTGTGTTACTCCCAGACAGCACATAAGCTTAAATCAAGCTTGGCATTTCTTTCAATTTGGCGTATTAATGCAAACTTGACAGTTCAATCCATTTTAAGCTTGCAGCAAGCTTGGAGATTACAAAAAAATAAGTCAGCAAATATTTCCCCGCCGAATTTAAGTCATTTGAACTGTCACAAGCTTGAATACAACTTAATTATTCCTTGATTTGGAAAGCCACATAACAAATAATTTATTATCAGTCATAAATGTACTTGACCATAGAATTTTAAAAAAAAGATTCTATATTTACAAATATTGAAATTCTTCAAAATAAAATACATATATACTAGGAAATTGATTTCAAAATCCGTCGTTTGTCTCGATATGTGTCCAATATGATGTTGGCCAATATTGCCCAGCATGAGTGTTGCGATATTGAAAGTTTTAAAACATGTGCTGCTTTTAAGTTTATATTATGCTTATTTCCCTAGTAGTAGAGTCTATAAATCACATATAACATTATTTTAATTTTGATTCATCCTATGGAAAAATAAAAGATGTAGTTCGGCATGGGCAATACTGATCAATCTCACTAAACAACAGCGTGACAACCATAACAGTCACTTCAAACTTTAGTCATTTCTCCTCGAGTCGGATTTGTATTGTGGTTAGGACGCTTGCTTCGCCCACCTCACGTCCCGAGATCGATCCCAGTCGCGGACGCTAGACAGAAACAGATGAAAATAACTTGAGGTTTCAGCGTAGAGGGGAAAATGCGTGGAAAAATAAAATATATGGGGCAAGTTCAGCGACCGGGGCCCCAAGTATTTAGTAATTTTTTTTTTTTGGAAATTTTTTAGAGTGTAGTAAGTTTAAGTCAAGCTTGCTATGTCAAGCTTAATGCAAGTTGGGTAAGTGTAAACTTGAACACTTGATTCAAGCTTGCATTAAACTTGCACGCTTGAAATAATCAAGCTTAATGTAAGTTTATTGACTTGATAAATCAAGCTTACTGCAAGATTGATGGAAATTTGCTGTGCTATCTAGGCGAGAAAACATAATTTAAACACAGTGTGAACGTCCTACCGAAACATTTAATGGTTCTGGATGAGTTCGGGAAGTACATAATTTGAACCGGTTTTCTACGTTTTAAACACGTCGACTGCCCGGACACATAGACGTTAGTAGAGCGTTTCTTTGTTTACGTACCGTGAACGTTTAAACTAAACATTCACAGTTCGTACTTGGAACGTAAGTGTGCTGCTGGGGGTACGGAGTGACCGTTTGCAACCGAATCTAATAAAACTGAGAGGAACTCACCGGGGGATGCAGTGTGGTACCCCAGTTGTTGAGGCATCGGCCTGAAAAACGGAAGGTTGTGTGTTCGATTCCCATCCTACCACCACTAAAGACCTCTTTCCAGTCCCAGCGTCTGTCGAGCTGCGGGGTTAAACGCACAATTTCCGCGTTAGTTTTACGACTTATTAATGACCAGAGGAGTGCATCAACAAAAGAGGAATGTGCTAAATCACAGACTGATAAAAAAATACAATAGTTTGTGTTTGTGTTTTAAGGCAAACCTGCACGCGGCGTATCTGCCTAGGATGAGGGGTGCCTTGGTAGGAGGACTTTCTAAGGGGTTCCAACGCGTATTCACGTTACATCTGGAGAAAACCTACCAAAACTCCAGACCGTTAGATCGACAGCCGCGCGATGGAACCCGAACCCGGGACCTTCACACATCGGCCGTCTACCATTTTCAGTGGCATAACCACTGTGCCATGGTGAGGCCCCAAAAAAAAATACAATAGAAAGGCTGCTGCTGTTTTTCTGTCGTTCAGCGAAGTCTTTCCGTATTGTAACACATTGTAGTCTCTCGAAGTGGCAATAGACCTCAAAGATCGCTGTGTGCATATGGTGTATGTTTATGCTAAATTCGTAGTTCTAATAGTTCTGTGGGCACTCACTAGTAGTTTCCTGTGGGTGTTAATATTCAAAAGTCCCTCGCCCTCTGATAAGGATGTAAGTTAAGTTAGAAACCCACATCAGGTTCATAAAGACCGAAGGTCGTGCCGCCACTTCCTAGTAAATGTAGGCTCCTGTCTGTAGATCCTGTCTCAAAAGAAAACTTACCAGCGAATATGTATCCGTTTGCATCGTCCGGCCTCATGGTAACGCCTATCGTGAAGTCCCTGAAGAATGTGGGTGGCAGGTGCAACCTGTACGAAGCTTTGATGTCAGCTTCCGGCTGCAGTCTGAAGGCAGGGAAACCGTCCGGCCCGATCACGAAATCGACACCAGGAGTCGTGAAAGGAATGTGGATGGCCTGCAGCAAATCCAGGACACGGGGCTGTACTGCAATGAACGAAACAGGCACATGGTGCTTTAGGAAACATGAATTCAGAAACAAGGAACCTACCTCCCCATAGGCTCTGGCCAGAGGTAGATCCAGAAGCGGAAGTTGAGTTAATCCTTTAACGTGCAGTGTTCCCGCTCTGGGATCACCAAACTCTGACATTTTGACTGTTGCCAGTCACGAAGAATAGATTGGATTTCTTTAAAAATAGTTGCGGGTGACGTAGCTCTACGAGAATCCTTTGCTTTTTAGCACGTCATTTCCCGTAAAAAAATGGTCACGATTATTTTTAACAGCTCTGGCATCTGCTGGAAAATGGAAGAATGCGAAAACATCTGGATCGATTGCCCAATGCTGAAAAAAGGGCAGCTGTTGCCATCGCTCGACTTAACTACCAGCAAGATGGCGTACGATCGAAACGTTCATCGCGTGCTACAGATCTAGAGACCCTTTTTTGACGACAGCTGGCTGTGCGCAGCCAGCTGTCGTCAAAAAAGGGTCTCTAGATCTATGGCACGCGATGAACGTTTCGATCGTACGCCATCTTGCTGGTAGTTTAGTCGAGCGATGGCAACGGCTGCCCTTTTTTCAGCATTGGAAAAGGGTTGCGCCTCAAAGGGTTAAATTAGGTGAAGTATTTTATCGAAACGTGCAGAATTTAAACCAAACATCAGGAGAGGAGTCCTTTGGATTCTCCTTTTGCGACCAGTTTCTGTGACCTTTCAAGCATAGGCCTATGAATGCTTCGCGACCTAGTGTTGCGTTTGTGTTAGTGAGAGTCGCAGTAGAGCATTCAAAGATAAGAAGAAACACTCGACGCAGAAAGAAAAATCCCTACCGTCCAGTCTTTCCAGTGATGAACAAGTTGGGAACTGTCGAACACACTTTTGAATTTGGGTTCAAAAGTGTGTTCCACAGTGGTTCTCTGTTACGTTTGATTGGGAAATGGTATCCAAACTGCAAGTGAAAGGGCATTCTTGCTGTTACTTTTTTTGTACAAAACAAAAAAAAACCAAAAAAAAAGACTGTAATATAACATTTGTGACGAAGTTCACATATTTTTCGCGTCTTAAAATAATGTTCCTATGTTTCGTCTTTCTAAATCAAAATTACGTATTCCGTATTAATCTCTCTTCACTCTGTTTTTCGGCTTGATAAAATATTCTTTCCTTTTCGCGACGCTATGTCTGGGATTTTTCGATCGGGGTTTCCCTTCTAAATTAATTTCGCTTTAGCATATGCTGTGTTAGTTCATAGCGCCTCCCGGTCTCCGTCGGTGTTTTCTCACAGGGTTGTAGCCTTTCGTATTGGCATCCGCCAAATTCTGGCACTTCTGTATTGGCATTAATCATTTAATCCGTTTGTTTCAAATTTTTATATTGTTTACGCCTACCGGACGGTGGTTGTCACGTGGGGCAGTGGCTTATGAGTGCTCATATTTTACTCGCCAACCGGTAGAGAGCTGGCAGTTTTTGTAGAAAGATTTGAAAAGACTTCTCGATTGCTCTCCGTCAGAGGAGGTTGTGTTCATTTTTTTATGGAACTCCGGCATGCCGTGTGGCCGGAACAATTAGATATGTTCCTGGTGTTCTTTTTATGAAGCAATGTACGGTGCGTAATTGAACTTGTTCTTTAATAACTGTTTTGTGAAGATACCTACAATAAAGTGCAGCTTTTTTGTGTATTCCAATTGTCCGTCAGTTTTTCTCAAATACCTTTAGTACACTATACGTCATGTAAGCGGCCGAGGGAACGTTTCTCTTAATCGACCTCCGACAACTCCCTCATATAAACTTGGTGCGTCATGACCAGCTCGTTTTCACGAGTAGTTGTTTCCGGCACATCACCGGCTGTCGGAGTTTCCTTTTGCCCAAGTATGAATGTGCAAAAAAAAAAAAATAAATAAACTGTTCTTACTTAAGCAAAACAAATTTTCTGCGGACTCTCCCGTCTCCATGTCATCGGAATTTTGATTACCCAGCGGTGTGCGACCGAAAAGAATTTGCTGTTCCTCGTTCTGATACCTGTGCCTACTAGCCAGCGGTGTGTATGACGCTCAGGAAATCGAAAGTCATAGACTAGTATTGTTCTCCGTGTCTACATTTTCCGTAGAGACCGTTCCGGTGTTACGATGCTCTTCTGGTTTCGCCTCGCGCTTCTGGTTTCGCCGCCCTGTGTTTTTCCGCTACCAGGGTTTGTTGTTCCTATGTTTCCTGTATTTCGCCGATACCTCTGAGTCAACTCTAGCGGAAACCGTGAGACGAGTGTGGTGTTCAGAATTATGTGTGTTTTTATAATGGATTCGGAACTTTTATGTGTGTCACAAGGATAGATGTTTTGATTTTCATTCATAAGAGGATAATTTTTGCGTTTTGTGTGTTTTATGTCATTTTTGTAGGTAAGTCATTTATTTTTATTATTGTAGAATGTCTAAAATTTCTGATTTTTCTGTTAATATTCCATCATTTGATGGTAATGCCGTAGAATTAAAACATTTCTTTGGTATATTGG
The DNA here is from genome assembly GCA_038373885.1 of Cheiracanthium punctorium. Taxonomy (NCBI): domain Eukaryota; kingdom Metazoa; phylum Arthropoda; class Arachnida; order Araneae; family Cheiracanthiidae; genus Cheiracanthium; species Cheiracanthium punctorium. The sequence goes on from JAWZYV010010612.1 coordinate 191,446, forward strand.
AAGACTTAGCATCTTTAAACAAATGGTCAGAAGAAAAAACTATTTTGTATTTCAAGACTAAACTAATTGGTCCAGCATTACAGTTTTTTATTGAAAATGAGGTTGTAAATAAAGCGAGAGATTTTGATGTGATTAAATTTGAATTTGAAAAATATTTTTGTAATAATGAAATTCTAGCTCCAGTAACCGAGTTTAATAATTTGAAATTTGAAGATTTTAACTCTGTAACTGCTTTTGTTCATCGATTAAATGTTTTGGTTTCTAAGGTATATAAAATTAAAGATTCTCAAGCTCTTGATGATATTAAATATGTTAAATTGATGTCGGCTTTGCCATCTAACATTAGAGTTAAAATTTTGGAGGATAACATAACTGACTATTCTAAAGCTGTTGTGCGTGCCCAGCAATTACAAAATATTGCACAATCTGAATCACTTGTTTTGGCTAATCAACAAAAAGCCCCAGTGTTTGCTATTTCTGAAAAAATTTAAGAATTAGCTTCAAAAATTAATGATTTGACTTTTAAAAATTCTACTTCTGGTTCTGCTGACACCAATCGTAATGCTTCTGCTTCTGCTTCTGAGCAACGGAATTTTTTCAGACAACGTAGACCTCATAATACACAGTTTAAAAACAGAAATACAGTTTTTCAAAATTATGACAGAAATAGAGGTCAAAGTAGTATTATCTGCCAATTGTGCTCCGGCAGACATCATTCTGCACGCCAGTGTAGAAAATTTAAAGTTTTGCACAATACTCCACAAAATAATAATTTTGGTCGTCGACCCAACTTCCGAAATTCAGGAAGAAATTTTTCTAATGACTGTAATTTAAACTAATTTCGAGGTGTGATTTGACTGGTGGGAACACATCTCGTTCTTTCATACATACACCAGACAATTTCCAAATTTTGTCTAAAAATTTACCAAAAGTGTCTAATGAGCGTAGAATTCGTTCTTGTTCGACTCAGACTATTGTACCTGTTACCATTGCTGAATCTAAATATGTACAGACTGATAATTTTTTTGAAGATGAAAAACGAAATGAATATTTTATTGCAAATGTGAACAATGATTGTAATTTATTACCAATAATTGAAGTGATGGTGAATAAACAAAAACTTAAATTCTTGATTGATACTGGTAGTTCTATTTCTTTGCTTACAAGGGATGTTTTTAATGAAATTAAATCTAAAATCAATTACAAACACCTGGCTTCTTCAGTCACTATATCTACAATTAATTCAAAAATAAAATTCTCTGCTTGTATTAAATTAACCTTTAAAATTAAATCAATGTTTTTTCACCACTGCTTCTATATTGTTGACATTCCAGTTAATGAACATTTTGATGGTATTTTAGGTTTTCCTTTTTTAAGAGAAAACAATATTTCAATTGATATGAAAAATTCTTGTCTTATGGTTAATGATTTAAAGGTATATTTTCTAAATAATAAAGACTCTAGCAATATGCATGTGTGTGCAACCGATAATAATGAAAAAGGTCCTAATTCAATTAAAGTAAATGACAATTCTGTTTATCTATGTCAAAAGGTCATTTTAGAATCGGATGAGCATATTTATGCTCAGGTTTGTTGTGATAATAAGTCTAGCACTGAATATTTTCTTTTTTCACCAAATGATGCTGAAAATTACATTTCTTATGAGGCTTGTTATTTAAATGAACACTTTAATCAAAACAAAAATGGTAACAAGTGCTCTCAAAAATTTTCTATATTTATTCATAATGTATCTGAACAGAAAATTCATTTAAATAAGAATACCATGATTGGTAATATTTATGATATTGATGAAGTTAAAGAAAGAGACCTAACCGATGATTCTGAGAATTTTCAAATGTGTAATTTAATACAGCCTTCATCAGAAGTGCTTAATAAAAGAAAACAGCAATTAACTTCATCTGATTTTGACTTAGCACATTTGGAATGCAATGAACAAAGTGAATTAAGTAGTTTATTACTACGCAATTTTGCTGCTTTTTCAAAAGATATGTCTACTTTAGGACACACTGACAGAGTTATTCCTGTGTTGAACTTTACTAATGATTTTCCAATAAAAACATTGCCATTTCCAATTCCTCAGGCTCTTCAAAGTGAAGCTAAAGAGCAAATAGACCAATTACTGAATGCAGGTATAATTGAACGTAACTGTTCTGAATGGGCATGTCCTGTAATTTTAGTAAAGAAAAAGCCTGACTCTTCTGGAAAACAAAAGTATAGGTTAGCCCTTGATTTGCGTATGTTGAATTCTGTCATACAAGGTTCATCATATTCTTTACCTAAAATTCAGACAATTATTGCTAATCTATCAACATATAAATTTTTCACCAGTTTAGATTTACAACAGGCTTATCATCAAATAGATTTACCAAAAGATTTACAAGATAAATTAACTTTCACTTCTCAGTTTGGCTCATTTAAATATAAAAGAATGGTTTTCGGTTTGAAATCCGCTGCCTCAACTTTTCAGGCTCTTATGGATCTTTTACTAGACGAGGTTAACTCAGATGGAATTTTTGCATATCAGGATGATCTTATTATAGGATCACATTCTTTTGAAGACACTGTACATAAACTTGAAAAAGTTTTAAAAGTTTTATGTAAATATAATTTGACACTTGCTCCTACTAAATGTTCTTTTCATAAAACATCAACAAACTATTTGGGTTTTCATATTGAAAATCATTTTATCAAGCCTATTCAATGTAACATTGAAAAAGTTGTTTCTTTTCCAACTCCTACAACAAAAAAACAATTAAAACGCTTTATTGGTTTGGCAACTTTTTACAAACACTTAATTCCTGCATTTTTTGAGTTATCTCAACCTTTGATTCAATTAACTACTCCTAAAGCTAAATTTGTTTGGACTTCTACACATGAACAAAATTTTCAAAAGATGCAACAAATATTTTTCTCTGAACCTATGGTAAGACTTCCTGACTGGAATATGACTTTTTATTTAAATACTGATGCTTCCAACATTTCTATAAGTGCTTGTCTTTTACAAATGTATGATAATAAACTACTTCCAGTTGCTTATTTTTCCAAATCGTTAAATAAAGCTGAGCAAAAGTATCCTGCTCTTAAGTTGGAACTAATGGCTATATATAAATCTGTTAATGCCTTTAAATATTATTTGTATAATAGACATTTCATAATTCTTTCTGATAGTGCTCCTTTGAAAAAATATAAAAAGACTACCAACCCAGCTGACATAATCACAAGGTGGTTACTTGAGTTGTCAGAATATTCATTTAGTTTTCAGCACATTGCTGGATCTAAGAATGTACTTGCTGACTATTTATCTAGGGAGAACTTTGAAAATAATACTGAAACTCTTGACAGTAATCCTCAGTTAATTTATGATAAAGGTGTTATACCAATTGTTGATAATGTTCCTAAAAATAATGAATATGTGAACTTTTTAGTTACAAAAAATTCAAATAGTACTGATCCACTGTTGGAAATTTCAAATGAAACTTTTTTCAGAGAGCAAAATGCTGATCCTGAGTTGTCTGTCATTTATAATGAAATTTTAAGTAAGGGTTCCTCTGCAACTCATCCTGCCTTTTTTATTCATCCAGAAACTATGTTATTGATGTGTGAAAAGTATAATGTTCATAATCAAACTTATCATCATGTAATTGTTGTTCCACATTCGTTAAAAGCAAAAGCTTTAACAATTTCTCATCTGTCACATTATGGTTTAAAAAAGACTTACGAATTTCTAACAAGGAAGTATTTTTGGAAAGGTATTTATACTGATACTGTCAATTTTGTTGCCTCTTGTACTGTATGTTTACAGGTGAAACATCATCCTACTCGACCTGCTCCTTTACAACAAACATACACACCAACTTATCCAGGACATACTATTGCTATTGACCTTGTTGGTCCTTTCAGTAATGGTCGTACTGTTCTAACAATCACTGATCATTTCTCTCGCCATATGGAGCTTGTGCCTCTTACTTCTACGTCTGCTAATGTAATAGTCGAGGCTCTTTTTAAATATTTTACAACTTTTGGCCGTCCTGCAGTGATTTTGTCAGATTTAGGGCCACAGTTTGTTGCCTCAATTTATAATCATTTTCATGACAAACTTGGTATAAAAATTAATCATTCTTCGGCTGGTCATCCACAATGTAATTCGATTGCTGAACGCATAAATACTTCCATTAAATACTCTGTAAATTCTTTATTACTTGATGGCCACAACTTCGAACATGCAATTTTAATTCACAAATCTTTGTATAATGGTTCAACACATTCAACTACTGGTTTTACACCCAATTTATTACATTTTGGCAGATAATTATCACTTATTTTTGACACATTTAACTTTGAGACAACTCCGCCAAATCTTAATGACATACACACTTATAAATTAATGCAAGAATTAGACTCTATTTATAAGAAAGCTTATCAAAACATTATTTCTTCACAAACGATTCGCTTTCAGAGACACTCACAACATGCTAGGCTCAGAGATTTAAATGTAAATGACATTGTTTATAAAAAGTCTTTGGATAAATTTAAACCTAAATTCACAGGTCCTTATGTGATCACTGAAAAACACTCACCTGTTTCTTTCTCTATTAGACGTTTGCAAGCTCCCCATCTCGAACCTCAGAGAGTACATATTGATAGATTAATTTTAGCTCCTCCACGTTCTGAATATCTTTCTTTACATAGTAATAATCACTACCATAATGGTGTTACAGATAATTTTAATCTACCTACAACTTCACATAATCAGTATAATTGAAGACCTAGAAAGTAGATGCATGTTTTCGTTTTAGTAATGGCGTGTTTGTGAAGGTACCCACAGACACTTCCTTGCTTTGTACACTGTTGTATAATATCTTGTTTGTATCTGGCTGGTCCAGTATTTTTAAAGATGTACACTTCAGTATACTGTATGATATGTATCTCTTTTTCATGAAACTTAGTCAATCAAGTTGTTGTTAATTTAAAAAAAAAAAGGGAACAATAGTTTTCTTAGGTGAGCTTACGGTTGTCGGTAATCATTTCTTTCCTACACAATTTAATGGGTTTTTCTAACCTGCACCTTCTTTACACACACAAACATACATTTTTCTTTTGTGTTTACCATTTTTTTGCATGTATTGTTTATGTTCATGTTTCGTCTGTTTGAAAGTTTCCTGTTTTTGGTCACAAAAATCTTAAATTGTTTTGAAGCTCATGTTTAAAAAAAATATATTTATATATGTTTTGATATTTTATTCATTGAAAGTTTTATTATGTTTTGCATGAAGTAAATTGTGTTTGATATTAAAAAAAAATATTAATAAATAAATAAACAAACTTTAAGAAAAAAAAAGAGAGTTTGTTTTGAAAGTTGATAGCAATACCTGTGCTGCAACTAAATTGCATTGGACACATTTCAGGTATTTGATTGCAATCATTTTGACTTGATGTACTTAAATTATGTCATGACTTTTATTAGAATCTTCTTTGACATTCATTTAATTAGAAGCTTCATCTTTGAACTTTATTTTAAAATTTAAACCTGATTAAGTGCACTAAGTATATTTGAGTTTTGTTAATAATATTGAGAAACTTTCATTTCTTATTTTGCATGGACGTTGATAATGCAAAGGACTTCGAAAGTAAATTTTTTGCACGTGCAAAGCTATCTGCAATGTTATCTGCAAGGCTATCTGCAATGTTATCTGCAAAGCTATCTGCAATGTTATCTGCAAGGCTATCTGCAAAGCTATCTGCAATGTTACGTGCAATGTTATATGCAAAGTTGTTTTTACAAAGAGATCTCACATTTATGACGTCATATGTACATATATTATTTTGAATGTTCAAGGTTATTTTTCTTTAGTTTCTGCACATGTGTAATTTTGATATGTAATGGATAATTGAATCGTTTTATATTCTTTTATTTGTAGCAGAATAATGTTGATATTTTTGCAAATGGTATTTTGTGATGTATTATTTTATAATTTGTTATGTTATTTGGTGTTGTATTTTTGTGATGAGCCCTCATAAGCGCTGCATGTTAGGCTTTCTGTTTAATTCAAGGGTTAAAGTTCTTTGTTAAAAAAAAAAATTTCTGGCGTCAAAAATTTTTTTGTTGGGCTGTGGAGAGATATATGTGACGAAGTTCACATATTTTTCGCGTCTTAAAATAATGTTCCTATGTTTCGTCTTTCTAAATCAAAATTACGTATTCCGTATTAATCTCTCTTCACTCTGTTTTTCGGCTTGATAAAATATTCTTTCCTTTTCGCGACGCTATGTCTGGGATTTTTCGGGGTTTCCCTTCTAAATTAATTTCGCTTTAGCATATGCTGTGTTAGTTCATAGCGCCTCCCGGTCTCCGTCGGTGTTTTCTCACAGGGTTGTAGCCTTTCGTATTGGCATCCGCCAAATTCTGGCACTTCTGTATTGGCATTAATCATTTAATCCGTTTGTTTCAAATTTTTATATTGTTTACGCCTACCGGACGGTGGTTGTCACGTGGGGCAGTGGCTTATGAGTGCTCATATTTTACTCGCCAACCGGTAGAGAGCTGGCAGTTTTTGTAGAAAGATTTGAAAAGACTTCTCGATTGCTCTCCGTCAGAGGAGGTTGTGTTCATTTTTTTATGGAACTCCGGCATGCCGTGTGGCCGGAACAATTAGATATGTTCCTGGTGTTCTTTTTATGAAGCAATGTACGGTGCGTAATTGAACTTGTTCTTTAATAACTGTTTTGTGAAGATACCTACAATAAAGTGCAGCTTTTTTGTGTATTCCAATTGTCCGTCAGTTTTTCTCAAATACCTTTAGTACACTATACGTCATGTAAGCGGCCGAGGGAACGTTTCTCTTAATCGACCTCCGACAACTCCCTCATAACATTGTCCCATTAACGGGCTACCACACTTAGGCACATTAACCTTACACTAACATGTCAATAAAATCGTGTACAATTTTTAAGTAAAAAGATTTAAAATTATGCATAGTCATTAGCAGTAATCCTTATAAATAAAAATGAAATTCTGTTTGTTTGTTTGTTTGTTTGTTTATTTGTTTGTTTGTTTGTTTGTGGATTTGATTCGTATACAAATCCACAAAAATGGACCTATCAGCCTGAAATTGGGCACAGATGTGTAAAATAATATAGAATAAAAGACAGTCCACTTTAAAACTTTGAAAGTCCACCCGTTCCCGGAATTTAAGAGATTTTTTATGTTCTCCACGCAAAAAGCTTTCAGTAATTGTAACCCCTGTAGTGAAAAAAGTGTGAAATAAGGATCGTGGTTGCCATGTGTGGCGATTTTGCCGAATAAAATGTTTTAAATTCTCAAAGTAAAAAAAAAAGAATAATAATGATTTTTTTTTGTTAGTTTATATTCGTAATGTTATTTTCTTTAATTATAATATCGTGTGCATGGGAAATCGGAGCAGGAATGAAATGTTTTATACGCAAAACAATAAGAATTGAAGATTTCCGAGGCTAATATGTTAAAATTTTTTAGTTTGGCGAAAAAATAAAATGGCTCAAATGCCGAGAAAGTGAGTTCTAGAGGTTTACACTGTTTCGGGCTTGGCGCAATTTACTGAGAGCTTAAGGAAACGGATTTTTGAAAACAAGTGCAAAGGTTTTATTAGAATACAGCGTTAAATTTTAATGATCCGTGCGGAAATAATGCAGTTATTAAGGGATTTCAAGTGATCTATCTTCAGCATTCTCGCCAATTGAGTGCATTGATTTTAGTTGGGGGAAATCCGCCAAATTTCAGAAAATTGAAATCTTCGCATTTAGTACATCGAGGTAACGATGAATGAAACATGTTATAGTTGATAATTTAAAAAATGAGGCTGTATTAAGGGATTCCACTTTTCAAAAAAATGCCTGGCGGTCGAACCATTTCCCATTTTGATTGCTGCTAAGTCAATGCTTCGAATGATTCCCTGAAAAAACTCTTGCAAAATGGCGTATGTTGGCACTTTGGTGAGGCTTAGATTTGAAACTGGATTTTATTATACTGGAGACTGGTATCTATATTAATAAAACAATGTGTGTAAACTGTTTGTTTGTCTGTGTCTCGCGTAGATCGCAAACGTGTGATCGTAGACCTACCAAATTTTGAACGGAAATTCTCCATGACAGGTGCCGACACACCTCGAAGCGATTTTTTCAAAATTCGAACTATTTTAGGAAATATCGATAAAAACCTATCGCAAAAGGCTAATTTTTGCTTTCCGCCATTTCGTAATTGTAACCTCACAGTGCATTAAGCGACAATTAAGCTTATCTAAGTTGCCACATTCGGCAGTTCATTAAATGATTCAGACTCTTGAAGTAAAATTTAAAGAATAACGATTTTTTTTATTTTGACTAGATTATTTGTAAGGTTGTTTTTAAATTAAAATATCGTGTGCATGTGAAAGCAGAGCGGGAATGAAATGATTTATACTCAAAATAAAAATAGAATTTGGAAATTTTCCGAAAATAAATGTGTAACTTTTTAATTTGGCGAAAAATAAAAGGGGTTGATGTCCGATTTTGTGGAGGATTCTAACGCTTGGCGCTATTTATCGTAATTTAATCGTCTGCTATTTGGGTTATGAATACACCTGCGTATAAGTTTTTGAAATTTTCATTCAGTTGGAATTGTGCATTTTTCTGAGCAGCTTTTCTGCACCTATTTCTAATATATTACATCCAGAAAAAAGGATGTTAGAAATATCAATTTTAATTTTGTTTAATCACACTCATGAATAATGATAAACTTTCCAAGTTAATAAAAGAAGGAACGAAAATAGGGAAGACCCATGGATTATAACTCTTTTTATATATAGCACTTTAGTGCGTATTTTAAATCTGAAAATGTGTCAGATTTTCTATGATTCTAGCGCTTGGCGCAATTTAATGAGAGGGTATTTTTAAAAACAAGCGTAGGTAATCTTATAAATAAAAATCAAATTCTGTTTGTCAATTTGTTGATTTGGGTAGTATACAATTCCACAAAAATGGACCTGTCAGCCTGAAATTTTACACAGATATATGTAAAATAATATAGAATAAATGATAGTCCACTTTAAAACTTTGAAAGTCCATCCGTTCCCGGAATTTAAGAGATTTTTTATGTTCTCCACGCAGAAAGCTTTATGTAATTGTAAACCCTGTAGTGAAAAAAGTGTGTGAAATAAGCATCTTGGTTGCCATGTGTGGCGATTTTGCCGAATAAAATGTTTTAAATTCTTAAAATGAAAAGAAAAGAATAAATGATTTTTTTAGTTTATATTTGTAAGGTTATTTTTTTAATTATAATATCGTGTGCGCATAAGAAATGAGAGCAGGAATGAAATGTTTTATACGCAAAACAATGAGGATCGAAGATTTCCGAGACTAATATGTAAATTTTTTTAGTTTGGTGAAAAATAAAATGGCTGATAGGCCGATTTTTAGAAAGTGAGTTCTAACGGTTTGCACAGTTTTAGGCTTTTTGGAGCAATTTACTGAGAGCTTAAGGGAATAGCATTTTTGAAAACAAGTGTATAGGTTTTCTTAGAATACAGCATTAAATTTTAACTATCCGTGCAGAAATAATGCAGTTATTAGGGCATTTCAAGCGATGTAGCTTCAGAATTCTCGCCAATTGAGTACATTGATTTAACTTGGGGGAAATCCGCCAAATTTCAGAAAATTGAAATCTTCGCATTTAGTACATCGAGGTAACGATGAATAAAACATGTTATAGTTGATAATTTAAAAAATGAGGCTGTATTAAGGGATTCCACTTTTCAAAAAAATGCCTGGCGGTCGAACCATTTCCCATTTTGATTGCTGCTAAGTCAATGCATCGAATGATTCCCTGAAAAAACTCTTGCAAAATGGCGTATGCTGGCACTTTGGCGAGGCTTAGATTTGAAACTGGATTTTACTTGAGACTGGTATATATAATAAGACTGGTTATAGATAAAAATGAATGTTGGTATGTGTGTAGGATGTTGAAAAACTCAGGACCGTTTCACCGATCACCATGAAATTTGGTTCACCTAAGTGTTTTATCAGAGAAGGTTTTTATGCTATCCGTTTTCCTCTAACTTGCCACTAGCTGGCGCAGCAGAACGTCGAATTCTATTCCGTTTAGCCGTTTGCTATGCGAATATCGTCCAACCGATTTCGATGAAATTTGGTACACGCGAATATTAGAACACGGAGAATATTTTTCACTATCCATTTTGCTGTAATTTGCCGCTAAATGGCGCTGCAACGCATCAACGTCTATACCGTTCGACCGATCGGCATAAAATTTTTTATACTTACACATTTGAGCACGAAGAATATATTCTAACTGCGTTTCTTTTGATGTTACTCACCACTAGGTGGCACTGCAATGCATTATTATTTTAACTCGCCACTAGATGACGCTGCAGCAGGCCAAATTTTTGACCATTCAAACGGTGGCTATGAAAATCAGTACTCATAGCTATTTGAACAATGAGAATATTTTGGCGTTATCCATTTTTCTATAACTCGCCACGTGACGGCGCTGTAGCAAATCATTACTTTAATTAACCACTAGATGGCCCTGCAGTGTATCACTTCTTGACTGTGCGAATGATCGCTATGGAAATAGGTATACATAGATATTTGAACACGGGGAAGAGTTTGGCACGATCCATTTTCCTATAACTTGACACTAGATGTCGCGTCAACACATGAACTTCAGGACTATTCAGCCGATCGTCATGAAAATTCGTATGCATCGATATCTGAATGCGAAGAATATTTTCGCCGTATACGTTTTGCTAAAACTCGCCACTAGATTGCGCTACGCCGCATGACCTTCTGCACCATACAAACGATTGCCTTGAAATTCGGTATGCATGGTTATTGAACACAATATAAAGCGATATCCATTTTGCTATATCTCTTTATTACAATAAATAGTAATCCCCACAAATCGTAATATCAAAAAGTCCATTCATTCCCGTGCGAAGAACGGGTACTTCAGCTAGTATGGGCTAAATATAAATGGCATTTACGGTGATAAATTGCAAATAACATGACCTTTAGTGAGAAAAAAATGATAAGGGGGCTATTTTTAGCTAAAAACGTAGCTTTATTTCATTTTATGTTTTTAGGAATGAAAACACAAGGACATAAAGAGCGGCTGAATTTGGGAAAAAAAGGGAAGATAATGCAATATTAATGACGAAAAAAAGGATGATTTTTTTTCACATCATTTCATGGAAATGTTGCATTTGGTTATGTATCCTCAAAAGTATAAGAAATCAGATTAAAAGATCTCCGGATCTTCTTCTTTTTCATGTTTATTAGCAGTAAAATGTTGTTAATTTAGTCTCATAAAAGTATTGAGAAAAATAAAGTGAAATTCTAGGCTCGAAATTATGATTAAGAACTGAAAAAATACTTCTCTTCGGAGCATTTTAAGGGCGAGAACAATAAAAATCGAACGTCGCAGTAATATTTTTGGTTTCGATGGATCTAATAGATAACAGCTAAAAAAAGGTTCCGTTGTATTTCATCAAATGTTATTACTTCATGTAAGGCAAATTTTATCATACGAAATTATCTAAATGTGTAAACAAAGCCGAAGTTACAAAGTTCAGAACTAATTTTTGAACTAAACATTTCATTAAAAACCAAAATACAACATTACGAGAATTTTCAACAACTGGGGTTAGAAATGAAAGTACGGACCTTTTTTTTTTATATAGATTTTGCCGTTCTTCACATCGCAACGTTCAACTTTTCAATACAGTATCTAAATGCTAATACGATCACTTACCATTAAATTGTTCACTTTTCGTAGTATGACAGTAAAATCTTACATTTGGAACCAAGAAAGAGTTAAACAAAGATAGTAGTGGGTTGTATAGGTAATTTCAAAGAAGTTAAAAAAATTAAAAATGTAAATATTGCCCCTCAAAAAGTAAAGATATTTATTTACAAGGCACTAATCTACAATAGATTGCTCTAAACAAATATCTTCAACAACAGTTAAAGCTTATGACTACGTTTGATTTCTGCTATTTTATGAAGGGTAAAGGAGAACTATATAAGACATATGAAAGAGAAATGGTCATAGTTTTTTATGGCAAAATGTTACGTTCAAAAATGTTTCTTTCGCTTAGTCAGTAAGTGCTCCACGGCTCCGTTTCAGACATTAAAAAAAAAAAATATTACTTATCTACAACTTAAAACATTTAACTAACCAAATCAAATAAACCAATAAATAAACTGATAAAATAACATGAAAAATACTCAGGTATCGGGAAATTTCAACAGTCTCTCATTTTTGGCATACTCTCCATAGAGAGGTCTTCCTTGTTAGTTGCTGCCATTTCACAGAAATCAGACTTCGAAATTTCAATATCAAGTTTTGCATACATATCTATATCTCCCAAGTCTTACCTATGCAATATCTAATATGCATACTTAAATTTTTAAGAAATAAATTTACGAAGAAAAACACTAAAAGAAGAGATTGATCTTTTAAAATCAAGTAACTGCAATAACAATAAAAATCCAGAGTTATGCTTAAAGAAAGCATTCGCATTTTTTTACTCAATCTCAAAACGTAAAAAAAAATATCAGTCTGGAATGTGAAAAATGCTGATCCAATATCAAGCAATAAATTTGGAGTTCAATAATAGAATGGAATTCGCGAAATGTGTTTTTGAACTTTCATTTTTATTCCTTGGCATTATTATGACGTTTACGGTTCAAAATAAGAGAAAAATTATCCCAGAAAACTGTTAATGGTTTGAGAACACTGCAAATTTCGAACTGTGCAGTCAAAGATAACATCTCGATTATTGATTTGCATCAATTAGATATAATTTTGATTGCAGGTTCAATGAGCCTTTATATATACGTAAAATAAGAAAACGATTAATTAATTTCTATATTTACATTTGTTCACGTTTGAAGATGTCTGCTAGTAATTAATTAAAAAATAATAAGAGCACACGTGTGTGTGTGTGTGTGTAAAATACTTTGTTTAAGGTTACATATGTCTACTTATTCAGACTTAACATTTTAAGATGCTTTAAATTTACCAACCAGCTTTAACTCTTTAAACTTTGTTTCAGATTGGTTTTGGTAATATATCACCGTTATGTACGCCAAAGGATATGCTAGAAAATAGATAAGTGAGGTAGTAGCCTAATGGTTAGCACACCAGCCTATCACTTTTGGGTTCAAGTTTTAGCACATTCTTTATGCATACATACAACATTCTTATGCATACATCCATATACACTCATGTCCATAAATTAAGGATAATTCAGAATCACACAGAAATTGATCTCTAAAATAAAAATTTCACCTGTGGAATGATCACACACATCTTGAAGAAGAATATGCAAATTACAGAAAACCACCAGATGGCGTGGATGGTACGTCACAATGACGAGAGTGTAAGAGAGGGGTATATAAGGAATGGTGGCAAAGAAGTAAAATTGTTCACAAGCGCTGTGAAAGCCTTTCAGTGCAAAAACTGCATAGTTATGGCACAAAGGAGGCATTTGGATGATGTTTTACGTGGCAGAATTATCGGACGACTGGAATGTGGACCTCGGATACCCAGCTGGAAGTATCCGAGGAACTTGGAATCGCCCAGAGTGTCATCTCCAGGCTTTGGCAACGATTCCAAGATGATGGTAATGTGAGTAGACGTTACAGCACAGGTCGCCCCCGAGTTACAACGCCGAATGAGGACCGCTATTTGGCAGTTACTGCCAAAAGAAACAGACGGAGTACAGCATCAGACCTGTCTCGTCAGCTCTCTTCAGCTACCGGTACGACAGTTTCAAGGCAGACCGTGTACAGACGCTTAGGGCACATTGGTCTATATGCTCGTAGGCCTGTCAGATGTGTTCCACTTACCGCAACTCACTGTCGCCTGCGATTAACCTGGAGTAGAGAGCATGCATTGTGGACACCGCAACAGTGGTCTTGTGTGATGTTTTCCGACGAATCCAGGTTTAGTTTGGAGTCTGATTCTCGCCGGACATTCATCTGGAGAGCGCCAGGTACCCGTTACCACCAAGAGAACACCATTGAAAGACACCATTACGGTGGTGCAGGATGGCTCGTTTGGGGAGGAATTATTCTTGGTTCCAGAACTGACCTGCATGTTCAGAGTGTAACGATGACAGGCCACATCTATCGGGATGTCATTCTGGAAAAACATGTACGTTTGTTTCGGGGCGCCATGGGTGCTGAATTTGTGTTTATGGATGACAACGCCCGTCCTCACCGTGCCAAACATTGTAGACGAATGCCTTCAATCGGAGGATATCACCCGTATGCATTGGCCAGCATACTCACCGGACTTGAATCCAATAGAGCATGTGTGGGATATGCTTGGCCGACGAATTGCAGCCCGTCAACCCCCTCCCACCTGTCTACCGGAAGTTCGGAGTGCATTGCTTGATGAGTGGTGTAATATTCCCCAAGATCAGATTGATCATTTGATTCTCAGCATTACTAGGCGTTGTCAGGCCTGTATTGCATCGTCCGGGAGACATACTCCGTATTAACCATCCTACTAACCATGTTATACTGTTTTTTGTAAATAGGTTCTTTTTTGAAATTTGGCCAAGGGAGTAAAACTTGCAATTTTTATTAATTATGTCAAACATATAGCATCTTTTTTGCTCTTTACTTTTTGTTTAATAAATAGACTTTACAAATAAGTCAAATTTGTTTTGCTTCTTTCTCTTTCTTTGCCTGAACTTCATTATCCTTAATTTATGGACATGAGTGTATACATTCATATTCTGTCCTTGCCGTTCTGGTAGTGCCTAAATTAAATGAGCTTATCTAATAATAATAAAAATCTGTAAAATAACCCTGGTGAAACATTTCAAACATGCAGTTTTATAGTTCCGTACATATCTGTGGGATCAGATTAGTCACTGACTCCAATAAACACACTGCTTTTATTTAAAAACGAGTCATTTCATGATCAGAAACAGCATTCCAAAATCTCGCATTCGCAAAAAATATTAACTACGTGAAAATATAAAAAGTTGTTTGTTCTATAGATTTGGAATGTGTAAATGCAACACCTTCTACCTATAGAAAGCTTAACAACTGAAGCTTTGATGTCATCACTATTTCTACAAAAATGACGTCATCACAATTTTATTTTCACAAAGTAAAACTATCTAAAATTTCTGGTGAATGCTACAAATATTAGAAAATATCTTAAATTAAACATTAAAATTAAAATGCCCTTCTTATACAAAATCATTCATTCTGAACTATTTCCTTATCACATTATCTAATTAGCCATGGTTAAAAACTGGCATTTGTCGTAAAATTATATTTTTTATCTAACATTATAAAAATATTGTTATTCATAAATAACTTCGCCAGAAATTTTTAATAGTTTTATTTTGTAAAAATAAAACTTTTAACTTTAGGCCTAATGATGACGTCAAAGTTTGGTGACGTAGGAGTTGTGAGGCTTCCTTTATCTGGGAGGTGTTGGGGAATAGCATAAGTGCTGCATTAGCCAAAAGGGTTTATCTAGTGATTAAAAGTATCGTTTTTCATTGTTTGTTTATTTATTTGAGTCAAGATAATGATCAGCTTCCTACATATATGTAGAACAATTTTAGGATATGTAGAACAATAGTTAGGATTTTATAATAATCCTAACAATTTTCACTTTATCTGGCTCATAACAAATTTGAAAGCATTTAAAGCCAGAAAAAATATTTGAATCTTCTTTTTAAAATAAGATGCAACTATGGTGTTGTTATTGGAAATTTATTAAATCATTCAAACACAAGACATTGACCATAACAAATTCGTTGCGGTCTTTAACGTAACCCCAATCTGATATTAATATTCTTTCCTTCTGCAGAGATTAAATTACAATAAGCGTTTACCTCGAACAAAAACCAAAACAACTGTGCACAACTAGCACAGATTAGACATCAAGTGTCTCGTTTATTTTGTACTTATTTGACCTAAATGGTAAAAGAGCAACGAACACCGATTTGGACGACTACCAAGCAGACTACAGAAGTATTTTGGTCGTCAGTTAGGTTGAATATTTCAGCCATTGAAGATAGAATCAATTTATCTTAAAACTTACCCCCTCAAACAAATTTTTACTTTTTCCATCATCATGTTAGTCATAGAAACTTGGTTATTATACCTTATTTTGATTCTAATTACTTTAGGGAGTAAACAAAAATATTTTTTTAAACAATAAAATACTTTATTTGAATTTTTTTAAAGTCAGATTACAAAGTATATACATATATATTTCGTGTGTTCACTGATCAAAATAATTTAATTTTTTGTAGCAATAAATATGTGAGTGTCATAGTATAACAGATAAGGCAGAAACCTCAAGTACTGGCATACTATCATTTAAAACAATTATTTGTCTAACTTATGTGCTTTCTGGTAATGACGTATTATCCCGGCGGTCCACCGAGACGAGCGATTTTTCTGATAAATGCTTCAGATAAATGCTGAATACATCAAATTATTGTTCCGGGTTAAATTAACCTGATCTTTAAGGGTGATTCGGTTTAGAACTATTCAAACCATTTACGATGATCCGGATGAAAAAGGTTCTTTCATCGTAGACCACGGCACGGCCACCAATTTAGCAATTTTCTTTTGCCACCATTTTTCGCACACGAAGTTAAATAACGTCATGAAATTGCTTAAAATCACTATTAATACTTAATACTATCATTAAATATATGTTATTACTATTACTATTACAACTGCTATTAATATTGCTCATAATGACAAATTTCATTTCGCTTGGTAACCATATGGATGCTTTATCGCTCTTCCATTTGGCTGCATACAGTGTTCTGCGATTGAGGCAACACTTCATTCAGAAAATAGCTATTTTTATTATGACTTTTCTAATTTTTAGTATGCTCAGTTTTTTTTTCTGCAGTTCAAGATAGTTTCGCCGCCCCATACCTTATTGTTGTTTATACTCAGTGCAGTGTTGGCCAAATTATTGGACTCGTTTTAACCAAAATTATGTTTCTTTGTTTTAATAGTAGCCTATGGCGTGGCGACTTTTTTCTTTTAATGTGCGATAAACGCGCCAAGAATATTGTAAATTCGATATTTTAAAGCTGTGAATAGATCCCAAGGATCTTGCATTTTCCCGTGTGAATTTCTTTGTAATCTAGCTACTGCGTGACGTACGTAACCACTAACAAATATGCTTGCTTCATTTAACGTCATTGAACTACTAACTTGGATTTTTGCGCATGTGTGATTGTTATTGCACTAATGTTTACATCTTGCTGCTGCCGTTCGCAGCGTGGAAATATCGTCGATTTTGGTACCGCATACGTTAGCGTATTACATAAGTAGATGCTTCACTTGAAGAGTAAAGTATGCTTTTAAAATCGCGTAGTTGCGTAAGGCTTAAAGTGAAGGAATGTTTCTTTTAAAGAAGGAAAGACTGTTGCATTTTAATTACCTTTACTACGCATATTAAATTGTTAGACAATATTCGTAATGCAATAAGAAATTGCGACAATACTGAAAAGAACAACGATGTAAGTAACGTGCTGTTACACGTTATAGGATGAGTAGTTTGCGAATGAACTAGTTCGATTGACCTAATCGTTAAAAATAACTGAACTAACCGGTTCCAACGGTTACGGTTGGCAACAGTTTACCAGCACATTTGACGAAAAAAATATTTTCCGGGAATGACCGCTGGGATAACACGTAAGTACCAGCTTACTCTAAAAATTCATCATGTCTAAAAATGTACAAATTTAACAAAAGATCAAAGTACTGGAATTCCAGTCTTCTAAAAATCTCGTCTTTCCATTCAAAATACTATAGATATATTTTAAACAACATATTTAAATTTTAAAAGAAACATAAAACAAGCAAAGCTAGAAAAATAAAAACAGTACGCCCTTACGAAAAATAAAAACAGGACGGACAGGAGTTTCCATGAATCACCCATAGAAGTACATTCGAAAAGAAACACAATTTCAGAGGCGTAAAAATTTATTACTAGATTGCTCGTCTAGGTGTTACACAGAAATTGGCAGCCCAATAAAAATTGTTACCAAACCCTTGCCATTCTCTCAGTTCACTTTCCTTAAATGTTGTTCCGTTAAGTAAGAAAAGAAAAAAAGACACATACGAACTATTCTTTCTCTTCTAAGAAATCAAGACGAGAGAGTGTATCAATATCTTTGATGAAATTGCTGCTTCGATCAATCCCGAAAAAAAAAGGGAGGTTGGGGGGGAATAAAAGGACGGGACTAGTAGTGATTGCTCCTGAAAGTGCTGATACGATAACGAAGCGCCGGTGAGGGATCCGATGATTTAGTTAGGGGTTACGATTAGGTCCCAATCGTGCTCAGGCCCCATAAAGTTCTGCGGAACGAGCACTAGTCCCCTGGGCGAGTGCTTTATTTATCCCCTGTGAGCGATACACGTAACTGGCTCTCGTCGAATCCGGATAGTTCGTTGGTGTCCGAATATGAAAAGGAGGTTGCCAGATTTATTTCTATGCGGATAACGTGTGTTTGGCGTGTGAAAATGCAGTTAGAATTTAAATTTCTGCTTGGCAGTTTTGTAGCGGTCGTCAAAAATAAATTTAAACGGCCACTGAGAAGGTTTTTTAAGATGTTTAATAAATCATTTTTCTGTAATTTTCAACTATTATTAGGTAGAAAACAATTCCAATCAGCAAAATTCAAGAAAATTCATAAACTGGCTTAAAGTTTAAAAATAAATGAAAGAAAAACGCTCTGCTACAAAATATTAAATTTTAAAAATGGGAAAGAAAGAAAAAAAATTAAGCATTTCGCATTTTATGTACATATTATTTGTCAGATAATAAGTATCATAAATATAGTACAAACAGTTAAATAAATAGGAATGCTGAAACTATCAGTACATATCTACACTGTTACCCAAACAGTACATTTTTCCTTAATGGAAAGAAAATGAGAGCTTATTATTGTCCAAGTATTATTTAATGTACTCTTTGTTACTACGTTTTATCAATGTACAACAAAGTTTATCTATTCTTGTAAACGAGTAATATTCAAGATCAGATTTTATCTCAAAACATTTTCTGGATATCCATTAGGATTCTCAAATTTAGTTTATTGATACGCTTGTTGCTTAAATATACACATTAGCCACAAAAATCTTACTTCGAAAGCCGGACGTTACTGTCGAATTTTTTGGATGCTTCGGCCGACCTTGTTTGTTTCGCCATTTTTTGGCAGATACTGAAACTATACCGAATGTCACCGTTAGGAGTAGGCACTGGTGAAAGATCCTGCAATACACGCAAAACGAGTACAATTAGTATGCGCATACTGAAGTTATTTTTAAAAATTCAAAACATTTTATAAAGTCTACATACAGATATATTTGGTACAAATAGGATTTTAAGAATAATTCGTATAAAAAAAATGCATTTAAAATCCTCCTTATTAAATATTTTCATTCATACAAATACACTGCAAAAAAAAGTCTGTCAAATTTACAGAAAAAAAACTGTCAGCCAGGATGCCAGTTTATTTCCGTTTTTTTTTTTTTTAAACAGAAGTCGTCCGTAAATTTTACAGATTCTCAGTTTAGTTTACAGAAATTTTCCGTATAAGGAAAAAAATTCGGAAGACTTCGGTAAAATATGCGGAAATAAACTGGCGTCCTGGCTGACAGTTTTTTTCTGTCAGTTTATCAGGCTTTCTTTTGCAGTGTAGCTTATAATTTAATTAAAAAACAATAATCTTTACTTTAATGAAAAAAAATTATTTTTCATGAAAACAAGTAAATTAATACGAGTAAATGACTATAGATATTAAAGCTATAAATAAATTAATATTGGAGAAATGCAAGAAAATAAGCTTCGCCAGTTTGGGAAGAGCAACTGAACAAGTTAATTTTGCTCCCTTCGCTGAGCTACCACCAGTTAGCCCGAAATAATATTTCAGTTTGGTTCTTCATAAGTGGAAAGTAACAAACATAGCAAATGGATCACCTATACAAGAAGCACTAGGCCCATTTAATGACAAGAAATTTAACCTGGTTTGCGAAAAGGATTCAGGATGCGAATTTAACACTGGCAAAATTGTGAATTCCAGCTATAAATCGTTTTCGAACTAGTGAAAATCAAACCTGAAACATAACCTTGCGAATAAAGCGAAACCTTGCGATAAAGCGAAACTAAACCTTGGGTCTGCTTGGTTCTTGCTTCAAAATTAAGAAGCCCCCACTAACGATCGACTTCTGCATGATATTGACTTCTGCATGAGGTAGAAATGAACTCTTCGGGATTTTGTGATGGAAGTTCACACCCTTGGCAGGTGCTGCCGCTATCGATCTAATCGGGATTTGGGGTTGGTACAAAATGCTGTAAAAAGCAGAAGTGCCTAGCTCCCATAATCCATGAAAACAGGATAAACAAGCAAACTTAAAATTATGTTCAGTTTAATACTGAGATACTTAAGGCATACATACATTCCTAAAATCTAGTATCTAAGAGCGTAATCTATTATATAAATGTGAAAGCTTGTTTGTCCGTCCGAAACATATTTAAAAAGAAATCCAAAAATGCTCATATTTCAATTTACATTTCAAAAAATTACAGAAATCTATTTATTTGAACATTTTGTCCCACACATCAGCTCCCATTTCTAGGTTAAATGGGTTTCCTGTTCGTACAATGTAGCTTATACGGCAAAATATTTAAACATTTCTTCCTTTTAAGGCAGATTTTGCTGTATTAGCTTAGGCATCCTTTGACTTCAGTGTATTATACTATATTTCAAACGGGAATGCATCTGGCAATTTTTTAAATTAAGGATTCAATGTCACACCAATTAAAATATGTTTCATAATATATGGGTTAGCGTGCTTTATTTCCTTATATTTAAGAGTGCATTACTGTGATTTCTAGAGCTTTTTTTTTCTATCGCACGCTGGTTTACGCGAGAGAAATTAAAAAACTCTGTTTATGGTTAAAAACTATTAGAAGCAATCAGTGTTAATAGTTGCGTAAACTTTCTAATGTAAATCAAAAATTAACGCCTCCCAAAATTGACCTGATTACCGAAAGCGCGTCAAAGTTTGCGGAAGGGGGATACTTAATTTGGCAGAAAGTAGGGGCAAACGGAAACCAAGAAATTTAGTCCAAATGAGGGCCTAGAACGTGACGAGGGTGAATTTTTTTCTTCTTCTTCTGTATCCCCCTCTTTTACTTTAGTCCCTTGGCTCTAACGAGACCTAATCATTTGGTGGAAACAATGTTACAAAGAAACATTGTGAAGAAAATTTTATCTTCTTGCTGTAAACGAATTCTTTCTGCTTGCAGAACTTGTGATAACCCTTCTGGAAAAAGATAAATAGACTTTTTCTTCATTCGTTCTCTCTTTTTTTCTTTCTCAATATTTCACTGCACATAGCGATTTAAAAGATTTTTTTAACTTTTTTAAAAATACAATGAAAATAAGGAAATAAAGAAAAATACCTATTTTAAGTCTTAGCCTATTTTATTGGCTGAGGCATGAAGTATCACAGACTAACTCCAGTTTTCACAGATTTATACTTACTTTTCGTAAACTAAAACACGCTAGCATTTTCTCAAACTCTATTGAATTTCGTTTCTCTTTCATTCTTTCTATTTTTTTTCTTTTTAAAGTATCGAATGATAATATATTGTAATTTATTATTACAAAAGTTAAAAAAAAAAGATATTTTATGCGACAGTCATTACTAGTAGCGGGTGGGGTGAGGGGGCTTCATCCCTTCTCCCTCTACATGCACACACACTGAGACCCCAAGTTCTATGGCAACTTTGTGTCCTCTTGATATCTACTGTTACACCTCTGATAACCTAATAACCAATCAATAGCCGCGTGGATAAGAGGCTGAGCATTAGTAGATGGGTGAAGTGTGACGGTCTAGAGTTCTAGCCTACCGCACGTCTGTCGATCTAACGGTCTGGTGTTTGGAGCAGTTTTGTCCCGATGTAACGTCAATACATGTTAGAGATCCTTAAAAAGTCCTCTATCCAAAGCATTCCTTTCTTCGGCAGATAGCCCTAGCGTACATTGACTTACAAAATAAAAGCAAAATCAGCCCTCTGAATTTTTTCGGGCGAATTCGGAAACACTCTGTATAATCCGAAATATTCAGCATTCCGAACACCCCCTGTAACAATTAGTTTGGGTAACTAAAAAACCACTATATTTAAAGTATTAAAAAAAAAGAGTTGAATTAGTTTTGAGTGCCATAGATTTCCATGCAAAGCTTCAGCTGCATCATTTTGATAGAAAACGGGATGAAATTTAAAACCGAATGTCCAGATGAAATTTTGAACAGAAGAACGCCATAATAATAGAGCAAAATAATAAAAAGTTCACTTTTGTGCATTCATTATTGTAAAACTAGTAATTACCTGAATAATCTCTTTCCTATGCATTGCTTAATTTATATTTTAAAATTAGAAAGAATCAAACTTTTTTTCAAGCAATCACTTTCACTAACAGCTTCTGCATAAATAAACTGGTATTTAAAGAGTTTATTAACAGAGCGTCTGAGATTTTCCCGCATAAATACAAGTGGAAAAAATAATAATAATCCCGCAAAATGTCCTCCGTCAGACAAGGAAGTCAGTTCACACATGACAGCGTCAATCGCTTCATATGTGACAAATTGAGCAAATGCGGAAAATTTTCCTAAAACGGATTTTTTGCGGCAGCCCTCTCTCTCCGAGCTGTCTTGTGTTTTGATGGAGTAGGCAGACGTGTGTCAATCTGTCACTGTTCGGTGTGCCGTTTATCTGTGTGTAGACTACATTCCAGCCTTTTTTTATCATTAGAATCCTATTAATTGAAAACCTTAAAAATGTATGACGTTTACTGACTTACGCTTACCAAATTTCAGAAGATATTTTTAAATTTTTCCACTTGATACTCTCTATAACGATGAACCCAGCCTATGTATATATATCTATAGTATAGCTGTGATGTCATCCCTTCGGAATTTCTATTTACTCAACTTATTTTGAACGTATTACTTCAAAAAATAACTTTTTTACAACCAACTGTCAATAACGATTATTTTAATTCTTACAATAACTAATTGGTGAATAGGACTTATAAAGGCATAAATATAAACATTTATATTAACAAGTAAACAAAGAAAATTTACTAAATAAGGTCTTTTTTTTCAATGTTAAAATGAAATAAATTTTTTTGTATCTTCATTTTATGTTCATTGATAGTTAAAAATGCAATTGAAATTTTCCTTTAATGAAGTAGCAAAAGAAAATGCAATATAATTTACACCAAATTATAAGATCATACGCAGGCGCGTAGCCAGGAAAGTTTTTCGGGGGGGGAAGGGGAATATGAACTTATAAGCGTATAAATAGACAGAATTTCTGCATGGCATTAATCTTGTGACCACTAATCCAAAATTTTCGGGGGGGGGGATATATCCCGATATACCTCCCCTCTGGCTACGCCCCTGATCATACGTATAACTTGCGCTTCACTTCTACAAAAAAACTGTAGTCTGGGCCACTAATGACCGATAAGTTATTCTGTTGGTAATGTGCATTTTCATTTTAATAATTAGAAAACACGCCCAGTGCTCTAATAACGTGCAACCTGTAAACCACAATAAACTCTCTAGAAGATTTACTTCTCAGCTCCCTACAGGCTTCGATATATTTGATTTTCCTTTATATGTAATAAAATATTGTTGCAGAAAACTGCTTGTTTCCTGGGTTCGCCGTTCTAAAGTCCAGTAGGTGTAGAAAGTTCTAGTAAAGAGTCCACTTGTCAGGATGGAACACGAACATTATTACTTCTAGAACTTCGTCGAACAATCAGCTGTAGAAAATTCACAAAGCACAATCAGACAGTAGCGTGCTTATGGCAGTCCGCTTAGTATAGAAGCTGTCACAAATGCTGTATTTCTCACACAAACACTTCCAGAGGCAAAAATTCAGTGGAAGTATACGAGGGATTTCGTAAACAGTCCCTCAAGACGCGTCACTGAAGAATTTACACACAGCACTTCAAAACAAGGCTTCAAAAAGGCAAGCGAAAATACAGCTTCTATAGCACAATTCACAGCGTAATACAGCGAACACACTCAACGAATGCTCTGTGAGAAACTGCTCTTCGGTCTCTCTGCCTCCGATTTATAGGAAAAGAAGCTTCTCGAAGAATGTATTTCCCGAAGATTCCACATAAAACGGGACTTTTGTTTACGTCATAGAAGAGAAATAGAGTAATATTAGGCTATTATGTGATGTTAATGCAGTAAAACAAACTTTAAAGGCCCCATTGGAAAAATCGCGATAAATGTCCGAAATGTTGCCAAGCTTGGCGACTTTTGGCGAAATATAGCCAAATTTGGTGCCAAAAATAAATCCGTAAAAGTGAGGCTAACGAAGCTCTAGCATCAATATTTCTCGAGATTTTAGAAAACCCAATAGGGAAACTCAAAACTCCGTATCTCGCGTTCTAGTTGACCGATTTTGATGGAACAAAATGCAAAACGTCAAATTGTAAGCGTCAAACGCTATTTGACGCTTAGAATACGAATTTTAAACTATTTTTAACAGTCAAGAGGCAGAACAGAGCGAAATTTCGTAACAATATATAGTTTTAGGTAATTGAAAGGAGACCAGAAAGATCCATGCTCGTGCACCGATTATAAAACACTTTCCAACGCGATCCAGTTTCAGTATTGGGAACCAAGGGATGGGGGCGGCGACAGGGCGATCGACCCACTACCAAGCCCATGTTTAACCTGTTCGCTCCCATCATTTAAGAAGACATTGTGTACTGAAAGGACACACAATGATTACTAGGCAATGAATTGGTGTCTATTTACGACAGAAGCGCTGAAATCAAAAGCACTTTTGAACTTAATAGGAGAGTGTTGAAAACATGCAAACTGTACACATTTTTACCTAACATGACAAAAACTAAACCAGACGCTTAAAAATAAAGCAACAACAACCTTTCCAAAAAAGCCAAGCGCCAAGATATACACGCGCTCTTAAATATTTCGATTTTCTTCTCCACCGTTTAAGGAAAAAAACTTAATTCATTTACAAAAGATAGCATAGAATTTCTGGAATGCTTCCAAGATCCCCCCCCCCTTCCGAGATATGTGTTGCAAACATGAAAGCATGTCCTGATCTGTATCCAGCAGACTTTACTACTTGGGGGCATTTCATTGAATATAGACCCTATAAATTTTGGGAGCTTCTTTTATTTTCATCCTGGAGAAGAAATAAACAAAATAATACGGAAACGTTTGGCAACTATCTCATTCAAGAGTAATTTCATAATTTGGGCTGAGGTTAGAAACAGTTATATGCACTCCACTCGTTTGAAATACTGCTTATTCGTCATATTTAATAGTACGAATTTTTTCTTTTTAACCATGATTCTTCAAGCGGAAATAGTTTGCCTGTAATTTTTTAAAGTAACTCTTGAGTCATTTCTATGTAATGCATATATATTTAAACTAAATTTTTTAATATATACCCTTGGATCAAAACTAAGAAATTTTCAAATATTTTTAAGCATAATATTCTTTCACTTTAAATCAGCACTAAGCTAATTTTTCTATAATGTATTGTTTGATGATTTGTAGTAGTAAACTCTAACTATAACATTTTTTTCTAATAATAAATGTATATGGGTCATTTTTGAAAACTGGGTGCCATTTGGAAATTAAGAAGCAAAAATAAGATTTCAAGAAATGAGTAGATTTTTATTTATTTATTTTTTTCATTATATAAAACATGCTTTGTTTCTGAACATTATTTGAGAACTATTCATGAATTTTTTCTTTAATTAGTATTTTATATATTTCCATTATCAGATTTGATGAAATTTGTCAAGTCTGTTACCGGACATTTTCTTTGAAATTTGTATACTTGCATATGTTTAGCACAAAATATTGCAAAGGATAATTACAAGTATACTTTTTGTTTGTCATGTCTAATACCAAGTTTGTCATGTCTGTTACTTATTATAGTAACAGACATGGCCGGTACCAGACAAGACATGACATTGCAAAAAACAAAAATTCATGAGTCTAAATAATGCCACAAGAACATGAAAAGAGACACTAATTTAGACTAAAAAACTAATGGTCTAAATTAATCAATTGAATTAACAAATAAATAAATATATTTTATACAACTGATTAAGGTAACAGACATGGCATGCAATAAAAATACTTATCACAAATAGGCTTTTGCTTTTTCAGTCAAACGCCAAAAACTCCTAGAAGTCTGTTTATATTTTTTTTTTTCGACCTTGCTTTGATGGTAAACAGGTGTTGCTGTTCTCAAATTTCAATTTTGGTGTTTAAGTTGAAAACTATGTATGGTAACAGACATGATAACAATGTCCGGATAGCTATTTTTAATTATCAAAAATCTTGTATTTTTCTTAAAACCTTAAAAAAACTTTTCAAAATGTAATTTAAACTCTATTTCACAATGTTAAAACATGTCAGGGCAGAAATTTTTGTTTTTAGGCAGTAATTCTGCATAACACGTTTTATGATTCGGACACGTATACTTCAGTATCTTCTCTATTATTTCTTTTTTAAAAAGTTTTTAAATAGTGTGTTTTTTTAATCTATTGTTTCACAGCTGGAAACTGTCTGATAAAAACCATGATAAAAAGAAAATTCATTTAAATTTTCTTATACCTTGTAAATAAAAATATTTTACACATGGATAGAAACGGCACCAAATTTTGAAAATGACGATTGTGTCGGGAGATCTCGGATTAGTACACGCTTAAAAAAAGAGAACTAAATTCGTTCCGAAGGATTTAAAATCGGGACAAATTTATCCCGATTTTAACTTGTTCGGAGCTAATTTAGTTCCTTTGGAGCGAATTTAGTTCTTTTTTTTAAGCGTGTAGTCTTCTGGTTTGAATGAACTTGAATTAGTAGCCTTTGGGTTTGGATAGTCTCGATTACTACCCAGGCAGCACACACGGGTTCTCTGAACGTTAATAGACATTCAGAGAACATTACCAAATGTATGTTCGATGGCCTAGAGAGCGTTAGAAACTGAAGATTTTGTGAACTTGCATCTTTTGGCTCATATCATAGTCCACGATATATCTGCAATTGAAAATCACCGAAATTTTCAGAAACTCTTGGGAAAATACCTGCGTGTATTGGGAAAATACCTGTCACCAAGTTCTATGCGTCTCTGATTTAGCAACTGTTGGCGGAACAGGAAATGAAAACGGTTCTGCATCTTCTAGCAGGAGGCCCCATCACCTACAACCAAACTATGCGTGTTTGTTTACGGATGGCTAAAACTGTAAGCATCATCATTTTGGTATGCGATGAATTTTTGTTTCAAAACTATGGAAAATTAAAATGCTTCATAAATTTTAGGTTTTTTTAAACATTTATTTTTATTTTTAACGTAAGTCCATATAGCTATAGATACAAATGAGAATTTTCTATCTAGAAAACCACAGCTAGTGAGACAACAAAAGGTGCGCGAGATGTGCAGGGAACCCGTTAACGAGTCCAAAACGCTACGAGTTAAAAATTATTACAAATTCATGGTTACGATCTGCTCTTCTGGGGTTTAATTTAGTCTAAAATTCGTTTTCTACTCGTCAAATAATTGAATTTTGCATTTTGTTGTATGCAAATCGGTTAACTAAAGCACGAGATGGGGACTTTTTATTTTTCTCATAGGATAACATTCAAGCTGGCAGCTTCTTGCCAAATATTGGCAATCGCTTAGTTGGGTTCAGTTTTGGGAACTTAATTTTGATTGCAAATTTGTTGCGATATTTCACCAAAAAGGCGTAGAGCTTGAAAACGTTTGGCGCGATTTTATTAATGAGATCTGTAAAGTTTGCTTTACCGAATAGCATTACTATTACGTAATCGAATGATCAGAAACATCTCGAAAGAGCTACTGAACAAAAGACGTGGAATGTTCGAGAAAAATGTGCGAAAAGAGTAAAAACTACAGAGCAGGTCACCCACTCAGTTGTGAGATCTCGGTTGCTGGGAGCAATTACTTTGTGAGAGCTGCATTGTTCTTCGTTCTGTGAGAGATTATCGCTGCTTCACTTATTTTGAGAAGCCAATATTTGATGGCTGCTTGTGAATTCTTTATTGTTGTACTCTGCGGAGCAGCTAAAGGTTCTGTTCGAGTATTCCCCGAGTTTTTAACCTAAGGAACGGTTTTATCGTATGCTAAATGGAGTATTTGAGAAAGTCGCTCTGATCATGCCTGTGATAAATCGAGTTATTGCTTTTTAATTCTGGGAAGTGTGCATAGCAGATTATTCGTCAACTTTCTGTTTCGTCTTGTCAATTGGACTGGTTATTGGAACTTTCAACAGACTACGAACTTTCAAGCGCACGAAAACGACATTTTAGCAGACTTTTTGCAGCAATTTTCTTTTGCTAATGTCAGAGGATGGAACCCACTAATATTGCATTCAACGGAACCGAATAAATGCAAGTATGGCAACATCTTTCCTGGAAAGGAATTGGATGTTATAATACTCAAAAGGAAAACTTTTTTAATTTTCGTTCTCAAACTTTTAGATTTGATTGTCAAGTGTGGCAGAAAAATCTAAATTAAACAAAATTGAGAACAAATAGCGCTATATATGTCTAATGTTACCTGGTACGGGTTACCAGGGAAGCAATATTGCATTGTTTGTGCATGTGGTTGTGAAGTAAAAGTATCAAAAGCTTTACTTAAATTCATTTAAATTTAGCAAAGTAATCTAGAGTGAAATCGTATCCATCCTCTAAATAAGTAAGTATTCAATCTTCTATAGAGTGGGGGTATCTAAGGGTAGCGATTGCATTTGAGCTAGAGAAAAGTTTTCTTGGAGTTGCAAGGTTTATTTAAAACAATGTAACGATTTTTATGGAGAATAAAGTATCACCTACAATATTTCCGTAAGAAAAAAAAATTAAGGTGAAATTTTATTAAATGCACCAAACACAATGAAAGTAATTAGAATTAGATTACTGATTATTAGCATTTGATTGCTATTGATTTCACATACGGATTTTTGTCTATGCGGTGAAACGGTGAAATCACTTTTCAAGACTTACCAAATAGCGGTGGGATAGTAAAATGTCAAGAGTCAACAAGACTGGTAATTTTCGGCAATTCATCGCCAAGTTTAGTGCCAAAGATAGGTCCCCAAAATTGTATCCCTTTTGGCGATGTCTTTTATATTTGGAAAGATATTGCCAAACCCTGCTATTTATTTAATGGGAATGTTAATTGACGTCTGTAAAGGTGTCTACGTCAATAGTGCATAAAGGTGATGCACAGTTAGAATATGCCTAAAAGGACTCGTAAAGCAATTCTAGTCGGTGATTTCAATACGGATTTCAATTCTGAAGAAGTATTTCATAAAGCAAGAAAGACAAATACGGTACACTCGTGGATGATTATGCACTTTCCAAACTTTATAAAGGTAAAGTATAATTAGAATATGCCTAATGAAGACTGTAAAACAATTTTAGTAGGCGACTTTTAGATAGATTTCAATTACCAAGAAGTATTTCATGGAGCAGGGAAGACTAATGCGGTACATTCATGGATTATGATACACTTTCCAACGTAATGAAGCAAGAAAAACACTTACGACCAACGCATGGATTATGATATGCTTTTAAAATATAGCCCGTTAGTGCGTATTTAAAATATAAAAGTTTCAGGGATTTTACTTTTTTCCCCTTCTTCTTCTTTCCAATCTTCCGATCGGCACCGATGTCTCAACTGGGGTCGCACTACCAAAAAGTTTGACTACCGAGAAATCCGGAAACGCATAAGAATTGGAAAACCGAGCTCTTTTTGCAGACACCCAGCTCTTAACACGCCAACATGCAAGTTGTTTCGCCTAATTTAATAGAATTACCATCGGACACACACAGAACTTAACGAGAGCTTTTCAAAAACCAAACGCCATGTTAGCATTCTTAAATATCTTCGCTTTGCTTTCACTCCGAATCTTGTTTTAGGCGAAAACTTAATTCATTTTAAAAGATGTGGGCGCAGAATTTTTGGAATGTTTCCATTTTTCGCTGAGATGTGATAACGTACATGAAAGAGCTCGCTTGTCCTGATCTTTACCCAGAGGATTTTTCTACTGGAGAGATTTCATTGAATGTAAACTCTATAAATTTCGAGGTTCTTTTTTAATCTTAATTCACGTAGGGGGAAAAAGGAAACAGAATGGAGCCGGGATGCTAGGCGAATTCTCTAGTACAGGAATAGTTCCATATAATTTGTTCTGAGAATTAGAAAGAGAAACAGTTATATACTCGATTATATAATTAATAAGTAAAACGCAAAGTATGGGATGTTTTACTAAAAAATATTTCTAGTATTTTAGTATGACTACAAAAAATTAAATTGTTAGCTATCACTTTTTTATAAAATCGAAGTTTTTGCATGTTCGCCATTTTGTTAATTTTGACTGTAACGTTCTGAATATTGTATTGAGTTGTTCGGAAAGTAATGTCGTTTTCTTACATAGAACTCGAACAAAAAAATTTTTCAACAATCATTGATTTACAAGCAAGCTGTGCCTAGGCATAGGACACGCATTTGTTAAATTTTAAAGGGATAATTTTATAAGTAATACTTTTTTTCTTTAAAATGAAATGGGACACCCTCCCCCTTTTTTCACGTCTACCCTCCATGCCCCAAGAATTCTATTCGAAAGGTTCTGAAATCGATTTTTAGGCATTCGCGAGGGTTGTATTTCACAGCAAGAGTTTTATAGATATATTTTTCCTTCTTTGAGATCCCGCAGGATGTGTGAAAAGAATGTTTTGGCCCCCTATCCTCCATAAGTTACAAATTTTGGAAAATGCTTCCCAATCTAGCACCTACGCTAAGAAACTCACATATGTGCCGACTTAAGTATTATTATCTTCAATAGTTTTGTCTAGGCAAAATCTTGACGTACGAAAAAACGACATTACTTTTCGAGCAACCCAATATTATGCGGGTGTGACACTGTCATGGATGCATCTCTCTCATCAGAATGATTGCCCTGAAGCGTCTGGGCGTTCATGTGATATAGATATGGGCAACCCAAAGAGAAGAATCCAGATCTTCAATCTGGTTGCCGTGTAGTTTTCTTTCTTTTTTTTTCCCTTTTTACAGATTTGTTCATAATTTTGCATTCAGATCATTTTCCTATTTCAGATGATGCTATCAGCATAATATTTGTTATTTTTTGCTAAATTTTTCAACAAGGATTAATATTTTAATAAGGTTTACTAACACACACACATATATACAGGGGCGCAGTCAAGGGGGGATAGGGGGTCTTAATATACAAAATTTATGTTCTTCAGTCCCTTATCACACGCACGTATACATATATGTGAGTTGCAGTAGTCTAACCCCCCATGAAAAATTTCTGGCTACGTCACTATATATATAAGAATTTTTTTGCAATTGTAATCTATACATTTCTTCATATATATATATATTATACGCTACACAACCGAAATCCAAATCCTATCGTCTTTAATTATAATTTACTGGTTATAGCTCCTGATGATGGTACCTGTGGTTATAATTTCTATTCCATTCATTCTATTTTCACATTGTTTAATTGTACAATTTACACGAGGTATGACATTTTTGCATGTGCTGTTATATATTATTTTTTCCTGCAGGGTATGTCATTTTTGCAGTATATACTTTGCGTTTTACTTATTAATAATATATACGTATATAATTCACAGAACAATTCCCAATATACCCAAGCCCAACGTTTTCCCTTAGAAAAAGAAACCATGCAATTATCGCACTATTGCAAAACAAAAATGCCACAAAGTTTAGTCAAAGAGGGAAAGGCTTCGTTTACAACCAGGTATCTGGAAGGTGGGAAGGTGGCTTTAAGCTTATTGTATTGCTAAGAGGATAATAAAACCCTGAAAAAATCTGAAGAAATGTATACATTACAATTGC
This sequence comes from Cheiracanthium punctorium, assembly GCA_038373885.1. Classification (NCBI taxonomy): domain Eukaryota; kingdom Metazoa; phylum Arthropoda; class Arachnida; order Araneae; family Cheiracanthiidae; genus Cheiracanthium; species Cheiracanthium punctorium. Next base: position 223,490 of record JAWZYV010010612.1, read on the forward strand.
AAAAAATTTCTTTAAAGTGCAATCAGTCAATGCAGAGTTTGTTATTGCTGTAATAAATCAAAGTATAACCCTTACTCAAAAACTGAAAAAATACAATAATTCCAAAGTTTTGTTTTGTAATTGTGTGATTGTCGCGTGGTTTCTCTTTTAGACGGGGATGTTGAGCTTATTAAGAATTGTTCTGACGCTTATTATAACTTGCATGTTTTATACGCAGCTGTAGCTTTACGTTGATTAATGCACAGAGGTTTCGGGTTATTTGAAATTGTCTTACATTGAACATATATCCTTCTTATTAATAAATCTGTTTGTTTGTGGGTGTATTTGTTTGCCCATGTTACATTCAAATCTAAACCGTTTGTTTGACGGAGAAGCTTAAAATTTTGCCCAAGTATTTAAAAAAACACAAGAAAAATTTTCTCTACTTTAAAAATCTGAGAATCTATCCTTTTTAGCGATTTTTCGCTATTTTCAGCTGTTTTATATTTCCGAGAGTACAGAAGTTAAGCAATTGAGTGACAAACTTAGGTATCATAAGTAAGATTGACCTCAGCGTTTTTTGTATTGAAAAACTTTTATTATTTCCTTTAAAAAACTATAGAATAAAAGTAATATGAATTTTCTCATATTTTTATGGTCGTTATTATTTTATTTAAATTCTAAAATCTGAACCTTAATAAATGGAAATTTTGTGCTGTTTAATAAATTATATAAAAATTTTGCACAAGTATTTAAAAAAACACGAAAAATTTACTTTAAAAATCTGAAAATGGATCATTTTCCTTATTTTTAGTGATATTTCGCTATTTTCAGCTCTTTCATATTTACGAGAGTATGGAAGTTAATCAATTGATTGACAAACTTTAGGTATCGTAAGTAAGATTGACAAGATTAACCTGAACGTTTTTCGTTTTGAAAAACTTTTCTTATTTTCTTTAAAGAACGATAAAATAAAAGTAGTATGAATTTTCTCATATTCTTACAGTCATTATTATTTTATTTAAATTCTAGAAACTGAACCTCAATAAATGAAAATTTTATGCTGTTTAATAAATTATATGACATTTGCATTACTCTGTAATAATTTTATCCGGAATTTCTTTCTTCAGTTCGTACAAGACCTTTTTTACCATTGCTCTTAGAGGGAACGCCGATTTCAATCGCTTAACCCCCTTGTAAAAAGCTGACTATATTTTAGCCTCATCATTTCCGAACTGAAGATTATAGCTTTCAGGATCAGGTAGTGTAATCCGCAGTCTGCGCTTTTTACTATGTTTGTTCATGCTTGAATTGCAATGTTTAGCAATGTTCCGTGTTCCGCACTACCTACTAATTTATTGAACTTATCAATGAAATTGGTTTTGGATGTCACAGCAATTTATAAACACAAGATCTAATTCTAACAGAATCCGCGCATTGTAGTTGGATAGGAAAGTATTTGATACTGAGGCATGTTTGCACTATAGACACAAAAGTGACTGTATCTAAATATTATTTATTTTTTACTCATTTTAAGTGAAATATAATACATGGTAGTGTACTTCATTTAAAATAAGAGTGTACGCAGGGTTACTAAATTTAGGTTATTTTTACGCATTTGGCGAATGGAGACCGTTACGACTATATTTGCGAACTATTTTGAATGTTCTTGTAAAAGAACTCTTTATGCTACATGTATGAATTTTAGCCTATAATACTCAGGAATAGTGTAGCTTTCTATCAGTGAGGAGTTTTGGAAAAGGTTCAGTAGTTACAGAGATACACATAGAGGGTAATGTAATTCTTATGAGTATCCCTGTAAAAGAACTATTTGTGATAAATGTATAAAAGGTAGCCTAAATTACACAGGGCCCTAATAGCGCCTGAGAGGTTCTGCTCTCGAAACTGGAAGGGGAGAGGTATCAGGTTCGAAGTTCACAACGCCTGTCCACTTAGCCGTTCGGAGTTTTCCGTAGTTTTCTCCGAAAACTCGCGTAAATACGGGCTAGGATCCCTTAGAAAGTCCCCCACATAGGGCATTCCCCATATAGGCCTAGGACCATAGTGCAGTCAATCGAGCTTAATCTACAAACAATAAATTTCAGGAATAGTGTAACTTTCAATCAGCGAAAAAAGATCTAGAATCGGTTCAATAACTACAAAATGCCCATAGAGCGTAATGTATTACAATTATTTGGAGTATCTTTGTAAAAGAATTATTTATGAATGAAAGTTTGCCTGTATGTTAATCCAGAGTATAAGCTATCTTCGTTCTGAATTTTATCCAAATCCATTCAGCCATTTTTGTGTGATTCAATCACAGACATCCAAACACACAAACGTACACATTTATGTTATTGGCAGGATTTGGAAATTTATGAACTTTAAGAAACGCATTTGTACTTTTCTTTCTTATGCTTTTTAATTTGGCGTAAAACTAATGTAAATTCCATGCCTGTTCAATGTTTCTCAAATGCACGCGATTGTGCAAATAGAATTTCTGCTTCATTTCAAAAGCATAAATCATTTTATGCTGGCAAAACTCGCCAAGCATGACCACCTAAAAACGGTTTTTAATTAATAATTTAAAAGTAATTAAAATTTCAAAATTCTGAACCTCGGGTGCGCATTACCGAAGTCATGGGCTTATATACTGAAATTTTCAAAGCTCTGTGTGCTGTAGATTTTTCTGGAGAACATTCGTTCTTATTATTACATATAGATAGATTTGGCATAAAACTGGCATAATTTAAGTCGTATTTCATATTTTTCAAATGCACGTGATTCTTCATTGAAGTAATAGCTTTTCTGTTAGCTCAAAACATAAATAATTTTATACGGGTGAAAATCGCCAAGCGTGGCAAAGTAAAAACGTTTTTAACAAATAATTAAAAAATAATTAAATATATGAAATTCTAAGTACCCTATAGCCGGCTCCAGGGTCCCATATATCTCTATACCGAAGTTCATCATAATCGATTTAGCGGTTTAGGCGTGAAAGCGTAACAAACAAACGAACTCACTTTCGCATTTATAATATTAGTTAGGATTAATAATATTGATTAAAAAGCGAAATTTTTGCATAATGTACCTCTCTTTGAAATATTTTGCAGTACAATTCTATGCTTGAGAATTTCTCTGAAAATTTCACTGTTTTTTTTTTTGTTGTTTGTTTGTTTTTTCGTTTATTTTAACGTGTAGTGCAGCTTATGAGAAACATTCTGAAATTTTTTAGATTATTTTACTTTAATTTGGGTACCAAGACTGTAAGGGAGATTTCATTTCTTCGAGCTACACCCTTAAACACAAGCCTGTGCACAATTCATAAATGTCAGAATGAAAAAATATGAGTTTTGCGCAAAATAAACTGTCTCCATTCCTTCAAAAACTCCCATCCCCTAAAATTAAAAAATGAGACACTTTGCAGACAATCAGACCTTAAACATTCAAATACGAGAGTGATATTTTTTCTAACTGAACGGAAACGCCCCAGACACTCCAAAAACAACTTTTTAAAATTGAGCTTCTTGATACCATTCTTAAACATACTTCGATGTTTCTTCCCACCCTCCGAATCCCGCATAATTCATTGACAAAACATGCAAGCGAGGAATTCTTGAAATGCATCCAAATTTCCAGGGATACATTACATGCAACGATATCTGGACCTGTCTGCATCCAGATTACTTTTTGTACTAGAGACGTTCTATTGGAAATGGGATCTATGAATTTCCAGTTTTTTTTAAAAGCAATTTATAAAAGAAGTTGATTTTTTTTATATAATTCCAATCCGCCAAAAATGTTGACATCTTAATTTGGGAGTATTGATAATGTTAACAGTTATATTGTGGACCAAAAACCATATTGCATGTTTTCATGGAAAGGTGGGGTTGGATAATGATCATGTGATTAGTTTGGGATGGTAAGAGGTTTTATGGCGTATACAGGACTGCCAACGGCCAAGATAAACCTGGAAGAGTCAGGAGATTTCACTTTAGCCCATTCAGGGGTGCGGTTAAATGGAGAGAGTCAAAAGTACTTGGCAATTTTATGGCCCATTTTTAAGGATTAATTCATATACTTTTCCTCTATTTTAATATCCAACAATAAAATTAAGGAAACAAGTGTTACTCAAACACTCACACAACTTACTTAAACATTTACAAAACAATTATTAATATCAATTATTTCATTTCGAAAACCAAAATTTACAAAAGGCATTATAAAAAGCACCAGAAAAAAATAAAGTACAAATATGGGCCCCCGCCAACAAAATCTTAAAAATAGTTTTAAATGTTTTGAAACAGGTTAAAATTTTAAAAAAGATGTAGAACTTATCTATTACAGTAAAAAAATATTTACAGAAATTGGAAAAACATAGCTGGATGTTTCAGCCCCGGTGCAATCTATGTGGGTTCACGCTTGGCACATAACACATTTAACCCATGCATCTCCGCGAGTGTCTTCGGAGAGCTTGACACCACAAAATATGCAAGTCGCATTGCTCGAGTCTAGTTTATTCCCATCGTATCGTTTATATCCAGGTTGATATCATCATCGCTGTCCATAAAGACAGAATCACAATAGTCTTATGAATCGTATCATTTCGTAGGTCGAATTTCTTTTTCCTTTCTTTTTTTCTATCTCTTTGATCTTGTTCCGTGGCTGGCCTCTTACCCCAGGAAAACTCAAAGACTTCTTTTGAGAGAAATTTTGTAAATCGACTTGGTTAACCCTTTGAGGTGCAACCCTTTCCCAATGCTGGAAAAAGGGCAGCCGTTGCCATCGCTCGACGATGAACGTTTCGATCGTCCGCCATCTTGCTGGTAGTTAAGTTGAGCGATGGCACCGGCTGCCCTTTTTTCAGCATTGAGCAATCTATCCAGCTGTTCTCGCATTCTTCCATTTTTCAGCAGATGTCAGTGCTATTAAAAATAATCGTGACAATTTTTTTACGGGAAATGACGTGCTTAAAAGTAAAGGATTCTCGTGGAGCTATGTCACCCGCGACTATTTTTATAGAAATCAAATCTATTCTTCGTGACTGGCAACAGTCAAAACGTCAGAGTTGGGTGTTCCCAGAGCGGGAACACTGCGCGTTAAAGGGTTAACTGATCCTTGCATGGTGACCCAGTGATGAGGCTGGACCTTGCTTCTTTGCGTCCACGACTAGTGGTTCTCTTCTTAATGTTCGAAACAGGAGATAAATCAAACGGAGAAACTGCATTTGGAGTTCCTTCGAGCATTGGGGTGTTTCAGCAGACTTATCAATTGGTAAAGCTAGAGCCTGATGTGCTTGTATATCATGATATTCTCCCTTTAAATTGGGTTCCATTTTTATACCAAGAAAGGGGACCCATATACATGGGCGCCGGCAACATATGGCAAGGGGGGGGGCAATGCCCCCGTACTGGATTTTTGTATGCAGTGTTTTCCCTTGCTTTTTTGCTCTTTCCGACATGGAAACCATACGTTGAAGTAGTCTTTGCCCCCCCCTGGGAAATATTCTGCCGGCGCCCATGCCCATATATACACCAACCTCAACTAAAAAAGATGACCACCTATTACATGTGACCTAAAGGCACGTAAGAGTGGCATGCTTCTAAAAGTAGATTAGAATCTCCGCTTTTGGGATATTACTGTAAAGTTATTTTAAACTAACCATAATAACATAAAAGAAAATGATTTTAAATGCCTCTCAAAAGTTTAAAGTCTAGAACAAACTCCAAATCGCACAATAATTTACGCTGCATCCACACCACTTGACAAAATGGTATCAACTGCTCTCTACTATCGTACATCAATAAGTGACGCCATCTACAGTCCTGGTTGTCAGTCTTCAGTATCTCCTATAGCCACTTGGGAAGGGGTGCCCAAATTTACACCCGTGTCCGTTTTTACACATTTCCCCCTAAGTATATTTACCAGCTCCCTTCAAAGGATTAACACAGAAAGTTTTTTCTATGCATATATGCAAATATGCAAATTTCTTAAATTTATTATGCAAAATCTCTTTTCTGGACGTGTTTAAATATAACATTTTTTAATGTCACTATACGAGATTTATAACTTGTATTTTTCTGTATCTAACATATCTAAGTACATACGAATGTTTAACACTGATGTGAGTACTCAACGGAATTTTTAATAAAAATACTAACGAACATTACTGTTATTATTTGATAAACATGGATATAAAGAATTAGAAGTGCATTAAGAGTTTGAAACTATATTTGTCTTTAATTTGCACAAACCGCAAAATTTATCGTATTCTATCACTGAAGTAATTGAATTTTATTTCTCTCGGGCGGACTCGGACTAAAAGTCCTCGGGCTCGGGCTTCAAAAAATGAGCCCGAACTCATCTCTAGTGTAGATGGGTAGTCTCCCCCCTCCCCAAAACGCGCAAAAATAAGAAGTTGGTAAAAACCGATATGTGACTTTGGAATTTATCGACATCTCCCCCCGCCCTCCTCCCCAAGTAAAGTCTTAGCAATGGCTCTGACCACACCAAATCTGGTGTAGCAGACGATAAAATGACGTTTAGTCACGTGTCCGTGTACGGTTTGATCTATACAATAAGGTTTTCCAGCGTTCTTTCAATAACTAGTAAGATCAATGTAAACATGGTCTGGAGGTGCAAGGGATTATTTTGAATCCCTGTAATTTTGCAATTTAAAAAAAGTTCTTAGTTTGGATGGAATTCTATAGTAGTCCCATTACTTATTTGGCACATTGTGTATAATCACTGATAACGTCACACGTCCAAAGCTAGTACTCGCTGAGTGGGTCAATCAGTGGGGGCTATCCAGGAATGACCTTGATCTTCGCGACAGTCTTAAGAAAGTGTCATGCTATGTAGGAGGAGTTTTAGCTTACAATTATAATTTGTACAGCAAAATTATGATTCTGATTGCTGATCATCAAGTTTATCATTGCTTAAATTTGTCGTTGAACCAACAGCCAAAATCATATTTTAAAGTTGAAGAAAAGGGTTGAAGTCATGATTGCTTGAAAATTTTTTAGCATAATATTTAATCAGTAATCAATAATAAATTAATTCACACTATAACAAGTTTGATAAAATGATGATGAGCAGCCAGAGTCTTAATTTTCGTTTACAAATTTTCATTATTACGCCTAAAACTGCCTACAGAGGATGACTTATTCCATAAGCCAGCAGGCCTTCTTTTCGATGGTCACGCAGTGACTCCCTTTTTGACCATACTACAATGACAGAAAAGAGAACCTCTGAGGCTGATGTTAACAGCTTCAAAGCAGTATAATACAGCCAAGATGTCAGTTATCGGCTATGAAGGAAAATAAAATAAAAATCAGATTACAGTCATCTCTAAAGCAATTTTTATTTGAAAGACTCTAAAATACTATTTTACGTTCGAAAGTAAAATAATAACAGAGTGCCCCACTCCCCCTTCTCCTTACATTTGTGCAAGTGAATGGGAAAGGAATATATTGAATTCTCGAAAGTGGCATGTTAAAACACACAAAAGCGTGTCGTACTATTTTTTTTTTCCTCCCATAAAATACTTTCCCAAAAAGCTCCACTCAGCGATTTAAGGTTTAAAGATTTTAGGAAGAACGAAGACAACGGAAACTTGGCAGCTATCTTCCATCCTGCGAATTCAAATCAATAAAAAGAACATAAATCCTTTCATGCCAGAAATCAGAGAGAAAATAACGACAAAAATAATAATTGCATACTTCTAGAATATTTATACGTAGAATGCCGAATATTAGTCACCGGAAATTCCTGGATTTATTTTATTTTATTTTTGACGATTGTTTGAAGTGTCCATAATAGCCTATTTTTAAGACTGAAAGTCTCTGAGGAAGGGAATAACTGTAACATTTTTACATTAAAGATGTTTTCATTAGAGCTTTTACATGTTTAAATTATTCCTCTAAGAAAAATTTTCGAAAATTGTGTTCGATTTTTTAAATTAAAAGTTCAGTTTTTTTAACTATATATATATCTGTATATAGATATAGATTAGGGGTGACCAATAAGTTCGTAAAAACTTTAAAAATTCATTAAACAAGTGCAAATAATGATAGAAAATTTCGGGTTGCACAAATAGGTTTAGGAGGTGGTCGGATTTTTTTTTATGACAAAAAAAGGTTGTAGTTCCAAATGTCACCGATAGGTGGTCATGACATGCACAATGGGAAGCAAGTTTCAAATTTTAAAAAACTCGAAATCCCTCGAATCTTATCAATGCAAACCGCAATTTTGTATCTTTATTTGTTACTTTTCAATGAATTTTTAAACTTTGATGCACCCAGTATGCGTCAAAAGCTCGTGAAAGCTTCAAAAACTCATTAAAAATTAACAAATCTCTACACAAAATTGCAGTTTGCATGCAAAAGATTCGAGAGATTTAGGATTCTTGTAATTGGAAACTTGCTTCCCATTGTGCCTGTCAGCGCCACCTATCGGTAACATTTGGAACTACAACTTTTTTTGTCACTAAAAAAAATCCGATCACCCTCTAAACTTATTTGTGCAAACCACAATTTTCTATCAATATTAGTTCTTATGAATTATTAAAGTTTTTACGGACTTTTTGAGCACCCTTTATGTACAGGGTGTATCAAAAAAGTTTCCACGGACCTTAAGAGTAGGTCAGGTATACTCAAAGCAAATCATTTTTACATAAAAACACAAACGTCATGCATCTGCACTAAAGAGACAAGAATACAAAATAAATCAATTCAAAAAAGGATTACAAAAACAAGTTTATTAAACACTGCGCGCATAGCGTTACAGAAGGTGCTCGATATTTCAGCTATCTGCAAGAATACAGCCTCACAACGGTACATAGAGTTGTTTTTATTTTGTCTTTGTTTTGTTTGTAGGGTATCCACGAAAATGACCCATATATACAGGGTGTCCCGAAAACACTGACCAAGGCTTATCCGTTCCTACATTAAACGTGGAATGCTTGTGTGTATGTCCGAGCGATTTCGAAAACGGCTCTAAGAATTCTTTTTAAATTTCGTGCCTGGGGGTTTTTTGGGCCCCTGAAACGATTTAGCTAGGTCATATGACTGAAAAAACACTCTAAAACGCTCAGAATGTAAAATTTTAAATTTTGGACGGCAGCGCCATCTATTGATCGTTTGGGAAACACAATTGATGCAATCTTCGTAAATGTAACGCTCAAATAAGTTTGGGGCGGATTAAAAAATAGACGTCATCGATATATAATAGTAAAAATTAATTTCGCAAAGAAGCAAAATAAATGGAACTTGATATCCAGTACATAGACAAATAAATATTTTAATAACTAGATACATTAAACCTACCAGCTACATAATTTTTTTAGAATAAAAAAGTTATTTTTATTTAAAACTGTCGTCTTGGTAATCAGCGAAAGAAAAAGAGAAAACCAATCGCCGTTGCCATTCTCCGCAAGCACCTTGATGGAATATACGTAAATAATTTAATTATTCTTAATTCATAGTTATTAATACAAAACTATTCGTAAATCTGTCAAAAATTGCCTGAATTCATTATTTCATCATTTTATAACTAACGTAAAGCTAAATGTGTTTTCGTGTAGATACTAAAACTATAAATATTTTTCATGTATTTTATTGATCCATATGATGCGAATTTCAAAAATGTATGAAAGTTTCATCTTAGCCGAATAATTTAAATGAAAATGACACCTTTTTCAGTGATACACAGAAAGAAAAAAGATCCTGTGACGTAACATGAAAATTCCGAATTCTTTTTATAACGGCACTACGTTGAATTCTACTTTAACTGCCTTATTCCGCCAAGTTTATGATAAATATTTAAATGTAGTTACCCTGACGCCTTTCTTTTTATGGGACAACCGTTTATAATGAAACGATCTTTGAAACTCCCGTGAAAAAAATTATAATGATACGATCGATTCCTAAATTAGACTCGCAACCGAAACTCAAATTAATTTTGCAGGTGATCAGCTATCAGTTCAGTTTTCATTCACTGTAGTTGATGATTTCAACTCGTTTATTTTATCATCGATGTACAACCTTTGAAAAGTTGCGGGCAGAACTTTAGGATGTTAGCGAACTCATGGGCCTGACTTCAGGATGTAAGCGAAATCGCGGGCCGTATAGTTCGGATTTATATGGGAGTTTGAATGTTTTATGTAGGTTTTATACGGGGTTTTGACTTGTGTTCTGCGGGCCAGTCCAAAAGCAGTGGCGGGCCTCATCCGGCATGCGGGCTGGAAGTTGCCCATATGTGGAAGCAGTAAATTGAAAGGAAGGAAATTTGGTTACTAAGATTTTTTCTAATAAATTTTCGATTCTTATTTAGCCGTGGATTCAAATGTGTTGTGTACTATTATTAAACTAAAGTATAAAGCCCTCTGTGGAGACAATTACAACGGGCTAGAAAATGTCTACACTCAAAATATTTAATATTTACCCACTTAAAATCAAATAATTTCATATTCAATTTTTATTATATATCGAAATCGGAATTGTATAATCTGCTGAAATATTTCGTATTCGAAACATTTCGTTTGGTATGAACATCCTCTATTATATCAATGCCTAATGCATCCTCTATTATATCAATGCCAAAACCATTTTACTTTTGAAAAAAAAAAGTTAAACTGGGTATTAATTTTAAAAAACTATCTTAAGCTAATTGGAATGTAATGTTCCTTTCAAAGCCTGATTACCGTGACTTCAGTATGACGTCAATGTCACTTGCAATACATAATTCTGACACTCAAGTGATAAGCTTTTCTTATTCTCTTAAATAAAATAGTGCTAAAAATAGAAAAAAAAATGGCTTAAAAATCAGGGAATGGGTGGATTTTCAGATTGTATATATATGTATATATATAATTCACATAATTATGAAAATTTTCCGGCCGATTACACCAATGAACGGTATAAAATTTGCATTTTTAGACAATAACTTTTTAATCTGTTTGGATTAATGATGGTAAAGGTTTTGTTTTTGAGTGTTTGAACTGGAATTGTGACAGAGTCAGGGATCATCGTAACTATATAGTAAGTTACGGTGTATTTTTGATTTATCGAGGTTAGAAATCCTTTTTTTTTTCAGTCCACCCGTTTGTTCTGTTATTGTCAACGTTTAAGTAGTTGTTAAAGTTATTATAAAAGAATATTTTTGATCTATTCTGTTTTTGATTTCATGATTTCGAAGTGTGCTTTTGTACTAATAATTTAAGTTGCATTACACTTTTCTTTTCGTAAGCGCGAGTTTATAAAAGAAAATTATGTTTAAAGCATATTTATGTAAGATTATACTTTTATAGCATCTATATTTATGTAAGAAAATTGAATTTACGTTTACAGAATTTATTGATGTAAGATGTATTTTCTTTGAATTAGAAAAAATAAGTATTTTATGTTTAAATTGAAGCACTATAGAGAAATTTACGATTTCAATCGTAAAAAATTATTATACGGAGCTAAAAATTATTATAGATGTATTACACGACAAAGACGTAAATACATGAAAGTGTAGCTCAAAAACGAGAAACGGAAACATATATGATCACCGGCAGCAGCACTTGGCCCAAAAGCGTGAACGTACAGATCAAGATGAAACAGATTATCAGTATTTGGAAGGAGAACGACATAGAACAGCTAGACGTCGACAAATACTTCGGGTAGACAGTCTATGTATCCACAAATATGGATACTTACTATGATAGTTTACAACCTTTTAACATGGCTTCCATTCATCGTGGAGCTTTGCATTTCTTGAAGAAAGAGTAAAAACTAAAATTAACAGAAATCATTTTGGGGACGGTAAGATTGATGTAGGACATTCCGAATTTTCTAATGAATTGGGGTGGTTGTTTCTTCGATGCCACCCACATTCCAAAGAATTTCATAAAAGAATTCGAAATTTGAACGCATACTTTGCAATGGCTTTGTTCACAGTATACGACGAAAGAAACTATTAACGATTGCGGTGCGTACAGCTACGTTGTGAACATTGTATAACAGACTTGATGATTTTTTTTTTTTTTATAAACTCATTCATTTGACAGTTCAACCAACTCAAATTCCTGATGCTGAATTTGAACGTCCTCAATATGGACAGATATATTTCTGAAGTAATCAAGACGTTGTTAGTGATGCATGAACAATCCCCATTGCATCAGCCAAGATCTTCGCTGACACCCTCGCTGATGCACTCTCTGCGACCGAAGAAAAAGAAGCACCTAATGTTAAACTACCTTCTGCTCAACCCTGATGGCACCGACCACCGAATATTTAGCATCCCTCTTCAAAACAAATTATGCGCCATTGTAACATAGAATGCCGACCAAAGCTTCCCTGATATCCGACTGATCCGAGAGCGATGTAAATCTTAATCATGAAGAATAATGATAACGTAATCATGAAGATTATTGATACGTGTCACGGCATTTACGTGCCCATTATTTTACACTTAAGGAATTTTTAGATACTGAGCATGGCTCGGTAGCCAGGTACTATATCTTAAATTTTGATTACAGACAAATATCATTAATTACTAAGTTGCGTAAAAAAGGTACAGAATTACAGTAGAACCCCGATCTATCGTTTTTCAAGGGGTGCGTTGTAAAAAACGATGCATGCGGGAAAACGAAGAATGCGGGTTAAAGTCAAAATACGAAGAAAACAGTATTTATGAATACAGACAATGTGTGCAGCATACGAAAAATACTAAATTTCTTACCAAACTGTAAAAGAAACATATTGAAGTTGTGTAAAAATTAAGTGATACTTATTTTTAAAAAATCAGTAATTTTATACTGGATTTTCCATTAATCTTTTAATTAAACAAAATTTTCAAGATTTACATTTTTTTTCTCTTTTTATGTGTATTTATCTTTGTATATAAAAGTCATACAATTTCAAATACCGTTATTGCGTATCATAAACTAGGCACTTGTGTTGGCTCAGTCTCATCGGTATGAATATTATTCTCAGCTTCTTCGCGATTATTTTCATTTTTTGCGTCACATTTCATCCATTCTTAGGATACCGCACGTTGCTACTTCTAAATCAATAGAAATATAATCACTATACATTTCACACCATACTCATCCTTGATAGATGTAAGAACTCTTCACCTATACCACCATCTACCCACGATATCATACCAGGAAGTAATTTGATTTGTAAGCCATATTCATCCACTTCATCTTCAATTTCATTTTGGTCAGAAGAAACATTTTACAACGATGAACGCGGGAAAGCGAATTTCTGACGAACGATACATGCGGGTTTTCTTAACGTTATTTGAATACAGTTTGTGCAGGGACCATAGAAATAAAACGATCAATACGGGAAAACGATGAATGCGGGAACGATAAATCGGTGTTCTACTGTATATGGTATCGATTAAATTTTCAGGAATTAAATCTAAATTAATACAAAATTGAAATTTTTATGCTGTCCCCGTACAAAAAAAAAAATAATAATAATGAATATATTATTATAAAAATAAAACTCGGCTGTTCAAGCCTCGTCAGGGGGAGATCCCCCTGAACCCCCTAAATTTTTAGTTTCATTATTGCCATATTAAAACGATATTAATTGACTATGTCATTTTATCGCTCATCTTTCGCGTATTTCGCCTGGTAACCCTATGTTGAAATTTGTATGAGTGTAACCTATCTATAGAAAAATACATGTGATGCATATTCTACAGCTTACGAAATATTGTAACAATAGATTAAAGCTGTTGTAAACTAATAGTATTTAAATATATGTAAAAAATACATGTGAAGCATATACTACAGCTTACGAAATATTGTAACAATAGATTAAAGCTGTTGTGAACTAATAATATTTAAATACATGTAAAGTTATGTCGCTTTCTTATGTCGCATTTTTGGGACACATTTTTCAAAAAGGGTGTTGAGAGATAAAATTACATAGTCATTAATATATATCCACTAATATTAAGAAATAATATTAAATTTGACTAAATAGTGTATGATAAAACGGACACAATATTTGTTAAGTCTTCATTTGTCTCATCTCGTAACGCTACATCGAAGATACAAAAACCAAAAAAATGAATAAAAATATTTGTAATGAGTGTATGGAAGGTGCAGACAAATATTGAACAGCGACAGACTGTGGAGTAACCCAATGCCTGTTGATAAACAGACGGCAGGATATAGGGAATAATGCGACAAATATTTTCTAAACCAGATGTTTTCCGTTCTTCTGTAGCCCCAGAAAGGCTTCCCTGTTGCACTTGTAAGAAAGGAATTTTCATTGTACATACGTTTGGGGTTAAAAAGGGAAAAAATAAAGACTAATTTATTTTTTTTAAATCGCTTTATAATAATTATATTTAATAATAATATTAGTCACGTGTTCTCTTTTCTTTTTTAAATTGGTGCTTTATGATATAAATATTAGGAGGTTAAAAGCTATTATTTCTTAAAATAGAAAATATACTGAACCACATCAACATGTTACCTTAATAAAATAAATGAGTAAATAGTCAACAAATTTAACAAATTATCATTCCGCATAGTAAAATTAGCTCACTCATTTTTAAAATATTAAATAATAATATTGACAGAAGCTACCTCAGTTTAAACTTTGTCAGCTTTACTAATAGTGTTATTAAATTAATTATTAAATATGCAAAATTAACTTACGTGTATTATTCGAACGACAAATCTAAGGAAAAGGACACTTTTTTAGAAGACATATAAGTCCTTAAATATACAAAACTGCAAAACGTGATGTATGTGGGAGGAAACTACCGCAAGCATTTCCAGGTTCAAATGGTACATTATTTTACAATTATAGGCAATAATGAGGATTCATATTTATAGAAATCAACATCAAAAGAACTATTAAAAAAGATGAAGTATGCAGAAAAAACAAAAGATAAAAAATTGTAAGGAACACTGTATAAAAGGAGAACATTTTTAGACTGCATTAAAACTACAAAATACCTTCTGAAGATAGTTGGCACTTTTCTTTTTCATCCTTTTTTTTTTTTTTTTTTTAAATTAACACTTCAGGTGTCCATAATTGTTGGCACGAATACCGAAGGAATGCGAACTTAACAAATATTGAAAGAATATCACAAAGTAAATGCTAATAATTTTTAGCTGAAAACGGTTTTCAGCAATCAGGATACCTTAGAGCGAGTTATCGCTATTATTGTGTTTTACATAATTTTTGGAAACCAGTGTATGAAGCGTTAAGTTTATAAGATATCAGTTGCGTTGCCATTTCATTTCGTGTTAATTTCTGTGGCGTTATACATAACTTTTCTGTGAGGAATGGTATACATAAAAGGTAGAAAATAAAACGCTGAAGAATATTAAACGTTAGTGAAGCTTCAAACTAAAATCGCTCTGCTTTAAGGTAACCGTGAACGTTGAAAGGTTTTTTCTGAATTTAACTTTTAACTTCAAAGGTATATTTTTTTATTACATATGACTTAAAAATTAGTAAAAGTATAAAATAAAAACCTTTTTTGTTTTGAAAGGTATATTTAACCATATAAATATAGGCGGGGGGACTGTGAAATTAACACTTCCGCAAAACATGATAATTTCTAAAAAAATGTATATATCAATATTCTGTAAATAAACAATGATCACCATGACATTTTTTTAGAGAATAGACTATTCTCATCAAAATAATCTGAATATCCGAGAGGCTGGAGCTTTTAAAACGCATGCATATATAAATATTTCTAAAAATTATTCAAAAGTCAAAATATAAACTATTATAAAATTTACAATTTTTAATATATAATAATGGGTATAGTCTAGACCCTTTATTATTGTTAGTAAAACATGAGTGAGAAATTTCAGGACATTTCATGGGTCATTTTTTACTTCATGGTGTTTTACGTTAAACCAAAAAACGCAAAATTCTATTTTGAGACAAAGCAAAAAATAAGTTTTTAACACATGTAGAACTCTGGTATTTGAGTAAATTTTAAATAGCTGTAACTTGGTTCTAAGTAAGATAGATATAAAAATTTAAACGGCTTTGGAAAGCTAAAAGATGTAATTTTAATATTTCAGCAAAATTGAAAAATCCATATTTTCATCTAGCATACCGTTTTTAACGTGTACAGTTATCTTAAGAAGTAACTATTCAGCAGACGATGGTACGTGATAAAATGCTGCACAAGAAATAAATTATTTATACTCTCAAATCTAAAAATACATAATCTAGCATTTCAGGAAGGCTCTTAAGAATCAAAGCACGCACATGTAATGAAAATGGTAGGCAGAATTCTCAAAACTTTCTATTAAAAATTAACGTATAGCAATTTACCTGGACGTAGATGACTTCGCTCAGGAGTTTTAACTTTTAAACTTTTAATTGAGTAAAGAACAGTTCACAAGTTTTTTTTTTTTTTTTTTTTTTTTTTAAATGGCAGATGCTGTTCTCATTTATGAGACCAAGATTTAAACTGGGACATAGTACCTTGAACAATTATCGCAAATTACTGCTCAAATAAAATATCTGTTTTTTCCATAAATCTGATTACGTCCATTCATTGGTCTTTTTGTAACTAAATTTCTTTTATAGTTCTGATCGTAAGGTAATTCAGACAAGGGCGGATCCAGAAACTTTTTTCCGAGGGGGGCGCAAATAGTGAATACTCATTTTGTCTAGTGTAAAGCCTACTTAATATTGGTGAAAGCCCCATTTATCTAGTGTAAATATATTTTTCTCGGAGGGGGCGCGCGCCCCCTGCGCCCTCCCCCTGGATCCGCCTTTGAATTCAGATCATGTAAAGGCAAGTAAAATAAAAGAACAGTCGAACTTTATTTTAAAATATGGAGGTTCTGTGTTATATGCTTTTCTCTAAAACTTTGAAAGCCTTTCAAATTTCTACATAAAATAATTTTTCCACGTTACTAACTATAGTTGTTACTTGACATTTTTCAAAAACAAAATATGTTTCCATCTTTAAAAAAAATTCAATGCACTTCAAACATAATACTGCAATAAATGATGTAGCATCATAAAAAAAAAAAAAATCATTTCAAAATATAAAATGTTGAAAATTTTAAAAACTTAAAATAATTCTGTGTATTTCTTGAAGTGGGATTAAATTTTGAAATAAATCATTCAAAACATAAAAAAAAACTACATAATACAAAATAAACTAAAAGATTTTGCAAATTTTGAATTGTTAAATTTTTTAAAGGCAGATTTTGACATTTACCTCAAAAGATATTCATATCATTTTTTATATCAGTACAAGGGTTAAATAGTAGCAAGATAAAAACGAAAAACCGTAAATAAATTTTTGGCAACGCATTTAAATTTTAAAAATGCTAATGGAGAGACGGCTTTTCAAATTATTTTATCCAATGAATAAAATATAATTAAAAATTGACTTACATAAACGTTTTAATGTAAATAAAATAATGTTATTTTCAAATACTGCTCTTAAACACTTATTTTTTCAATATTTTAAATACATAAACAAACAGAAAAAATATCTTTTATTAGTAATCAATTTAATTTTGGAGAATTATATTGCTTTTCCTGTATTAAATACTTTTACAATAACTTATGTAAGTTACAAAGTTGTTTATTTCTTTACTTATAAATGAAATCATTTCATGCATATCACTAATTTATTGTGAAATAAAGTTACGTTTAAAATAAAACGACAGACTTTTTTCTGTTAATGATTATTTCTACTGTCAAATGTCAAATGTTTCACCAAACTGAGTAATTAACTAACATCAGTATTTAATTTTTAGTCCTTGGAAACCATCGACAGTTTTAGCATATTATTCAGAGTTTGTAGAAAAGTAAATCTTTAATATCTTAAAAAAGAATAAAATTCAATGTAGAAATTAGAGCGTACAGTAATAAAAAGTCCTATTTAAATCTGAAGGCCTAAAAGTTTCAAAACCTTTTTTGAAAGAGAGAGTAAAATGTATATCCATAACTAAAATTTCATGTATTCAGACAAATTTCCAGAATTGCAAACAGTCAATTCACATGCATGCATACTAATGCTTTGTATGTATTCACTTTTTGCAAAATTATATTTAACTGTTTTTTATATAACTTATCTTTTTCATGTAAAGGAGAAAATGTAACTGCGAGGTCAAAATTATTTAAACCCATTGATATTGACATTTACTGCATGGATATTTAAGTTAATTTTAACAAAATCAGAAATAAAAACATACTACAAGAATAAAAGCAGTTTCAAGAAAGTTCTAAACTATGTTGATTTAAATATTAAAAATTACATTATACCACAATTTGGCAGGTAATTTAAAAGCTTTTCCATCATATTTTTAACCCGCTTATAGAAACTATTTAGATCTAAGCTGATTTAATTAAAAATAATTACAACAGTTTTCATTTGTCAATAAAAAACAATTGTTTAAATAGAAAGGAATAAAAATAACAGAAACATTTAAAAAAGAGCTTCAACTGCAATAAAAAATAAATTTGTGCTAAGCATTTATTTTATTTAATGAGAAATAACTCGCAATTATCAATAAAAGTTAATTGAATCAACATATAAAAATTATTTCTGTTTAACATAATATACAAGAAAGTTTTTACTGTAATAGATAAACAATTTTCAAATGCTAACAGACATAGGCGTCGTTAAGTTATTGCCGAGAAACGAGCAATAACAATATTGTACTATTTTCTCCCTTGATGCCAATCTGGACTTGTACATAACAATTAAAAACGTTTTAGCTGAATGCCTGTCCTACAACTATGATAATTTATAGCTGCTTTATCAACGTACTTTTGTTTTCTTTTGCGCATTTTACACAAAGATATTTAATACAGATATAGTTTATGGAATTATTTCAAAGTGTACACATTGATGCAACTGTGTAAGAGCTGGGAGGGGCAGTAAAGCCCTCCCTTGAGATATTTTAGCCCCCTCTAGAAAAATTAGATTTTCTATTGTAAGAATAGAAATGTATCCCTTTATATAGGGCGGCGGGGTTAAAGCCTCACATTAAGTTAGCTAAACCTAAATGCTAATATATTACGAAAAATTAAATCCATTGAAAATTTTGGTTCATCCCTGATCTTACGAAAAATTTATTTTCCTTTCAGACATGAAATAAAACTAATTTGATTTGATGAATAAATCATCGTACTTGGCTTATATTTAAAAAGGTCCCATATTTCTGGAAGATCGTTGTATAATACTTTTAATGTTTTGCACATTTACCGAGTTGAAGAATATATTGTAAATATATTTTAAAATGTGCGTATAGCGTATATAAACAGGTTAAAGGGGGGCTGGAGGGTGCGACCGCCCTTCCCGAGAAAAAGGAAATTACTGTAAAATATCCTATTTTAATTCCATAAAATGGATGTGTGTGTGAACCTTCCAACTAACCGCCCCCACCACACCATTGCATTAATCCGCAAGTGATAGCGTAACAATAGATAACGCATTTTAGGATGTTTTAATTTCAAGAGGATGCAATAGTTTCTTTGCATCAAAAGGCAAAATATTGGGGAACGCTTGACCAAATCAAATAAGTGGCAATTTTCACGAATACACCTGTAAAAAATAATAATTTAAAATAGCTATCTTTCTTAAAACATATTTTTAAAATTCTAAAATGTAATCTCATGAATCTTTATTTTAACCTACATGAGTTTGCTTAACTATATAAAATGTTAGGAGATTTGCTCTTTGTTTATTTTTTTTATTAGGGGGACCGGAAAGTAATGTCGTTTATTTTTTACAAAAAATTAAAACAAATATATTTTCAAAAACTTACTGGTCAAACAAGCTGTGCCTAAACATAGGATTTATATTAGTTATACCTTGGCGCAAAAATTTTACAGATAATATTTTTTTACTCTCAAGAATGATTGCCACCCTTCCTGTTTTTTCCCATCCACTCGCTTTGAAGGACAATATTTTAAATGCCAGGTCACTGATTCTTAAATCTAAGTTTCCGTGAGTGTTATATTTAAAGAAAGAATTTTATGAATACCCTTTTCTTTGAGATAGGGCGGAATACGTTAAAAGAACGTTTTGGTTACCTACCCCTCACAGTCACATATTATGGAAATGCTGTCTAATCAAACACCTATGTTACAAAACACATATGCATGCCACGTTACGTATTATAAGCTTCCGTAGTTCTGACTAGCTGAAATACTGACTGACGAAAAGCGACATTACTTTCCGGTCCCCCTAATACACTTGGATTTAAAATAAAATCAAAATGTTTCTCATTTTTCTATTGTTTAATAATATAGAACAAAATAGAATTTAAGCCGCCTGTAATAAAGCAACACATCGACATGTGAGTAGTAATAGCAGGTAAAATAAAGAAAAGAGATAAGCTATACAGCAGATATATGCAGAAGTGAAAGAATTGAAAGTAAAGTATATTGCTATCACAAATACCTATATTATTGCTACACTGAATGATAATCAAATCATCCCGTGCTTTTCACATCTGCAGTTCTTGGTTTTCTGAATGTCTTAATTCATTGAAAAGGCTCTATGTGTAAATGATTTAATTTTATAAATAGATACCTTTGTAAAATATAATGACTGTAATAACATTGATTCAATGCAGTTTATATCAAAATAACATCAACAGAATATACTGAATATTAATTTGGAATTTAAAAACTTTCTCTTTAACTGGTTCGCTTGTGAAGAAATTCAAAACAAGAGCGCCTAATTCTACTGGTAAATGTAACATATAAAATAAAAGAAAAAAACATAGTAATTAATATTTTTAAGCGACAAATAACTTTTTTTTATATAACACATTAAAAAAATCTTATAATGCATTCATTTTGTAATCACCAAAAAAGTTTAAAGAAAACCTATTAAATCTTGTTTAGAACCAGAAACGAATAAAGAAATAGCAGATGCAGGAATTGGTACCTTTTTTTATCCCATCCAAAAGCAAGAAAATAACATTTTTCACACGAGTGCGTTGTGGCGGGATTTAAAAAAAAAAAAAAAAAAAAAAACTTCCTCCAAACAAATACTCACCCTTTACTCACCTCATTGAGTGTGTATAAAAATGTCCTTTCGGAGTTCGTGTCTCCACTCTATCTCCGGCACATTCGTTCCTGGCACACACGTTTCGAGTGGGACCCCTCACAACTTTTCTCGGCACAATCTTCCAGGAGGAGTAGTACTACGGGAATCGGGGAGGAGGAGGAAAGGGACAGAGTTGTGGGTGGACTGGAACAAAAAAACAAAAAAAGGGGGGAAGGAAAAAAGAACACGCTCTTCGGAAAACGTCCGCAGACGTCTTTTTGGAAGGGGGTGGGCTGCCCTCTGCGCACGGTCACAGCGCAAGTTTTCCCGCCAGTCGAGGCCGGCTCGCAGACTGTCCGGCAGGGAAGTTAGGCGCAGGCGCGAGGTGATTTGTTTTTGTTCGGGGGGGGGAGGGGGGGTTCCTCGTTACAGTTTTGTCGCGGTAGGATTTCGGGGGGGAAGGGGGGGTCTGGCTGCCGAGTGACCCCCTTTTTTCTTCTCCCCCTCCAGGAGATGCTGATCAGGGGCGCAGGAAAAATTCCTTAGAGAACAGGAAGGGGTGAGGGGGGGGCAGTAATTCAGACAGTGTTTAAATCAAAAATTAAATATTAAATAGATGAATATCATTCGCAAGGCACAATAACACTCGTCTACAGCTAACTTACATTTTATTTAATGACTTTTTTTTTCTATTTCTTTTTCTTTACCGGCTTGCTCACAACACATGGCTATTAGACGAAATTAAATAGGGATGGACCCGACACAAAAAAAAATTGGCCTGTCTCGTCTCGCAAAATTCTTCTATAGTAATGATAAGATCGCCACTCTCGTCTCACATAAAATCGTCCCTACAAATCTCTGTCTCGTTTCCTCTCGCATCCATTCCTAACATTAAATCCTAATTTTCGGCATCTCATTGAAAATGTATATTTATTAATGTATTAAATAACTTTGTATATAAAACACGAATAAAAGTAAAATGAAAACACGCAGTTCGGCTGACGCGAGACTGTTATATATATTTTTTTTAAATATACAAGTTTTGAACAACTTTTTATAGAACTAACTCTGCTTGAATGCCACAAACTAGCTGGCATGGTCAGCTAAACCGACCTCACAGCCTTACGCGCATGCGGCGGAGTTCGTTTAAAAAATAAATACAATTCCTGGTCATACTAATATGGTCATACAGCAGACATATAATTTTTATTTTTCGAACATGGTCCGTGTAAGGAAAGAATTGTGATCATGAAAAAAGCCGACTTTGAAATTTTGATGCATTTACACGTTCTGAGGTCTTCTGAATTCATTTATGTTGTTTTCATGGGAGTTATGTATGTATGTGTGTGCGTATGGATGAACACGATAGATAATAAATGGTGCGTTTCGTTGAGCTCGAATTTAGTATATATATTATAATCCACCCTCGTAAGACCAGTGTTGATTTTTGTATGTATAAGATGAATAGCTCTTTTATAGGGGTACAAAAAAGAATTCCTATATATTGCAGCAGTGCCGGATTAACAATATAGCAGAAGTAGCAAATGCTACGGGCCCCGCGCCTTTACCTGAAAGTTTTCGGTTTTCGTTCTTTCCCCTCAAGATCTAGGTTTTTTAACATTTTCCAACAAGGTAGAAAAAGTGTTTAAGATTTCGGTTCGTCTGTCCTTGATCTAACTCGCGTAAACATGCATTGATTTCTATGAAATTATATATGTTATCCTTATCTACAGTAGCACTCCCTTCTACAGGAGCACTCAAAATATTCCCAATACATTGCATTCTATGGGAAGTTATTCCTTAAAGCGTATTATCCTACTATATAGTTGCGCTGAACCCTGACTTTAAGATAAAACTTTTTTCGCCATTACTGCAAAAAGATTACAAAGTCAAGGACAAAAAGCCTAATAACTTCTACAACGTTTGTACGATCCGCTTCAAATTTTTTACAACTATCTAAAAAAATATAGGAAACAATCTGTCAATTTTAAAAATAGGAAAATCCACCCGTTCCCTCATTTTTAAGCGATTTTTCGCTATCTTCAGCACCATTTCGTTTCCGATAGTCAAAAAAGGTGAATCATTTGCGTGACAAAATTACCTAATTCAAGTGAAAATGCGTCATACAATTGGGGGATTCCAATATGTTTAAAATAATTTTTCCAGATTACAAAGTTTGTTATCTTTTCCCCCACAAATAAATCGTCTGCTGGATATTCGAATGTTTGTGTACACAAAACGAAAGCTTTCGACTGCGAAAAGATTCCGCGCGTTTTCAGATGAGCGTGAAATTCGATTTGGGTCCGTAGTAAAAATTGTATATGAACTTATTTATTTTAGGTAGATGAAAATTAAAAATATTGAATGAAAGACATATTTTTGTAAAATGTTTTTTATAGCGCCCGTTGAAATTGCCTCCACAAAAGGCTTTGCCTTGTTGTGTAGTTAAAAGTTTTTCTGCGGGAGCACTCAAAATAATTTCAATACAATACGGTTAATGCAATGGCAGTTTAGAGACAGGCATCTATTTTAAGCACATAATACTATCCTACAATATGATTAGCTAATAATCAAACGATGATCGTGTGCCTCCCTCAAAAGTTGCGCTAAAAGCCACCAATGTTAGCGACTTTTGCGCTAAATTACGGTGTGAAAAAAATGATCTTGAAAAATGAGCCGAACTTGGCGATATTTTTATTATTTGGCGATAAATCGAAAGAGGTATTTACGTATTATGCCGGCGGTCATTAACGCCAAACTATTTTTTCGTCAAATTTGCTGCAAACTGTTGGCAATCGTATACCGAACCATCAATAATTTCATGTGTCCAGCATTTATCTAGGCGAAAAAGTTGTTCGTCTTGGCGGATCGCCGGGATAATATGTATACCTGGAAAATTGTCTAATGTGATTATATTAAGCTATGGCGATTTCTTTGGGAATTTTGAAAATTTGTTACTCGCACTCAAATTAACCGATTTATTGTACTGTGTTTTGTTAAGGAATGGATAAGAGCTATCTGCCTAGGATTAGGAGGATTAGGAGTAGGATTAGGAGGACTCCGACCGACGAAAATCCGTTAGTGCATTAGAACCCAAAACGGGTTAACGGATTTACACGGAACAAAATTGCAAACTTTGATTCTTTAGCGCGTGGAAAATTAAGTTTAGGCTGCTAACTCTCAAAAGAATAAGTTTCTCGCTCTCCGTGTTCGTCGGATACAGTTATGTTGTATTAAAGGAATTTATACATTACCAGCTCACTTACAGGCAAGATGATTTCGGTTATTCTGATGTCCACCCATCCAGTGTTCTAACTGCTGTAGATATACATCAATTTGTCCGAAATTTATGTTTTTTCTATGTACAGTACCATGTACCTTATTGAAAATGGTGTAAGTAGCATTTATAGTTCTTTTACAGGAGAAAAAAAATCCAATGTATTGCACTCTATGGACAGTCATTCTTGAAAACGTATTTTAGAGATATTCGATTTTTGAAAGAAAACAAAGTTAGCATATATATTACTAAGGCTCTCAAAATAATGCTCTCCATTGAGAATAACGTCCGTGTTAATTATTAATAGTTCTTCTACAGGAGCACTCAAAAGAATTCCAATACATTACAGTCTGTGGCATTTGAGAGACACTAATACATTTCTAGCACAAGACAATGAGTATAAAATTTTTATATTCTTCAGTTAAACGTTAAAAAAAATTAAAGGTCTTTTACAGGGTCTCGTAAAATTGTACTTATAGTGATAATACATTTTCTTATCTACGAAATCTCGCCAGTTTTAAGGAAAATACATTGCAGATTTGTCGCAAAAATATTTTTGTATTTTAAAGTGTTTTATATACAAATGAGCTTGGCATGATTCATCTTTCTACATTTTTTAAGGCAACAGATAAATCTTGCAATTCTTTTTTTCTTTCGTTCTTTCTTTCTTTTTCTTTTTTTTTTTTTTTTTTTTTTTTGGATAAGACAATTTCTGAAGCTCTATATAGTGGAACTGTAAATCAGTTGTAGATAACTCATTGAAAGAATACATATACATACATATATATATATTTAATGTGGCTGTTGTATGCCTTGCATTTAGACAACTCATTGCCTAGGGGAAACTGAGTGAGAATTCTAAAGTCAGCAATAAGACACACCAAAGTATATTTAACAATACTGTGGAACAAAAACACAGTACTTAGAAAAAAATTTCAGGGAGTGTCCAAAAGGTAGGAAAGGCAGAATTTTAAATAAAAGAAACTAGAAAGAAAGGCTGTATCATTATATTTTTATTGACTAAAAGCGAAACTCGGACAAACGGAGGAGGGGGCATCCAGATCCTTGCACCACCCAACAATGGCCTTTAGAAAATGGATTCCTTACCAATAATGTTACATGTTTGTCTTTATTTGAACCATGAATCCAGAAATAAACAAAATATAGAAAGAAAACTAAGTGCCGAAACAAAAGAACAGACTCAGGGTCTGATCAAGGGCGGATTAAAGGGAGGGGTCGAAGGAGGCGACCGCCCCTCCCGAGAAAAATGAAATTAATGTAAACAATCCCAACTTTCTTCCATAAATAGTCCGGGAGCCAGCGACAGATTTTGGTCAGTTATTTCTTCAGGCCGATAATTCGTGAGATGATTAAGATAGTTGTGTGTTGAAGCCTGGTGATCGTCAGCTGCCGCACCATGGGTGGGTTGGGCGACGGCCGCCTTGCAGACACGTAAAAAAAATTGTCATTTCCTCCCGGTTGAAAATTTCTGAAATAATAGTTGG
The DNA here is from genome assembly GCA_038373885.1 of Cheiracanthium punctorium. NCBI lineage: Eukaryota > Metazoa > Arthropoda > Arachnida > Araneae > Cheiracanthiidae > Cheiracanthium > Cheiracanthium punctorium. The sequence continues at coordinate 249,266 of JAWZYV010010612.1, forward strand.
CATAGTACTTGTTTGAAAAAAAACCGTCAGCTGCCCAAGCGGCGGTGGATTATACGTCAGCTGCTCATACGAACATGTAAAAAGAAATTTTTTTTTCAATGATTTTCTCCCGGTTGAAAATTTGACAGATGTTAGTTTACATTCTACTTTAAATAAAAAAAACAAGTCAGCTGGCTGTATGCCGGTGGAAAACCCGTCAGCTGGCACAGTGAAAGTGTGGCGCGGAAAGGTAGTGTGGCCGCCGCTAGCCTATTTCAATGCACCAGCTGACGGGTTTTCCCCCGGCATACGGCCAGCTGAATTTTTTTATTATGGCAAGAATTATGTCAACTATTATTTGACAAATTTTCAACCGGGAGGAAATAGCACACTTTATTTTATTGGACACAACGCGCTGATATCCTCAATAATCGTACTATTTTTTATAATTATGTATAGAAATATAAAAAAAAACAATCTGTGCTACTTTAAAAACATGAAAACCACCGGTTACTTTCCAACTAAAAATATCTTTTCCAACTAAATTATTCTGTTTTCGAATAATTAGAATTTCGCTGCACTTCCCCAAATTTTCTTTATTGAAAGACTTCAATTTTGAAGTAGCCTTTTTGCAAAAAAACGCAAAACGGATTTACAAACGACATTTTATTAAGTAACAGTCTTTTTAAGATCCATCCTTCCAAAACGTTTGGACGATCTGTTTCCACTGACTATTTCAAAATATCTCCATTTCCAAGATATTAATTTTTATATTCCCAAAACGATCAAATTATGCTATTCTGAAAACATGAAAAATTTTCGCATTCGAAAGATTTCATTTTGTATACATAGCCATTCTTATATACAGGCAGACGATTTCTTTGCTTGGCTCGAAGTCCGCTTATAAATCCTCGATTTATTTTTGAGAAGAAAAATTAAACTGTGTAATCTAGAAAAGCAATTTAACAGGAAGGAATCACAATTTTTCCTTCAAAGCCGGATATAACGTCCTTTTCCGGTTGCAGAGCCGAATTTTGTCACACAAATGATAAACTTTTTTGACTCGGAGAAATAAAATGGAGCTGAAAATGCCAAAAAATCGCTTAAATATGAGGAAACCGGTGGTTTTCATGTTTTTAAAGTAGCACAGATTGTTTTTTTTTTATATATTTCTATACATAATTATAAAAAATAGTAGGATTATTGAGGATATCAGCGCGTTGTGTCCAATAAAATAAAGTGTGTTATTCCTCCCGGTTGAAAATTTGTCAAATAATAGTTGACATAATTCTTGCCATAATAAAATTCAGCTGGCCGTATGACGGGGGAAAACCCATCAGCTGGTGCATTGAAATAGGCTAGCGGCGGCCACACTACCTTTCCGCGCCACACTTTCACTGTGCCAGCTGACGGGTTTTCCACCGGCATACAGCCAGCTGACTTGTTTTTTTATTTAAAGTAGAATGTAAACTAACATCTGTCAAATTTTCACCCGGGAGGAAATCATTGAAAAAAAAATTTCTTTTTACATGTTCGTATGAGCAGCTGACGTATAATCCACCGCCGCTTGGGCAGCTGACGGTTTTTTTTCAAACAAGTACTATGCCAACTATTATTTCAGAAATTTTCAACCGGGAGGAAATGACTGAATTTTTTTTTTTTTTTTTACGTGTCTGGAAGGCGGCCGCCGCCCAACCCACCCATGGTGCGGTAGCTGACGATCACCATGCTTCAACACACAACCGTCTTAATCATCTGAGAAATTATGGGCTGAGAGGATTTTGGTCGCAAAAATCTGTCGCTGGCTCCCGGACTAAAAATGGATATCTTTGTGAATCTTCCATCCAAGACCCCATCACAAAATTGTATTAATCCGTTAGTGAGCCAGATTATTCATTAGGCTGTAGTCTATCTGTCCCGATCATTTCAAGGACTTTTCAGTAACAAGTCGAATAAATTTTTTAATGAAGTTGTAATCAAACTTTTCAAAATGACTCAATAGAACGGAAATATTTGTGGCTATTTCTGAAGATGTTCTCTGGAAAGCGAGTTGACCTTCTGCATTTCCCCGAGAGCTGAGATCCATAGGATTACGGTTGTAGGAAAAACGCGCCCCATAATAAAGATATTCCCCCAATAATTTTTATTTAAATATTGGTCATAAACTTATTTTATTTTGCAGTAAATATGTGGATGGTATTTTAAACGGATGCTGGGTAGCACCAAAGTTCTTTTGTTTTAGAGTAAAGGTGGGTGGCTTTGGCAAAATTCGAAGGTGTACTAGGGTGTAAGACATCTTAGAAGGCTTTTGGTAGTTGGATTGCTTTGCTTTTATTTAATTATTTATTTTAGATTTTACAATGTTTAAACAAAGGCGAATTATTTTTAAAACAATAATAATATATAGAATGTGTGTAAGTCTTTTTTTTTATAATTGGGGAATCCACAATCACGATAAATTATCTTATTAATTACTGAAATTAACCACGTTAAATATAAAAGAATTGATTTTGGCCGGTCGAAACCACAGGTCACGGGCTCGAATGCCAGTACGTTCGTTTAAATAAAATAATTATAACCGAGAGGATCTTCTCACAAAGACAAGACGGTCGGGGTATCCGAGAAGCCATAACCCCAGATAAACTGAAAACAAAGAGAATTTTCGGATACTCTTGATCCACAAAGAAACTCACAAATTTGGTCTCATTTACGATTATTATATCTTGCAAAAACATTTGAACGTAATACGTAATGCGATAATGAATGTTTTATCCGATTTTTTTTATTATTTATTATATAGATTATTCCATTTAGAAAAGATACAATCCTCTTATTAAGATTTTTTTTGAACAAAATATTTTATATCATTTTAACGAGGATAAGTTGAAAAGTAATGCATATATGCTTTTACAACACTAAATAAATGACCTTTAGAAGTGTTCCAAGTGGTATGTGGAAGTAACAATCCCCTTGTACAAGCATGTGCAGTTTAAATGCCTTCCGTTCATGCAGTGTATTTTGAGTAGTGGAGGTATTATTGTGCTAGATCTATCTATCCTCAGTTCGATTTCTTATGAATTAACCCATTAACCCCAAATAAATTAACAGAAGTTAAAAATATGTGTAACCTATTATCAGTAAAGACAGTCCAGATAATGGAATAATTTTACAAGCATGTATTTTTACAGGGGAAAAAATGGTGTTTAAAGTCACAGTTTAAAATACATATTGAATTCAAAGGTTCTAAAAATTTTACAGAAACGATTATTATTTCATGTGTGCAAACTTGTCTAGTTATATGTTTGCATATGGGAAAGGTGGGAAAGATTGGACATTCCATGAACATTAACATTCGTTAAAAAACCCGAGCTGTACGTATAAATAACTTTAAACATCGTCAGTCTCACTATTTATCTACCCCCCCCCCCCCCCTCCCTGAAAAAATCTTTATTTTGATAGGCATTTTTTCCGCGCACCAATTTACTTGGAGAAATATATTTGTCTAGTGTTAACTCAAATTTGCTCATTTTGAATCAAGAAAATTCGTAAAAGTTGTGTTTTATTTTATTATCGCACAAAACCTAGAGATTAGCTCGGGCCCGATTCAAACGAAACGCGATCGGTCGTCTCCAAAACGATCGTTTTCTCTCTGGAAGTTCGATCGCTTTTACAAGCGATCGCAAAAGTGTATTCAAAGTGAAACAAAATAGGCGATCGAACTTACAGGTTTGCTAGATCGAAACTTTATCGCCACAGAGTGAAAACGCAACTTCCAGTGACGTAGAAAGTCGCTGTTAACCAATAAAGAAATCGCATCTTTCTCTGGAAAAAACTTTTAACTTAATGGCGACGACTAACTGTTTATTTATTTATGTTTGAGCTGCAACGGACAACAGGCTGTGTCTTAATTTTTTTCCCCAACAGTATTGTAGGTTAATGTTTTAAAATTTTAACTGGTTTAGGTTAATATTTTTTGTATGTTTATAATCATGGAAATACATTTTTAATTTATGAAGATTTTTTTAAGAAAATTATTAATAACAGTATTGTTCGTCATAATTATCATGTCGAAATGTTCGAATTATCGAATAATAATTGTTCTCTAGTTTGCCTACTACATTTTATTTTTCTGTAGCAGAGAAGCTGTTTATAATTATAATGGAGAGGTAGAATTACTATATATTTTATTTTCTGATATATAATTAACAATCAAAGACATCCTTAATATAATGGTATGAATATTTATATTTGTTTAGGAGGGTTGCTAGGATGCTTATTTTAGTGAGAAATTATTCGAGAAATTATTCATGTATTTTTTCGCGCTGTTTCAAACATCAAATTTAACGAGCAATAAACGATTTAAAATAAGGACTATAGATGGCGCCTGCATCGTAGTGTCTGCTAGAGTGGAACTCGAAGGCCGACAGAAAATAAACCCTACAGAAATTCTGTTCTGCGAGAAAATTCAGCTTCCCGCAGGCCTAAATCTTTTGCAGAATTCCCTGTCTGATAATTCCTATGGATTGCTTCGTAATTTTAAATAACGAATCTTCGTTGTTGTTGTAATCTTCTTATCAACCATCCGCCGATCGATCCGCCATGTTCTCGAAAACGATCGCTTTTGAAAAAGCGATAGGAAAACACCGATCGCAGTGTCACGTGATCCAAAAGCGATAGACAGGTTTCACTTGAATACGAAACATAGGAATCAGTCGAAAATTTCCGCGATCGCAACGGAAAACGATAGAACTCTGTTTCGTTTGAATCGGGTCCTAGCTCACCCAAGGTGGAGGAAGGGCTGGGATATACCTCTCGCGAATATAACACGTGGGACCTTTTAGTTTTGTTTACACCTAATTAGCCTTAGTACTCCCATTAACTAATTAATTAGCACTAAACATAAATTACGATATAATTAGCACTATTTAATTTCTCATTTAATTTAGCTCTACTACTTTAATGTGAGTGTGAACTACCCCCCTCAAAAAAAAAAATGGGTGCGTCACTGGACAGGGGGCCCCTTGGTAACATTTGCTACGGGCCCCGCGCTGTCTTAATCCGGCACTGTATTGCAGCCTATAAAAGCACGACATTTTCGAAAATGCACTGTCGTCTAAACGACGCATTCAATTCAGCGCAAATTGAGTATGTTTATTATAAGCCCTAATTAAGTGATCTTCATAGATTTTGGTGTGTGTAGAACTAATAACTTGCTCACAGGGGTGCAAAAAAAATTCTTATACATTTCATCTAGGGCCAAATTTAGGGGAGGACGGCTGGACTGCAGCCCCGGGCCGCCACAATAGACATTTTTACGTAAAATTTCCTAATGAATAGCGTCACATCTATTGAAAGAATTTGATTTGTTCAGAAATAAATTATTCAAATACTTATAATTGTATGCTATAATTTTATATTATACACATAATATTATAGAACGCATACCACATATAAAATAACATTGTACGTTCTAGAACATACGTTGAAGGTAAAATTTGCTTGAAAATGCACACATTTCGCATACTAATGGAAGTCAGCATGATTGGTTGGGAGCCATATCGACGTTATATTCAGAGTGCAACACCAGACAAGAAGTAGGCATTACTTTTTGTGTAAAAAAAAATCTACCTCCACGATGATCGAACCTCTAGGCTATTAGTTAACGGCGAGCCCACTTCACCTCACTGGTCGACGAAAAAATTGTTAACTTGTTTGAGAAATAATTAGGTGCCACAGTCTCTTTGTTGCCCCAGGGCATCCACACCTCTAAATCCGGCAAAGCCTATGAAAGCAAATCATTTTAAGTACGCTAGTGTCTAAATGTTGCTTCGTATAAGCTGAAATTGTGTATGTATATATATTATAGGTCACCATCATATGTATAGGACTTATAGTTTTTGAACGGGACTATAAAAAACTAATTTATTATTATCATGTTCGAAAAGTCGGGTGGAGTCATTCTAGGGTTTTTTTTCCTTTTCCCTCTTTTTTTAACGTAAAACCATTATGAACTAGAAGATAAAGCCCGCTGTGGAGGCAATTAGAACGGTAGCTAGATAAAGCCATTCGACAAAAATGTCTACACTCAATATATTTAATCTTTTTTCACTTAAAATAAATAACGTCATATTCAGTTTTTATTATATACTGAAATCGGAGTTGCATTTTCTTCCAAAAATGGGCGAAAACCTGGTGTATGCGCCATTTGGTATAAAAACTGTCATCCCCCCATCTTGACGGAAGTTTCTCTGCTCTTCCTCGCGGTAGCTGGGGGATCAGTTAAAAATTCGCCGCGAGTCAGGGTCACAGGGAGTAGGGGGAAAAAACGTTCCTGACACCTGTTACCCAGCTATTTTGTTACGAAAGAGTGTCCATTTTTGACTACATTTTGACCTTAGCGGTGTGCTGTATCGTCATTAAAGGTAGATCGGCGGATACGGATATGAAAACGAATAGTTTGTTTTTATATCCGTGGATACAGATAATTTTTTTCTTATATCCGAGAATACGAATACAGGAATTTGAATACGGATGACTTTGTTCGGGAATTATTAGAAGAACACGTTATCTTATTTTTAAACAAACATCTGTTTTAAAATTTAAAAGAAATTAGCCTTTTCTGCTGTTATTTCAATATGTGACCCCCCTCAAATCTTTCATGTGTCCCTCCGAATTTTCAGTGGTCTGGGAGCGGTGATAATTCTTCTTGAGAAAGCTAAAGTTCTCTTAAGTATATTAAACATATGAACTGTAAGAGTAGCAATTGGGGGGCGCGGGTCCCCTCTCTGCCCCCAAAACTTTTTCTTTTAAACATTTATTTGACGGGTCATTTTAACCGTTCCCTTTAAAGGAAAAAAAAACTGTCTGCGCCTTGAGAAAATATTATTTAAAAAAAAACTATTCACTACCAGATTAGCTTAATTTAAACAAGAATATTTTATAACCACTTCGTTTAAACAATTTGTCTCATTCCCAATAGCTTATGTTTTTAAATGCTTTCTAAGCATTAGGGTTTCTTTAAAATATTTATTTGTTTATATATATTTTTAAATGAAATACAAAGTATTTTATGCAAGAATGTTTTATTTGTTGAGGGCAAGTGAATAGCATTTTCCCTTTTCTTAATAATACTCTCACAGTTTTACATCAAGTTATATTAATTGTTACAATAGATTGTTTGCATCCTTTTTAATCTGGCTGTATTTTATTCATATATGAAGTTCAATATTTGATAAGTTATCCTTCTAAATATTTATAATTCATCATTCTTGCGTATTTCAGCAAGTTTTTTTTTTCAGTTTATCTTAAAAGTTTAATAAGCTATAAGTTTTATAAAGAAAGAGTTTTATAAGATATAAATTGATGAAATAAAAATTAATCAAGTACCTTTTACAAAGTAGTATAAATAATTTTTACTAATTTCATGACAATTAGTAAACGGTTGAAGTGTATAAGTCTAGGGTTCTGGCCTACCGCGCTGCCGTTTTCTCCAGCTGTAACGTGAATTCGGGTTAGAACCCTTCAAAAAGTCCACCGCCCAAGGCATGCCTTAATTAAGCAGACAACCCTTGTGTAGATCTGCCTTAACCGCAAAACCTAAATAATTTGATATGATAATCTAAACAATTATGATAATTTACAGTGAAATTAAAAAGTATAATATTTTTAATGTTAAATAAAAATCATAATCACGTCTAATCCCTATTATCGAGGGTATCCTAAAAACACTGACCTATGGTTTCATTCTTTAAATGTTGATCTAACAAGGAGGAGGCCCGGCCTCGGGAAAACGGATTTCAATGATCTTTGGCACAGTGGTAGTACACCATGTGAATATACTATGTGTAAAGTACTAAGACGCAATACTCAAATACAGTCGATAAAAATTAATATTAATTTCTAACCACTTCACCAAAACTCTAAATATAAGTTACGCCGTGGTGTAGTTGTTAGAGCGGTGGTCTTCTACTCAGGGGTCCCAGGTTCGAATCTCGTTTTGCGCTAGCGTTTTTTCCCCTCACACTCTGTTTTTAAATACATCAATACTGGTAATTAATTCTTTCAGTCCAGTAGTTATTTTATGATATCGAATAAAATTTTCAGGAGATTAAATGTAAATAAATGCAAACTTTTATTTTTTATACAGTCCTCTTAGAAAAATTCTCAATAAGTAAAATATACCCCATATATTAATCAGATGATGTAGAAAGTTTCAGATTTTCATATTAAAGGTTTACAGCTATGTTTCAATCAAAGTTGGTGAGGAACAATAAGCTTTGCAATATCAATAATAGTATAAATACAATTATTAAAACTATTATAACAAAACTAATTAACCATTAATTAGAATCACATTTTAAGAAATTTACATTTTACATTTTAAGAAATGAGTTTTAAATCATTTTAAACCAGTTACATTAAAAAGGTTTTTTTTAGCATTTAGAAATGAAATTTTTTTTCGAAAACTTACAATTACAGTAACATTTAAATTAAAGAGTTTTTTTAAGTTGTTTTTAATTCACTTATTAATCCCATAATTTAATTTTAGAAAAAGCATCTTTATAATAAGAGTTTTAATGTTTAAATTGAATATTTTAATTCAAAAATATTTATAAGTAAATTACTGATAAATCATTCATTATTCCTAAGAATATCCATTCTGTCCTAAGAATACAAACAAATTGAACGATAAGTTTATTAAATTAATAATACAACCAATTAAACAATTTCTCTATTTTATTAATTACAAGAGAATTTTGAAATCCCGGGCATTTTTTAAAACCTCACCTTTTAAAGGTGAGAAGGTGTAAAGACAAAATTCCCCCCCCCCCTCCATTCTTTAAAAAAATATGGACAATGTACCGGTGTACGCCTGCCTCTGTTTCGTGTGTGGGTGAAAATGGCGCTCATCCCCCTCTGCTTGTTATTTCAAACAGGGGAGAAAGAGAAACTCGCCTTCTTCTTTAACCGTTTTTAGACTAAGGGGCTCGCTCAACCTGGACAAAAGGAAGAGCATTTTTTACAGGACCCCTATTCTGCACTCACTGCACTCACTTTTCGTGACCAGATGCGCAATCAATCACTCAGTTCTTTCCCCTCATTTTATAGCAAAGCGGCCTAAACCGAAAACCTTTTGCATTCGAAAGATTTTGTTTCGCTGGAAATATCCCCCTCTTATATCAATGTTCAATACAGAGCAAATCATGTTATTTGTGAAAAAAGGTTAAACCAGATAACCTAGAAAAACTATTTCAAACAAATTGATCTCAATTTTCCTTTCAAAACCTGATATTAAACACTTTCAAAACCATTATCACTAGCAACACGTACTTTTGTCGCAAATGATTAACTATTTTTTACTCTCGGAAATAAAATAGGGCTGGAAATAGCTAAAAATCGCTCGAAAATTAGGGAACGGGTGGATTTTCAGATTTTTAAAGTAGCGCAGATTATTTTCTTTACTTTTATACATAATTATGAAAATTTTCAAGCGGATCGTACAGACAGTGTAGAATTCATTACGTTTTCTATGTTTAACTTTTTAATCTATTGGAGTAATGGAGGAGAAAGTTTTATTTTGCAGTGGTTCAACCTTAACTGTTACAGTGTCAATGAGTCAGGGATCAGCGTGATTCTATAGTAGGATAAATTACTGTTTTACAGTAATAGAAACTCTTTAGTGAATATTTGCTGTCAAATTTTTATTAGTATAGCAACACTGGTATTGTAAAGTAGAAAATGCCCAGTTGTCACATTAATATGACCAGGGACTGTAAATAAAAGGTTGCATGTCCTGACAAAATCCTTTGCGCCCGCTCACGGGAAAAATCGTAAGGGGTCTCTTAGTTCCGTGGCGTACCCGGTAAAGTAACGCACACGGCAGGCTGCAAAAACTGCACTATTTCTCTTCCTAAGAGCGACACCGGTCACTTCGCTTGTATGGTAATTCTTAAAACTTCTTTGGAATGATCATTTATATTGGTTTCGCTCGTTAGATTCCTTTATGTAAATGAAAAAAAAAATGTGATAGATTTGGGTTCTCAAAATAATTATTTTAGTGTCTGATTCACTTTAACCCTTTGAGGCGCAGCCCTTTCCCAATGCTGAAAAAAGGGCAGCCGTTGCCATCGCTCGACTTAACTACCAGCAAGATGGCGGACGATCGAAACGTTCATCGCGTGCCACAGATCTAGAGACCCTTTTTTGACGACAGCTGGCTGTGCCCCACCAGCAAAGCCAGCTGTCGTCAAAAAAGGTTCTCCAGATCTGTGGCACGCGATGAACGTTTCGATCATCCGCCATCTTGCTGGTAGTTAAGTCGAGCAATGGCAACGGCTGCTCTTTTTTTCAGCATTGGTCAATCTATCCAGCTGTTCTCGCATGCTTCCATTTTTCAGCAGATGTCAGTGCTCTTAAAAATAATCGTGACTTTTTTTTTTTTTTTTACGGGAAATGGCGCGCTAAAAAGTAAAGGATCCTCATGGAGCTATGTCACCCGACTCTATTTTTATAGAAATCAAATTTATTCTTCGCCACTGGCAACAGTCAAAACGTCAGAGTTTGGTGTTCCCGGAGCGGGAACACTGCGCGTTAAAGGGTTAACCTGCTCTCTCCCACCGTGGCAAGGACGCGATAGCAGCGATTCTCCCTTATCTATCAAAGATTTCTTACCTATCGTTTATTCCCTACGTGGGTATATTGATGCTTCCCTGCAAGAGGGACAGTGATCTTACTGCTGCCGGCGTTTGCGCATAGCGCATGTGCTGCGATTTTTCTCCCCAATGCAGCAGGTGATACAGACATTATCCTAACACCAAACAAAAGTCAAAAACAGAAGGGAACAAAAACACAGAAGCAAAATACATAAAGAAAAAACTCAAGAAATTAAACTATACAACAGTTTTCTGGCTTCCCAATATCGGGAAAAGATGCAGGTGTGATGTAGTAAAAAGGTATTCAAGACACATGCCGAGAAGAAAGAAGGAAGAATAGCTGTTGTCTCGTCCTTGCAACGATGAGAGCGAACAGGTTAAATGTTTCTTTCATTGCGTCAACTGCACCCTCTTCAAGTTTCGCCCATAGCACGAGCCAAACCTGCTATACCTTAGATGTGCCCTAGTAACATGCTATTTTGTTGCTTTCTGAACTGGCCTCATTTGCCTCAAACGCTTGCCTCAAAAATGTTTAGAAAGTTTTATTTTACTCTTAAGTGTGCTTTTAACACGCTTTTATTACTTTCACCTGTATGCATGAATGTGGTGGAATCTTGTAATTGAATTTTTTACCCACTTCTTGACGCCCAATTAAATTCATTCGTAATGACAGTCTTCACTGACAGCTTGCAATAAAAAATTCAAGCCATCTGATATCAAGAATCCCGCACAGTTTTTAACATTAAGTTTAATTTTTTGTCATTCATGTTATCCTTATTTTAAGCGTAATTCAAAGATTAAGTTATACCGAGTTGTACGACATCATATTGCTGTTGGACAAAATCTTTAAAGATTATTTTTTACTTTTTAGTTCATATTGCTACAAAGGCGTGTTTCCATAGTTTGTTATAAGTTTGTTTTAAAGTAATTTTTCTTAACTTTTTTAAACAGTCGCGTCCATTAATAGGAATATCAAGAGAGGCGAAGGTTGAGGTGGAACGAGAACGTACTACGAAGACCGGACGATCACACCATGCAGAAGTGCCATGTCGTGGCTGCGAAGGAAAGGGGAAGAAGTAAACCTGTAACTATACCAGACTGGCAAATGTGCAAAGCATCATGGGCACCGCCAGAATATTTCCCAGGGAGGGGGGGGGCGGGTAAAGACTACTACTACGTATGGTTACCGTGTTGGAAAGAACAAAAAAGCAAGGGAAAACACTGCATACAAAAATCCAGGGGGGCAAGTGCCCCTTGCCCTATTCTGCCGGCACCCATGCAAAGGATTATGATATTTCTTTTTTCCCTATTTATACACTGGTGATGCCCACGGGCTGAAAAAAATGGCGCTTCAGGATTAGGAAAGGCGAACCCATGTAAAGGAAAACGTAAAAGGAGAGGGATTCGTTAATTTTTTATTTTATTTTCTTGAGTGCCCTAATACAAATACTCAAGAATTGTATCATCGTAAGTTAAGTCAAAAATTAATGCGTTGCATTTAAATAAAATTTATTCAGCAAGATAGAACTTATTGAACCATAAATGCAGGTAGAAATAGCTTTTGCAATAATTCAAATTTCAAAAATCATTTTCATTCGGACTTTCTTTTCCTCTTTCAAAGGATACGGTAAATAATGATCTTCAGCGGCTTGGCATCGAAATCGTAGTGCTATCAGTACAGCGTGTGCAAAAGAAGTAGGCCTATCAAGGTCAAGTGTGCTGTTCTTTCATTTGCTTGTACTGTAGAAATACCTATAAAATATGTACAGCTACGGGAAAAAAAGGCTTACTTGTACTTTATTCAGCCGTCGTTCGTCGTACAGAAATTTTACATATACCAATCGTTTACGATTGACGTGCACTTTAATTTGCTGTACATAAAAATTGCATAAGGGGCCGTCTCCATATTAAAATTCGCACCAACTTTTTTTTTCCAATAGCAACTCTTAGATTTCAGTTCATATTTCAAAAATTTAGCTCATTTTAACCCCGGATACCAATTTTCAATAAATTTGAACTGAAAATGAGTGAGTTGTGAGCACCCCAAATCCCCCTCCTCCTATCTTAAAATATTATTTCATACTTTAATTCATATCTCATATAATATTGATTATAAGAAGCTGACTTTTATTCGTACTATTAGAACTAAATGAGAGAAATGGTGTATGAATGGCTAATAATATAGCCTTGGCAGGTATGTAAAACATCTAAAAATAACATAAAGTGATTTACAGTATTTTTCCAAGTGAATCGCTAGCTCTACAGCACATTTTACGAAGTTAGTTCTTTGCTAAACACTTTCACCAACAGGGGCGTAGTCAGAGAGGGACTGAAGGGGCTGCAGTCCCCCTCCCGAAATGAGACCCTTTACTTACTTTACAATTTATATTTAGCTTACAATTGAACTTTAGCTTTAAATTTGATACCCAGCCCCCTCCGAAATAAAATCCTGGCTACGCTACTGTTCCCCAATCATTTTCTGTGCCTGAGAATGTTTCTTAAAAGTCACATCCAACATACAGGGATTTTGTTAATTAAAATGCATAATGCAGCTCCGTGATGAACATTTTTATATTTTTGATCCCATGATAGGATTTCTGTTTTTTAAAATGCTCAAAACCTATATAGTTAGTATTATTTTCACAAGAGCAGTTAATCTCGTGTTCTAACCTTCACTTTCTGAGCATAAAACGAAAATTTTTAGTTTCAAAGAAGACACACAACTTGTTTATAATTTTATACTTTGTTTCATGTAACTTAACGTTGGTAAAATAACCCCCTTTTGAAACATTGCACATCAGATAGTATTTACGCAATGTAGTCAGAAATCATAAATAACAAGAAATGTTGAATTTCAAGATGAAGCTTAAACAAAAAACAAAAAAAATATTCCTGTCTTTTCTGTTTTTCCTAACAAAAAATTTTCGTCTGGCGGCAGACTAGCCGTTTAGTTTCTGTATTGATTGGTCCGCGAAAAGTCAAACAATGATTCCGCTCACACTTTCAACTCTGGAATAAACGCCGATATCGTCTGTTTGCAACTCATAGAACATGCAAGTAGAAGAGAGGAAGGCATCATGGAATACCATTTACAGATACATTTCTGAAAGTAACTTTACTGGTTTTTGAAAAAAAAAAATCCCAAATTCATCATGAGTACAAACTATAACTAAATGTAATGAACTGTCACTTGTAAAAAAAAATACCATTTATTTTGCTATAAAACGATTGTTTAAAAGAAAAAAGTTATAAATGGAGGTTAATATGAAATAGTCCGGTAATATGGAATAGTGGTGGTTTAAATAGAGAACCACCCGGAATTAAAAGGCAGTTTGACTTCATAAAACACAGTTACTTTTAACTGTAAAAACAATATTTTTATGTACAAGTTTTTTTTCTGTTTTGAGTCTGTTAACAAAAGTCACAGATATAATATATTTTTTCTCTGCTCCGTTAAAATCAAAGTGAGCCCGCAGAGAGCAACTGAAACATTGAATCTAAATATCCCTTTCGTTAATCCTTGGAGAATTTTCCGTTACAGAATATACATTCAGCGTCTTTGTGTTCTGATTCTTTAGTTGATGGTATGAAATCCATTTCAGGGGATACATTTGCGTTGGGTATAATGAAATACCTATTCCACAATACCCGACATGCCTGTCGGTCTACCTTGTCAATAGTTATTGTGATTTTGGGCTTGGCCCAAACAACGCGAAACTGTAGTCATTGTATCATGCCTTTTATTTGATATATTGAAGGACTTTTGGGTGACCCGGTAAAAAAAAACAGTCGATTGCAATCAAAAAGGGACAAGCACAACTAGATGTTAAACAGTGATAAGTACAAAATTCCAACATTCGACTGCTAATCATTTTTGAGTTGTGCGAGATACGTACACATGTACGTCCACGTGCCATGCCGAAATTAGTACGAAAATGAAATAAATTGCTCATACAGAGCCGGAACGAGCAAATTTGGCGCCCTTGGTGAAGGATTTTAACGGCAACCCTTTAAGACACAATTTTTGAACTCCCCCCAAGAAGTGCCGCCTGGGCAAGACTGCCCCGTTAGTTACACCACTAATCTTGTTTCGGCTAATTAGCCAATGGTTGTCATCTGGACAAGGTGCAAAATGGCTATGCCGTCACCATATTCCCCAGTGCATCTCTCGTTGTACTTCCGTAACCGTTATAGGCCCTCGGGTTGGAGTCCCCCCCCCCCCTGTTACATCACTGTCTCGTTGGTTAAAGACTTTAACCTCGGTGGACTGGCCATAAAATTTTGAAGAGGAAAACGTTAGTAAGCCAAAAAAGGATTTTTTGCAAAGGTGTAGGATTTTTAGAAGCAGCCCAAATTGTATGCAGTCGATCCGATGTTCGATTTTCCACATCTTCCACGTGACCAGATCACTACTTAGAGAGAGAGGTGTACTGAAGGATGAGTAGGACAGTGGAACAATTTTTCCCCCAGCAGATAGGTCTAAACATTTTTTACTGCCTGTCTCGGTTCGGCGCCCTAGGTCGTTGCCTAGTCTGCCTATATAATCGGGCCGGCGCTTCATCCTGCATACATACATTCCATTCATTATATACGTGCGAATATCACGTAGAAACTTGTCAAAATGAATTCAGAGATATTCAAAATACCCATTTCCGTCAAAATCCGATTATCCGATTACTGAATTTTTTTGTGATTATAGTGCTTTTCCTTTAACTCGCATAAAAATGGAAATGAGAAAGACAAAAAGAAACGGAAAAAAAAAAAAAAACCACCCTGTTTCTTGAAAAAACAGTTACGCATGCTATTGAGTTTCAGAAATAATTTTTAAAAATAATACATAATTTCAAAAAAAAAAAAATATCGATTTAACTAATCGTTTTGACTTTTTTCAACTTTATGAATGCATAAAACAGAAAGATATTACTAACTTTTTTGAATTCCAGGAGATGTGCAGACACAAGTTTTAATTGATTTACATAGATAAAAAGAGGAAATGTTACATAACTCATGTCAAATATTGTCTTTAATGAAGGATAATGGGACACTTTTTAAAAAGCCTCATCATTTCTTTGAAAAAATTTACTTTTCTTACGTCACTGCTCGTTAAAAAGCGAAATGTGTCATTGAAATGTAAGAAAAAATTTCATCTTGCTCTGCTTATAGTTGCATTCATGAGCGCTTAGTAATAAATGCCTCAGTAGATTGATACATTGTTTAAATTCCTGTATCATACTTTTTGTTAATTAATGTTTATCACTTTCAACTAGCTCTTCAATATTTCAACTGCTATCAGTACAACAGGATTCAATTACTTACTATGCCTAGGAGTAGAGCTCTGGCTCATATCTTTCGATACTATCAGAGTTTTCGTTAACAAGATCCTGCAATGAGTTTATCTTTTTAGACCGGCATTTTCAGTGTATGTTCATCAATGGATGCTAAAAGGTGGATATAAGTGAATATTAGTACTATCCTTGCGGTGGTAAAAGTTTCTCATAAAGCTGGGCAGTGTTTCCAGCGAAATTAAATTGATGGTGGCCAAAATGGTCCCTATTTTATTTTTTTATTTTTTATCTGGTGGGTATTTAACATTTTTAGAGACCAATTTTTTAAAAGCAAAATTTAAAAGCTTCTGAAATTGAAAAGAAAATTATTAATGCACACATTTTTACAAATACAATATAATACAATACATTTACAAATAACAGCTCTTGGTAATTTAATAGCATTTTAGATTTTTCTCTCAGGCAATGTTTTGCATTTCTTGGATTCTAAGTTAAAAATAAAAGAGTTTATTTTTTAAATGATGTCCAATTTGGCCCCTGAACTTACATTGTGAGTTCCAAATTCGGCCAACTTATGTTATGTTGACCTAAACTGTATAACTTTTGGGATTAACGCAAAAATTTCACTTATTTAAAATCTCTGAAGCTGAATAAAGCGATCATTAAAGCAACAAACTATAACAACAGCAAGAAACATAAACCATTTCAAAAGTATAAATTATAAAACACTTTGCAATATGCTAGCTTTATTTTTGTACATGCTATAACCTAACGAATAGTTACCTGTTTAACTTCCCATCTTTGAAAACACACAACCGTGGACATTCCCCATCTGAGCTCAGTGCTGTTTTTCAACATTGGTCTCATCCCACACTATGATACATGCTCAACAATGCGCCAATAGTGAGAACAAGCAGGTGAAAACAAATAAGGCGCTAAAGAATTCTTTCAATCACTAATGCATGATGACTATTTTGTAAACCCAATTCAAATTTCCTGGCAATCAAGCTTATTTACTGCAGTTTGAGATCAAGAACTAAGACAGGCATATGAATAACGGAAGTAAAATGCTTTTTAACCTCATTGAAAGATATTTGAAAAAGAATAAAATATTTTTGACGGAGCTGTTTCAGAACTCTCTCTGTCGATAATCATAGCTTTTTTACTTCCTTGTACGTAGTATAAAGAAGTAATGTGATCCCGAAAAATTTTTGGGGCCAAATTTCGACAAAAAAACCGATTTTGGCTACCTCTAAATTTAATTTTAAGAATTTTTTCGATGCATCTCATCGTAGGCTAGCATGCACGATCCTATTAACGCGTCTGCAACTCATTTTGACCAGCGGCGAGTCTATTGTGGTCAGTTTTTTCATGCCGTCTGTACGTACGTACGTACGTATGGTATGTAACTCGCATATCTCAAAAACTATTGGTCGTAGAATGTTGAGATTTGATATTTAGGATTGTTCTATGATCTAGTTGTGCACCTCCCCTTTTGGTCGCAATCGAATGTATAGTTTATGTACAGGACCGCCCAAAAGATTCGAAATACATTACGCTCTATGGGCCGAAATTCATTAAACTCGCATATCTTAAAAACTATTAGGCGTAGAATGTTGAAACTTTATATTTAGGATAGTTGTAACATCTAGTTGTGCACCTCCTCTTTTGGTTCCATTCGACTGGATAGTTTATTTACAGGACCGCCCAAAACATTCGAAATACATTACGCTCAATGGGCCGAAATTCATTAAACTCGCATATCTCAAAAACTATTAGGCGTAGAATGTTGAAACTTTATATTTAGGATTGTTGTAACATCTAGTTGTGCATCTCCCCTTTCGGTTCCATTCGACTGGATAGTTTATCTACAGAACCGCCTAAAAGATTCGAAATACATTACGCTCTATGGGCCGAAATCCATCAAAGCGTTTTTTAGAGGTATTGGGCTATTTCAAATGTCTAAGAAGTGATATATGCTGTAAAGAGTTAGAAAATGAATTTCTCCATTAAAAAAACTGTCTTTATCATTTACAGTTCTGCTACAGGAACACTCAAAAGATTTCCAATACATTACGGTCAATGGTAGTTTTAGGGGCAGTCATCCATTTCAAGCACAATACCGTCCTACCACATAAGTTAGGTAATGGTCCGACCACGGTCACGTGCCTCCCTCAAGAAGAATGCCAAAAGTCGCCAAGCTTGGCGACTTTTGGTGTACGTGTGTGCATATTTAACTCTCAAATCTCAAAAAATATTAAATTTCATATATAAGATTGTTGTAACATCTAGTTGTGCATCTCGATTTTGGGTTCCAATCTACTGGAGAGTTTATTTACAGGACCACCGAAAAGAATTTCAGTACTTTAATATCTATGGACATCTTCAATATAATACAATTGTAGACAGTCATTGTTTGGTACATGCCCAAAATCTCGCCTTCTGTCCTCGACCTTGGCGAGTTTTGCCGAAAGGTCGCCAAATTTGGCGATAGTCAGTCATTGGGTCCATGCCCAAAGTATCGCCATTTGTCATCGTTCTTGGCTAGTTTTGGCGAAATATCGTCAAATTTGGCGATAATCTGTCTTTGTTGGTCCATGCTTAAAATCTCGCCAAATGTCGTCGACATTGAGGAGTTTCGCCGAAATATCGCCAAATTTGGCCCCAAAAATTATTTCGTATTTTGTATAACTCTAAAACTTTAACCCGTAGAATTTTGAACTTTTGTATTTAGAACTATATTATAATATCCAACTGTTTTCAATATCTTTTTTGACAGCAATCGACTGGGAATTTATTTACAGGGTGAGCCAAATGACTTTAAATACATTAAGGTGTATGGATGCATTCAATTCATTGAAAGTCCTTGGTCAATGACTACTTTGGCTATCCCCAAAATCTCGCAAACTACCTCAAGTTTGTCGGCTTTTGGTGAAATATCGCCAAATAAAGTGTCAGAAGGAAATCCTTCAAATTGAACTCAGCTTGGCGATATCGAAATATTTGGCTAGAAATCGCTAAACCTTACTATTATTGATATTTTATCTCTTTCAAACAAATAAGTTTTGAGGAAGTGCGTAGAAAACATTTTTGATTTAATAAATGTGCAAGGAAGTCATGTGTTGGACACATCAGATTTTTTTTTTTAAAGCAAGTACCAAGTTTTACAATACAATGTTACTTTATACCTTTGTGTGCATAGTATTTCAAAGTTATAATTTATTTATTTTTTAGCTAAAAATTACTGTATATAAATGTTTAATTAATTGCAATAGTTTTCCATTTAATTGACTGCTTTTCTCCTTTGGATGGCTTTCATTGGGTCTTCCGAATTCGTAGGGGCCATAGCCTATAGCCTAGGGTTAATAAAGTACAGGCAATTGGGTTAAGAGGATTGCATTTTTAATGTTCTGCTTCAATGAATTCGTTTCTTTGCCTGTAAAATTACTTTTCCCTTCTTTATGATCGTATTGCACTGGCGCGACTGTAGAAGTGAACTGGTTAAAAGCCACTAAGGTATTCAAGTATTGATTTTAAGCATTTCCTTAGAGTCTGAACCCACGACAGACTTTTTCTTTTCCTTAAATCCCTATATAAAGAGTTATCAAGGCTATAATACGTTTTATTATTTTCAATGATGAGAACTCTTTTATAAACAACTCAATTCAATTAATTTAGTTTTGTTTAAAACAGATCAGTGTCTCCGAAATGCATTTTAAACAATCATAGCCCATAGACATTAATGTAAAGATACTCCCTGCAAAAAAAATCTGATGTGTCCAACACATGACTTCCTTGCACGTCTATTAAATCAAAAATGTTTTTTACGCACTTCCTCTAAACTTATTTGTTTGAAAGATATAAAATATCAATAATAGTAAGATATAGCGATTTCTAGCCAAACATTTCGATATCGCCAAGCTCAGTTCAATTTGAAAGATTTCTTTCTGACACTTTATTTGGCGATATTTCACCAAAAGCCGACAAACTTGAGATAGTTTGCGAGATTTTGGGGATAGCCACAGTAGTCATTGACCACAGACTTTCAATGAATTGAATGCATCCATACACCTTAATGTATTTAAAGTCATTTGGCTCACCCTATAAATAAATTCTTAGTCGATTGCTGTCAAAAAAGATATTGAAAACAGTTAGATATTATAATATAGTTCTAAATACAAAAGTTCAAAATTCTACGGGTTAAAGTTTTAGAGTTATACAAAATACGAAATAATTTTTGGCGCCAAATTTGGCGATATTTCGGCGAAACTCGTCAATGTCGACGACATTTGGCGAGATTTTAAGCATAAACCAAACAATGACAGATTATCGCCAAATTTGGCGATATTTCGCCAAAACTCGCCAAGAACGATGACAAATGGCGATACTTTGGCCATGGACCAAATGACTGACTATCGCCAAATTTGGCGATATTTCGCCAAAACTCGCCAAGGTCGAGGACAGACGGCGAGATTTTGGGCATGTACCAAACAATGACTGTCTACAGTTGTATTATAATGAAGATGTCCATAGACATTAAGGTACTGAAATTCTTTTCGGTGGTCCTGTAAATAAACTCTCCAGTAGATTGGAACCAAAAATCGAGATGCACAACTAGATGTTACAACATTCTTATATATGAAATTTCATAATAGTTTTTGAGATTTGAGAGTTAAATATGCACACACGTACACCAAAAGTCGCCAAGCTTGGCGACTTTTGGCATAGTTCTTGAGGGAGGCACGTGACCGTGGTCGGACCATTACCTAACTTATGTGGTAGGACGGTATTGTGCTTGAAATGGATGAATGCCCCTAAAATTGCTATTGACCGTAGTGTATTGGAAATCTTTTGAGTGTTCCTGTAGCAGAACTATAAATGATAAAGACACTTTTTTTAATGGAGAAATTCATTTTCTAACTCTTTACAGCATATATCACTTCTGAGTCGTTTGAAATAGCCCAATACCTCTAAAAAACGCTTTGATGAATTTCGGCCCATAGAGCGTAATGTATTTCGAATCTTTTGGGCGGTCCTGTAGATAAACTATTCAGTCGAATGGAACCGAAAGGGGAGGTGCACAACTAGATGTTACAACAATCCTAAATATAAAGTTTCAAGATTCAACGCCTAACAGTTTTTGAGATATGCGAGTTTAATGAATTTCGGCCCATTGAGTGTAATGTATTTCGAATGTTTTGGGCAGTCCTGTAGATAAACTATCCAGTCGAATGGAATCAAAAGGGGAGGTGCACAACTAGATGTTACAACTATCCAAAATATGAAGTTTCGACATTCTACGCCTAATAGCTTTTGAGTTAGGGGAGTTTAATGAATTTCGGCCCATAGAGCGTAATGTATTTCGAATCTTTTGGGCGGTCCTGTACATAAACTATCCATTCGATTGCCACCAAAAGGGGAGGTGCACAACTAGATGTTACAAGTATCCAAAATATGAAGTTTCGACATTCTACGCCTAATAGCTTTTGAGTTAGGGGAGTTTAATGAATTTCGGCCCATAGAGCGTAATGTATTTCGAATCTTTTGGGCGGTCCTGTACATAAACTATTCATTCGATTGCCACCAAAAGGGGAGGTGCACAACTAGATCATAGAACAATCCTAAATATCAAATCTCAACATTCTACGACCAATAGTTTTTGAGATATGCGAGTTACATACATACGTACGTACGTACGTACAGACGGCATGGAAAAACTGGCCACAGTAGACTCGCCACTGGTCAAAATGAGTTGCAGACGCGTTAATATGATCGTGCATGCTAGCCTACGATGAGATGCATCGAAAAAAATTTTTAAATTAAATTTAGAGGTAGTCAAAATCGGTTTTTATGTCGAAATTTGGCCCCCAAAAATTTTCGGGATCACATTACTTCCTTATACTACGTACAAGGAAGTAAAAAGGAAGAAAAAAAAACATTCATGCATTACTCAACCTTTACAATTGGGTGCATGGCATGGTCCAAATCAGCAACATAGCAAAACCAACATAAAATTCGTGACAATTGATGGATACGTACAAGAGCTAGAACACAGACAGACGTATTATAAGAGGATTTCTGATCCCGTAGGAGATTTGCCTACGGGAAATCTTTCTAAATAAATTTATAGGTATCTTTTATTGTGTGCTCATAAGAGTTGACGTGTTCCGTTATTTTGCCACGGATACTACCATCAGAACTTGACCCAATTAAAATGGGACCACTCCTAAAGTACCCCTTTCCGGAAAAAAAAACTATCAATGATTACGTGGTAAAAAATTATCGCTGAACATGCATGAAAAAGAAAGAAAAAACGATTTGAACGAATTAATTACCCCCTTTGTTTTTGAAGTCGGTTCGAAGTTAAGTTTAAATTATTTTGCTTAATCGATTCACTTGCGCTAACATGAAAGAAAAGAAACTAGATATTCTCTCAATACAGAAACTCAGAGACAGCAACCTCGAAATGTACTGTCTGCCTTCGCAAAATTATCGAGGCCATCTCTCCAAGCCACCGAAACTCCCGGCGTGGTTCTAACCGATCGAACTCGGCGCGACTCCTTTCTTGATCGCGCCCACCCTTCTCCCCCTTCATTACTATTAATCAAAACGCACTCCTCATCTTTTCACATAACGATCGGTGACATCGCATGGTAATACAGAATCGTCGCCGGTAAAAAGAACGTTTTGAGATTTTGGTTCTCCGAATGTTATTTAGAGCGAGAGAAAAATAGGATCGTCCGTCCATTACATGCACCAATTCCTCAGAACACCTGTTGAATCGTCTCTGCAAGGAAGATAAATGTCGTCGTTTCAAATTCTGTCGAGTGAAATATATTCATAAAGCAACCAGTAAGTTTGAGATTTCGATGAAAAGGTTTGTGAAAGGAATATGAGTTTGTAAAAGATATACAGATTTTTACACTTTCCAACAAAGTTGAAAAGTAACAAGAACACTCAACAAAAACTGGTGTTAGAATGTAAAATAATGAAAATTTTCTAAAATGACAATCAAAATGGTGCTTATCAAAAAAATGATCATGCTTAAACTTTTTGCGCGCCGAGCAGAGATGATCATTTTATTGATAAGTACCACTTTATAAGTGTTTACCAAGTTTTTATTACTTTAAATTTTAAAGTGTTTATGATTTCAATCTCTCTGTCTGTCAGTGTGTCCACCCGTGCTCAGACTGGTGTAAATATGTATAGATTTCTGCAAAATTTATAGGCTGACAGCACACACGGATCCATAAGCACACATTTTTATTGTGCAAGACGCTTTTTGGTTCAGAGTTTACATTTTGCATATGCAAATTCACTTTCTATTTTAGATGTCAGTTGCACTTGCTACATTTTATTACGTACGACTATCACACGTACGGAAAACTGTCCATCCGTGATCATTTGAAATGCCTAGGTTTGACCTCAAAGCTCGACCTATGGGTTTCTTGTGTTCTTATGGAAAGAAATTTGGGCCGTAGCGTTGCTTCTCTATTTTCCAAAAGCTTTCACAGCTTAGATGGAATATTCTGCAATGCCCACATAGTCTCTAGATCTGGCAGCTTCTGATTTATGTATGTTCCGCTCTCTTAACACACTTTTTACAAGGTAAAACTTTTACTTCAAATGAGGAGGTCAAAAATCACCTGAATCAGTGTTTTGACAGCAAAGAACAAAAATTTTATGAGTGTGGAATCATGATACTGATAGGAAGATGGCAAAAAGAATTGGACCAGAACAGACAATAATAATTTAATAAAATACTTATTCATTGTAAGAAAAATTTAAGACAACTATTTCTCGTGTTTTGCCTGAACATACTGACTTAAGTGACACCTAAATCCTGTAAGGGAACTCAGAGTCTAAAACGTCAAATTGCGGATATATCCGAGGAAATGAAAAATTCAGTTATGGAGTCTTGTTCGCTCTCATCATTGCAAAAACGTTTTTGCAGTCACAGATTTAAATTGCCATTCATTGTAGGTTCACATGAAATTCATAAACAACGAACTTTGTACTCTAAAAAGCACAATTTAGATAATTCTTCAAAGAGTTACTTTTATCAGTAAAGATACGTTAAATTATTTTTCGATTGAGATTAGTTGAGCAATTAAACAATATGGCGGTCAATCGCATCACCAATCGCGTTCCACAGGACCAAAGAACTTTGAGACAGCTGCCTGTGCGGTAGTTAAATCGAGGGATAACAACGACTGCACTTTTTCAGAGTTGAGCAGCCAACTGAGTTGTTCATTTTTATCAATAATTATTAATAGGTATATATCAGCATGAGAGATGATAAAATAGATTAGCAAAGACTTTTAAAATGCGTGTTTTTCGAGATAAGTATACTTTTTATGATCTTTGAAAGAATTAAAACAAAAACATCATTGAATCCTTTTATATAGAAGTACAAGTTATTTTGCCTTCTACAATTTTAAATATAAATGCTGTATAATACTTGGAGTACAAGAAAGTGTTGGGAAGAAATACATGCACAAAAAGTTTCTAAAGTTACCAAAACATTTAGGGAGTTATATCATTTTTTATAACTGCTGAAAAACTTTTTTGTACGCACAGTTCTGCGTTCACAGTGTTTTATGAAACAAAGAGTTTTTTCTTCCCGCTTGTGGTTTTTCTACTGAGTTAGTAGACAATCTTCTCAATCATATCTTTGGAAATACATAGATGGCACCGATAAATATAAAAGCTAAAGTTGCGCATAGTGCAACTTTGATCACAAAATTTGGAGCCAAGTACACGCTTTGAATGGAATTTAATCTTCCTAAAAAGAGAAAAGAAATAAGATGTCACTTTAGTCTTTTCACACCTACGTAAAGAATTCGGTATGTACATTTCGGCTGGTCTTAACAATGTTTATTTATTTATTTATTTATTTATTTAAAATGCACACTACAGAAAATTCCATTTGCAGTGTTGCATGTAAGATACAAATTAAAACACACAGACAAAAGAAACAAAACAAACATACAAAGCTGCGTAAACAATCAGGGCCGGCCACAGGGGAGGTGCTGCGGATGCAAAGCACCTGGGCCCCGGCTTCAGAAGGGCCCCAAATCAAAAGTAGCTCTATATATTTTTTTAATCTTACATTTAATCTAACACACAGCTGGAAATTTCAATTTCATTAAATTATGTTAGTTGAATGAAAGTATTGCTGCTCGGCATCTTCAAAAGTTAAAAAACATTATTAAAAAGAGGTCCTTTTCTACTGGGTTCAATAGGATATTCCATATCACTACTCTTTCACCTTTTTGCCTTTTTTCAAAGGAGGGAAAAACATCTGGAACCCAGGACTGGAGAGGTAGAGATGCACTGCACACTCTTCTTTCCCCTTTTGTCTGTTGCTAAAGCTAATGGTTTCCTGCGAATTATCGGGCCTAGGAACGGAATTTAAAATGACCCAGACTTTATTATCGAAATCTTCGGAGAATACTAGTGTGGAAAACAAAGAAGGAGGTCTGGCAGAGTCGTCTCCAGTGTGAGGCCTGGAGTAGACATCGCTTATGCGGGCCTCCTTTCGTTCTAATCATAAATTGTTTTTTGAGTATATTGATCATACAGATATACGTATGTGTGATGCACATACATTTCTACTGTAGGTAACACTGTCGTTTTATAATTTTTAGGCCCCTTATTCAACGGGGCCCCGGCTAACTGCCCTGTTTGCTCTTGACTTTAGTCAGGCTCTGGGTTTTGGGAATAATCTCCTTTTCTTTACAAAAACCATTTTCATAAATTTCCCAGTTCACTGTTTCACAAAGTTATTAAAAAGATCATTTCATGCCTGGATATTCATTAAGTCTTATTGTTGCGTCTGTTGCCGAGTACGAATTGACTTCTGATCAGTGACAAAAATTTAACCATTTGGTGATTTACAGTCTCAATTTGGGGCCCCCATGATTTCAGAAAATGTTTTCTTTTCTCTCCTCCATCCCACTTCTTTAGAAAAAATATACATATAAATATATAAATCCTAATCCAGAATTTTACTAGCTAGTACTAGGCTGTGAAAACTGTATTATTAATAATTACTACATATCAAAATTAACTCCAGATTGAAAATATAGACATTAGGTACGGCAAAATCAATGAAGACCATCCGAAAACCGTACTGGCTTTTCAAATTTTTTTGCTGTGTTCAATAATAAATCAAATTTAAAGCTAAAAATGTATGAAATACGAAATGAACGTGAATACAGGTCCTGATAAGTGATTCGGGGCCCTAAAAGACTTACATTTGGGGTAGGCTTTAATGCAGTGGAGTCTCTTGAATGCGAACATTTATGAAAAAATAAATATTTGTCAGAGTTAAATTAGTTGATGTTATCTTAACTGCAAACATAGTAAATCCAAAAACTTGACCGTGCACTTCAATCTACTCTCCTCTGAACTTTACAAGACGCTCTACATAGATTTGTATAAAATATAAATGTAAATGATTTGTTCAGCTATAAAATTAGTCCATGTATGGTCATTATTTCACTTTACATTCAGGCAATATTAGCTAAAACAGTTTTGATGGTAAAGTTCTCGAAAGTTATATCTTAAACTGTGTTCTAAGCGTGTAATGTTGAAGAAACAAAATCTGCCTCGACGTCGGTTTTTGCACACAAACTGAAGTAATACTAAAATTATGTAACTTTTTCGAAATACCCCGCTGATTATTTGGGGACTTTACATTGCAGATACAAATAATAGGCTATCCCTTTAAAACTAAAAAACAAAGCTACGTTCTAGAAAGCTTGTGGAATAATCCGGCCACAGTTGAAAGAGTTTGGTAAGTGTTAGTAGTAGTTTGTTAACAAAATTTAGATTTTTAAAAAATATATACAAATGATTTACAAGAAAAAAATATTTTAAGAAAATTCTTCTCAGATTTTCTATATTTTAGAATTTTCCGTATATATTTGAACATTTTTAAGTGGTTATCAGCACGCCTTGACTGTAATGAATTGCGCATACATTTTAACCTGTTTGTAGTAATTTTTTTAACCTTTGCCTCCCACTGTTGCCCTTGTTTATAGCCTATTATATCATTTATATGCGGCATGCGGGTAAACAGCACAGCGCAAAAATCTTTTAAAGAAAATGTTTAAAAATTACAGTTCAAGTGCGCTAAAGTACATAACACACACACGAACATCATACTATTGCTAAGTATTCATTTTTCTCGAATGGGGGAAGATCTCTGGAACTCAAAAAAAAAAAAAAAATCAGGTCACCCGAGGGGCATTTTACACAGGAGAAAATCACCCTTTCTGCCACCCTTTGAAAGAAGAGTAATGGGATGGGATGTGCTGGTGCGCACATGTCTGTAAATAAACCTAGAAGTATCGGATAACCATTCGTTTTCACCTTTACGTTTTCCACGTCTAGAATTAATTAAAAATAACCTGTATTGGAAATAATCTTTGATGGTACGCAAACAAAGTCTGTTGTGTTACGAATCTGTTGGCCAAATCAACAGCACTCTTGTAGTTTTTGAGACCTAATAGTTGAGCCCGTGTTTTGTTAGTTTCTTTTGCTTTCATTAACTCAAAACCATTGCAAGGATAAGTTTGTATTGGACGTTATACAAATGTATTAACATCTGCATACGGTGTACGTATATTTCAGAAATAACTTGAATTTTTGAACTTAGTTCCTGAAACCTAAATTAAGGATTGAAGTTTATCAATTTAATAATATTTTCAACCTTTGAAGAAAGCAATATTTAGATTATTTTCATCACTAACATTTATGCAGATTGAATCCCTATGCAGTAAGTGCACAATGAAACAAAGTATGCAGTTAGATGAATGTTTTATGCCTGTTTTTATTATACCAGGTGTTTCAAAATAGATGTTAGTTACAGCCAGGGGCGTAGCCAGAAATTTTTCATGTGGGGAGTTACGACTACCGCACCTCACATATATGCATACATGTGTGTGATAAGGGAGTGAAGAATATACATTTTGTAAGGCGAAAAATTCCTTATGGGGAGGTTATGACCCCCCTACCCCCCCCCCTTGGCTACGCCCCTGGTTACAGCGATTATCTATTAAATCGTAAGTGATAGAAACATACTTCCAATTAGAAAAGTTAGTCAAATTAAGAGTAGATTTCAGATATCGCAATTATTTTACTAGGAGCTGTATACATATAAATGTACAGCAACTCATTCATGCAATTTTATCGTTTGGTATTTTGGGGGGCCCCCAAAAATGCTTGCAACCGGGCCTCTTCAGATAAAAGGCCGGCCCTGTAAACAATATATACATATACAATACATAAAACTGCTTGGATTACGAACACAGAAGTTGAAAACAATTAGTTTTAAAAACAATGCAAGGCATATTAAAAATATCAAGGTCCTCAGAAAGATTATTAAAAATTTTGTAGAATTTGTACAAAGAGAAATTACTTATGTAATTAAATTTCGTATGTACATTTACAAAGAAATGCCGCTCACGAAGACATCGGCCCTGCACAGCAAGATGAATACAATTGTGAATTCCAACACAATCAATAATATTATTAATGACTTTATAAAAAAATATAACATACAGGAGATAGATCGCGCCTGAATTTTAAACTTTGAATGCCAAAAATGCTACGTAGGAAAGAATGAGACAAATCCAGAGGACAATAGTAATTGGCTTTGTAATAAAAGTATCTCATAAATTTAGGATGTACCTGCTCTAATATATTTATTTTATTATTAAAATTATATTATTATAATTAAATTATTATAACTTTATTATTATAATCAAATTATTATAATTATATTATTATAATTATTTTATTGTTATATATTATACTGTCGGTTTCCCCAACTTGTGTATGGTTTGATGTTATTACAAGTGAAGTAATTACAAGGATTACAAATTAAGGAAGATGGACCCTTTCTACCTCCCGAAACATGCATACTGAATTATTTACGTATAGGTATATTTTAAAAAGTAATTCACTGTTTTTTTATGTTGACACTAGCTCTTCTGAAACACTAGCTTCGCATCCCGCACCTCTTGTATTTCTTGTTATTGTCGATAGATAGCAGTCAGACGCACAGTATAAGTATGCAGTAAGATTTTCTTAACTAGTGTATAGCCGGAATCCTTTTCAAAGCTTTAGCTGTGACTATACAATCGGTATTTTAGATAAGAACATTATTTCACTATCCAAACTTTTAAAGGCGTTACGCTTAAGTGCTTTTTTTACGCTCATTACGAAATGCATGCATGATTTTATCTGTATAGAGTACCTGTATAGAGTACTGTGCATATGGTTACGCCACTTTCTGATGCGAAGACAGGCACCTATGATGTGTTACGTCTGTACCGTACAAAATGGGATACTCTGGGAAATGCAGCACTGCCATTCCGGTATACATGCCGCGGTTTCTTTTGTACGAGATGCCGCTTTTAGTAAAATTTTGATTTATCTCTCCGTCCCTTATTTCTTATGTTACTGAATTTATGTTACTGGAATATATTTACTGAATTTAATTAAGTGTTATTAGCTTTCTTCCTTTCATTTTTCACATACTCACATATTTGGACATGTTATAAGTAGTTATCTATACATATATAATATTAAAATGCTAAAGCTGCTCGGGACAGATTCTTGAAGTCGTTTCTGATGCAGTTTGAACATGCGCTTTGACCATAACACTCTCCTCGACCAATCAGTAACCAGAATAAAAGCCTGTCTTCACACATAAGTACGGCATTTCATAAAGTATTACGTCATTTTCACGTGAAAAAGCATGAAAAAGGATTAAGTCAAAATGTATTTCTTAAAGTTCATAAATTTTAAAATTGCTAATATGATCGCGTGGATAATAGGAGTTTAAGATTTCTTTTTCTGATTGTTTATATTCGTAAGGTTATTTGTTAACTAAAAGATCATGTGCCTGTGAAATCAGAGCAGGAATGAAATGTTTCATACGCAAAAGAATAAGGATTTGGAAATTTCCGAGACTAAAATGTATAACCTTTTAATTTGGCGAAAAATAAAATGGCTGATATGCCGTTTTTTTGAGGATATAGCGGCTTGCGCAGTTTTAAGCTTGGCGCAATTTATCGAGAGAGCGTAAGGAAATAGTATGATTAAAAACAAGTGTGGGTTTTATTAGGATACATTTAGGCGTTAAATTTTAATTTTCCGCGCTGAAATAATGCAGTTATTAAGGCGATTTTAAGCGATCTATCTTCATAAGTTTCAACAAATTAAGTAAATTGATTTAAGCTAGGGGAATTCCACAAATTTAAGATCACTGAAATTCTCGCATTTTGTACATCGTATTTAACAATGAATAAAACACATTACCACATACTTAATAATTTAAAATACTGCTCCTTTTCAAATAGATGCCTGTTTTAAGTTTGGCGATCGAACCATATAAGTGATAGATAACTATTTCCCATTTTGGTTGCGGTTAAATCAATGCTTCGAATGATTCCTAAAAAAAAAAAAAAAAAAAATCTCGCAAAAAGATGTATGGAGTAACTTTGGCAATCGAAGTACTATACATGTAATAAATAATTGATTCTTATTTGTTAAAGCAGCGGTACAGAGGTTTATTTTACTGCGTAATTAATATACTGTCTAATATAGTTTTTGTTTTGCAAATTAAAATGTAAGTTAATTCCTACTTTTGGTCCTTTCTTAACAAAGTTGGCGATAAATATTCAAATATGGTTTAACTCTGTGTATAATAGCGTGTGCTTTTGCATTTACATATTGCTAATTCCATTACACGATTGAGATGAGCCGATGTTACGAGCGCATGCCTAGATAACCTTGTTTGTAATTGTAATAATTTTGCATTTTAACTTTCTCGCTTAAATGAAATATTGCTTTTAAAAACTAGATAAATTATAAATTTGTTTACAGATTTTATTTGAAAGGTCCACATTTTGTGAAAGAATAAAACAATGTTAAAACAAATAAGACAAAGTGAACACTAATTTACTCTTTTTTCCCTCACAAATACACTGATGTTACGTTGATGATAAAATAACAATTAAAGTTCAATTAAAAAGAATTAGTACTTAACTTTAGTAGTGAACTAAATTGGCAGACTAATGTTAATTGAAACCTAGTAGCACGTCTCTTTGTACATATTTAGTTTCTTTTCTATACTACATAGGTAATTATAGTCCAGATATGAATATTTATTTCAATACATTTTAATTTATTATTTCATTCTATTTTTATGACAGGCGCAGCATAACTCACGCCCAAGGGCGGTGTCTAACCCAGAATGTACGGGTGAAGCGCCGTAGTACAATGTTTTAGAAAAAAATTGTTAAAAAATGTTTTTGTGGAAATACACGTTTTATTTTCAACATTAAATAGCAAAATATGATTTATTTTATTGTATGTGCACCCTAGGATTTTTTACACAAATCAAAAAAATACGTGGCCTAAGTCTCGGAATTACCCTATCTAAAAGAAAACTGCAACTAAGTAACACTAAATCAACCAACCATGTAAAAACGGCTCTCACTTGTTTGATTATCCAGAACCCTGGTCAAGGCATCTTGATCGCTTTCATTCTCATTTTTTCAACAACACAGCTTTTTATTCTTAGATTTACATTCAAGAGCCAGTTCCAAGTAATTTGAAATATTTATAAGTGATGGGAAATCTGTGGGTTAGTTCTAATTTTGATTTCGAACTACTATTATTTGTATGGTTGTGTGGTTATGTTTATCTTTCATTAATTTGTATAATTCTCAAACTTAAAACCATTATTTAAAATATTTTTTACATGGCTACAGCCGCGGATCAAAATACAACTTATTTTCCATAGTAGAAAAAAGGTCTCAAAAAATCCGAACCACAGGACTGAGATATTTAAAGCAAAGGACTAACGCAAGGGCACATATTCAGCTGTGTTTTACGATCTTCAAATGTGAAAATCAATCTTCTAGTAGCAAAATCATTTCTATATCAATGAAAGTTAGGCTTAAAACATTTAATTTTTGCCCGCTTAAATTAAATAATTTCATATTCAATTTTTAACATCAGTACAATTTCCGTATTAATGAAATAATCCATTGTTGACACTTATGTTGTTAAAATCCACAATCAAATGAAATATTTCTACAGTTGTTAGGCTCGGAATATGAACATTCTTAATTTTCAAGTTAAACCTTTGAAAATTTATAAATATAAAAAGCAATTTTTAAAAAAGTGTATGCGTGTAATCTTGACGCGCGGTTGAAGTAAAAAACTTCTTTGACGTTTACGACACAGATCACTGAAATGATTAAACTTTAACTTAAAATAAATATTATATTATAATTTAATTATATTTATTATTCATGTCCTTTAAGATTATATAAATGTTATATTCATATTATTCATTGGAAATAGGTACTTGCATGTCATCATAATTTTATATGTATGAAATTATAGGTTTGTGGTAACTATAATGTGAAACATAAATTTTACTCTCTAAATTTGCTAATTTTCTTGAAAATACAGCATCTATCATTGTACCGAAACGCGTTGTTGATTGAAGTCGAGAAGTATTCATAGTTAGATCAAATTTTTCTTTTAAAATATCAACTAACGGCTGAGATTCTTGAGAGCGAAAATTAGCATTAAAATCTCCAGTAAGAATCATCGGTAATTCATGATAATTACATAGAATCCAGAAAGTGTCCGTGTTGTAGTATTATTCTTTAACTGCTTATACCATTGTTCCGTCTGGAGGTTGGGTTTAAATGGGGGGAATGTCCATAGTCTAGTATTATATTTTAACTGTGTTCTTTAACTGATGTTTTCGTTTGTTAGTTGGGTTCGAATGCAGGTAGTGCAATTTTTTTGTGTGTGTGTGTTTTTCTATCACAGTATTCTTAACCCATTAAGCGCCAAAGCTCCCGTTACGGGAGCATCTATTATATTTTTTTTTCTTAAAATATTTTAACGTAATTTACGAAATACACATTTTATATAAACATTTACACTATAGGGTGTGTTATATAGTGTAAGTGTTTATATAAAACGTGTATTTCGTAAATTGCGTTAAAATATTTTAAGAAAAAAATTATATAATAGATGTTCCCGTAACGGGAGCTTTGGCGCTTAATGGGTTAAGCGTTGATTTCGTCTGCTGGTAGGTTTCGAATTATTATTATGTATCCGTGGTTTTAAACTGCAGATTCTGTCTATTGTTTGGGATTCATTGCAGCCAGGGTCCGTTTCTTTCTGGTGTTCCATCCCCGTGTTAAACTGTTGCTTGCTCCGTCTTGAGGTTGGGTTAGAATCCACGGAGTGTCCATTTGTTATTATTTTATTTTGTTATTAAACCGTTTGCAGCCAGTGTTTGTTTCTTTGTGGTGTTACATACCCGTATTCTTAAACCGTTGTATATATATATATCATTATAAATATATATATCATTGCTATATATAAATATATATATCATTACACTATATATATATCATTATAAATATTGCGTTCACACAAACTACATTCTTCTAAATTTACTAACATTTCTTAAAATACAGCTTTTGGGCAAAATAATAACAGACATGACATACATAATATTTAGGAGTTTAATGGCTTAACTGTGGTGGAGATCACATATCTAATTTAATAATCATTTACTTTGGCTTTCTGTAATGTAATCTATCCAAAATCAAGAATTCTAATTCACTTCTGTTTTCATTTTTCTTCCAATTCGGCTTTTAAATCTATATTTTCGCTTTTCCCGTATGCACTATTCTTTTTGTTTATTCGTCTCTTCAGTCCGGTGTGCTAAAAATAGATTATAATTACGTCCGTTTGCAAAATCAACGTACTTTCTGCTTCCCCTCTTGGCATCCTGCTGGAGTAAGTTATTTAGTTGTCCTGCGACATCTTTAAAATTATTTGCTCGCGATTACATCATAGTAATTTTATTGGATTAACTGTTAGGGTTGCTGTGGAATTGGCGTTATTAATGTCAGCCAGGTGTTTGTTCTCGCCAATGCGTAATTCTGTGCTGGCGTAATTTTTAAGTCATTCCATCTTAATTTCAGTGTTCATATAGGACGTAATTTTATTTCGCTGAGCCACCACCGCCCGTTGTAATAATGTTCAATAGTATCTTTTAAATAAATAGTTTTAAACATTCAGTGTCTTTTTCTTTACTGCAACTAAGTGCATTCGAACCTGGAGTTTCATGTCACAACGCAACTTAATAATTTAAAACAGCCAAACTAATTAACTTCTTTACACTAACGGCCAATGTAACTGGTATTTGACAAATAATAATATAACTTCGCTTCAAAACTATTGCCTATAATCATTACGAAATAGTATTCTAAGACAATTATGTAATTAAAACACATCTGAAGCCAGTAATTACTATATATCACGTTCTTAAGTTTATGTATTTAATTTTTTGAAGTTCTGCTAATTCAACGATCTCCATTTACTTCGCCTCGATGGAACTATAAACAACCTGAGATGCGCAGAAGCAGAAGATGTGCAGTTACCCAGTGTGCGTAGCGCCATCTGTTTGCAACTACGGCATTATCCAACTTTCTAAGAGAAGTGTCCCCTCCTATAAATTTACCTTCGTGGGATCGAAGTATGATCCTCCAACAGTGTTCTTAAACGAAAATTTCCCTCTGCTGTTTAGGTTCGTTTGCAGCCACTGTCCCTTTAATTGCGGTGTTCCATCCCCTTGTTCTGTCTGGAAGTTAGGTTAGAATCCAGGAAAAGTGTTCTTAACCTGACGTTTCCATCTACTGTTCCCAGGGACCGATCTACACACTTGGGGGGCCCAGGGCACAGATACTTTTTGGGGCCCCAGCACAAAAATTTTTCGCAGAATATCACTTAATTAAATTAAGTTAAAACCAATTATCATTCCTAAGTTAACCATACGTAAACATTTACAAATCAGTAAAATGTCGCGACAGATACCACTTATATGAATTTTTCGATTTTGAAATGTTTTTATGGGTATTTACAGCCGTCACACACCTTTGAAAAGATAAAAGGAGGAGTATGCTGAGGTGTCCATCAGTCCCTGACTGTTCCGGTTCAATTGCAAGCAGGTTCCATTTCTTTGTGATTTTCCAAAACCATGTATTGTATATTATTCATCTAAGAATAAGGATTATCGAGAACCTCCTGTGAGGTTGGGATTACATGTAAAAAATTATGTTGGATGTACCTTCAAAACGCTTGTTGATATATAAATAAAGATAGATGTCTCTAAGATACGGCTCTTGACTGTTTTTCTCGCAGTTTCTTTCCCTAACAGGTTCCGCGTATTTTTACAGGACGAATTCGGGGAACGGCGAAAGCAGGTCGAAAAGGTAGGTTTTTCAGTGGTTCTTTTTCGGAGTTTTTCGGGGCGCGCACGTCACTTCCTTTACTGATCGTTACTTCCGTCAGAAAAAAAAAAAAAAAAAATCTGAGTTACTCCCTAGTCGCCACTAAAGAAATTTTACTTCAAAAATTAATTTACCGACGCTTTAAAAATACTGGTAATTTTCATGCAGCTCTAGCTATTTTCCATTTTATTTTCTTCGCATGTGTGACATCAACATTGCGTCACAATGTGTTGACGGCTGAAGAAGGCTGAATTTTTTTTTCGGTCGAAACGATCGTACTGTTTAATAAGTACCTTTTTATGCGTTTTATTATACAAATGTTCTTCATCTCGGATTTCTTTAGTGTCGGTATTATTTTTTAGACCATTTTAAAATTTTAGAGGATAGCTATCCTTAATATTGATCCGTACTAATAATCCTTGTAGTGAAGAAGATTACATTATTTAAAATTTTCTTTTAAAAACATTAAAAACAGATTGTTCTGTATACGCAATTTAATTTGCAGATTTTTAAGAATTTTTTAAAGAAAATCCGCTTTTGTGGAAAATTTGCGTAAAATAATTTTAAAGTTACTGCATCTGAAATTCTATCCGTGATAACTTTTTAATACCTTGACAAATTCATTTCGCCCTATGTTAATCTATGTCCTTATCAATCACTTCTGCCATATACAGTGAAGTTGACACAATTATTACAGGGCTCTCAACCCGAATGAGAGACTCCAATAGTTCTATACGGCGATTTCAATAACGATTCACAATACCTAAGCTATTTCGTTGCCTTCATGAAGAATGAATTCAGCTTCAACTACGAGCACACAGCACCGATAACATCGGGCAATACCATTATAGATTGTACGGTCACTAGAAATAATAATGTTGTTTCTTATTTCTCATATCGCAAACCAACGTTGAACAAAATCGGGTCTATTATTAATCGAAATGAGTTTTTATGTACTACCTATTCAGTATCAGTATTAAGTTATTTAGAACAAAGTCAATCTTGTTTTCATTTCAGTCTTTAAAAGAGACTCGCTGACATAAACGTTTCACATTAAACCAACGGCCGTGTGCACTAACACAGCCTCACCCCGGATGATTATTTATTTTTTTAATTTTTTTTTTTTTGGGGGGGGGGATTCCGCTTTTCTACAGGTGTTTACAATCATATATTACGAAAATATGCCCTTCTTCCCGTGTGAAGAATGGGTACGCAGATAGTGTTTAATAATTTAAAGCTTGTTTATGAAGGGAAAAAAATCTTCTCACATTTTAATTAATTTGGAATATACAGTCTAAATATTTATATGTGTTTCCAACAATATCTGTGGTTGAAAGCTTTTTTAAAACATCCAGCAACGCAGTTGTTAAAAGAGTCTAACACTGAAAAACATCGGAACACAGTGTGTGGAAAAGATCGCTTTCATTTCCTCGAAATTCTCGGAAAACGAAAAATATATTTTCTGTCGTGGCCAACAACGTTTCACTCCTTTAAATTCCTTACACAAACACAATATCATAAATTTAGTTCTTCAGATAGGCGCATTAAATTTTAAACAACCGATAAAAAATAGATAAATGCCCTTGAACATTTTTATTACCATAACAATATTTAATAATACATGTAATAAAGAAAAACTCAACTTTATAAGACGCTTTTTAATACTTACCACGAAACAGACCACTATTCGTTCCTCTGCTTGATGGTTCTGAAGAATTTTGAATGTGGAAGATGGTGGTAGCGCAACTGTCTTTAGACATCATTACTTCGTTAAATTTTTTATCTGTAAAACGGAATTACAATATTTTTTATGAAATTTTAAAATTTATTTTTAGGGCATATTACTAAAGAAGATTTTTTTTTATCTGATCTGGACACCACATTACTTCCTTGTATGCCTATTAAATCATTAGTATTTTCGGTTCCCTTAATCTAAACTTATTTCGTTTGAAAAAGATACAGTACTGCAATCATACTAGGGTTTAGTGTTTTCTAGCCAAATATTCGAGACATCTTCAAGCTGGGTTCAGTTTGAAAGATTTATTCTTGGCACTTAATTTGGCAATATTTTGCCAAAAACCGACAAGCTTGAAATAATTTGAGAAATTTTGGTCATAGACGAAATAATGATTGACCTCAGACTTTCAATGTACTGAATGTATCCATAGACCTTAATGTATTTAATGTCGTTTGGGTGGCCCTGTAAATAAATTGCCCAGTCCATTGCTATCGAAAAAAGAGATGCACAATTGTACGTTGCAATAGTTCTAAATACAAAGTCTCAACATTATATACGTACGTACAAACGTCTCTGAAAAACTAGTCAAAATGGACTTGCTGTTGGTCAAAATGGGTTGTTCATGCATTTGAACATTTATATGTCCTTCCTTGTATGAAGTAAAAGGAAGTAATGTGATCGCGAAAAAATTTCAGTATCCAGATTTTGATGAAAAAATCGATTTTGACTACCTCTAAATTACTTTCAAAAGTTTTGGCGAGACATCTCATCGTACGCATGTATGTATTGTTATTGTTGTTACTTATGCCCTTCTGACAACCGCATACTGTGCCAGATACCTCCATGTAGGGAGACGATGGGCAGAGTAGGGGGGGGGGGGGCGCCTTCCATTTATATAGGGCCCCAGTGGGAGGAAGTTCGACTTTAGCCCGTGGTCCCTTAATTTTGAACCAGTTTCAGAGGAGGGACCAACCCCCTGAAATTGGCACACCCCGGAAGTATCATTTAACAACTTGGAGGACATTGGAGCCAAGACAGATTTTACGTGCACTAGCTCCCATTAACGTACACGGTCCCACAGCAGTCTAGCCGAGAGGGAGTTCATCCTTCCAAGCACTGGCCAAGCCAATGCTTCACTAGCCGTGTTCTTATGGAAACGGTGTTTAGCGCCCAGACCACTGCGGGACGCTTGTATGTATGTTCGTATAAACGCATGTACAATTCAATTTGACCAACGGCAAGCCCATTTTGACCAGTTTTTCCCTGCCGTCAGTACGCATGTACGTACGCAGTATGTAACTCGCATATCTCAAAAACTATTAGTCGTAGAATGTTGAGATTTTATATTTAGGACTGTTGTAACATCTAGTTGTACACCTCCCTTTTTGGTTCCAATCGACTGGATAGTTTATTTACAAGGCACCCAAAAGATTTTCCACATGTTACGCTCTAGGGCATATTAATGGGCAGAAATTCATTAAAGCGTATTTTAGAGATATTAAAGTAAATATATAAAGTATTAAGGTAATATATAATGTAAAAAAGAAAGAAAATGGGGGGGGGAAAAACGACTTCAAATTACTTCACTGTAACGACATCAAAGTAACTCGTATTTCCAGATACATTAAGAGATTTGCTCAAGTATCTTTTATTGTGCTCATTAGAGTTGAAGTAAAGGTTCTTTTCTTTATTGATCATATCATGACCGAACATGGGACCACCTCTAAGGTACTCCCTTTCCAATAGAAAAAGAATCATTAAAATCGGTTTACGTGGTAAAATATCAGGTTGTAACGAAAGTTTTCCGCCAGATTTGCTTGAGTCAGCTCACGCGGTACCCAGCTATTGACCTTATATGTCAAGTTTATGCGATGCTTAGTGCGACTAATGGACATGGCCTTAAAGTCTAACTCTTTTAGCTAGCTCTCGTGGATGAATATTTTATCTTCTTCCACAAATTCTCGTAGGCGGGCCTCATCAGCATCAGTAGTCTGGTCAGAGCGCTCTGCTTCTTTAATATCCTAGTCCTCGTTTTTGAACTTTCGTTATACCAAATCTTCACAATGTCATATGATACAACAGTAGTACCTTAAGCTGTAAACATGATTCAGTGGCATTCTGGAGCTGACTTTTTGCGACAGAACTGAGAGTAAATGATGGATCAATCTGGTGGCGTGGTAGTTCCATTTCAGACACCTTATACTTAATCATAACGATATTGTTTTATGGATTTAACAACACAGTGCTCTAAAACAAGTCTTTTCTTTCAAATAACAAAAATCGTTTTACAAAATATTGGCAAAGACACCAACGCGAAATGCTTGTGCAGGCAATACTTGGAGTGGCGGAAAACTTTCGTTACAACCTAATACTATCACTGAATATACATAAAAAAAAGTCGGTTTAAGGAAAGCGCTAATTAATATTCCCATTGAATGAAAGTAGGGTTTGATAATATCTCACTAAATATAGGAGATGTTGCAAAGCTGAGTTAAGTTTTGGGACCCTTTTTTGGTACTTACGTATTATCCCGGCGGTGCGCCAATACGAGCGATTTTTCGCCTAGATAAATGTCGGACACATGAAATTATTGATGGTTTGGAATACGATTGGCAACAGTTTGCCAGCACATTTGACGAAAAAATAGTTTGGCGGGAATGATCGCCGGGATAACACGTAAGTACCCATTTTTTAATGCCAAACTTGTGATGAATCATCAAAAATAGCCAAAATTGACGACTTTTCATATTAAACAATCACCGCCGGCACGTTAACCTTTTAGGTAATAGTTCAAAAGCATGTTTTTTTTTTTTGGTTAATTCCTACTTTACGGTGCTTCTTGGCGCGTTTTCAAACATCCCCAATTTGGCGCTTTTTCCCGTCTTGTCTCTGGGAGCTGAAACGCGTCCCAAAGATTACCACATTAAACTTTTTATCGCCTCGTTGGCTAAGAAGCATCATAAACTAGGAATCGACCAAATTTCTTATATTTTCACTTTTTTCTTTCTCAAATCCTACGGGGTGCAATTGCACTCCCCTCCCAGCGCCCACGAATGTTGTTGTAATTGGGAGTTCCTGAGGTTTCTGACTGCAATCTCGAAGATGTACTTATATTCCTGAATATCCGTTTAACATTTATTTAATTCCAAATAACCCCACCCACGAATACATTAATACTAAGAAAAAATAAATTGAAAATTGTTTCACGTCTAAACAAAAGATAAATAGTAGCTAGTCACTTTCATATCATGGCATTTATCGAGCCAAGAAAAGTCACAAACGAATGATGTCGAAGCTGTACCGTAACTTTTCATTATTTGGCGATTTATGTATGCGCTTAATTCATGGTTATTTTCCATCAAGGTTGCCGTTAAAACAGTTCGCCATATATTCTTACGTTGAAGCTGCCATAGTGGAATAATTATCGCTCCCAAATATTTTATCTGGTACTTACGTATTATATCGGCTGTCCGCCAAGATGAGCGATTTTTTGCCAAGAGAAATGCCAGGCATATTAAATTATTAATGGTTTTGAATACGATTGGCAACAGTTTGGAAACTCCTTTTACGGAAAAATAGTTTGGCGGCAGGGGCGTAGCCAAGGGGGGGATAGGGGGGTCATAACCCCCCCATGAGGAATTTTTTGTCATACAAAATGTATATTCTTCACTACATTGTCACACACACGTATACCTATATATGAGTTGCAGTAGTCGTAACGCCCCCCCCCATGAAAAATTTCTGGCTACGTCCCTGTTTGGCGGGAATGACCGCCGGGATAATATGTAAGTACCAACGGCGATAATAAGATTAAAAGTAGAAATTAATCTAAGAAAATTTGAAACTTACTTCAAAATGTGGAAAATCCGAGATACCGACAGTCTTGACAAAGGTGTGCTCCTAAATTATATAAAAATATTATAATTGATTATTCTCCTTCTAAGTTGTTTTCTTATCGGAATAGACGGGTTCAAGACTAATCCATTTCGTTTTTCTTATAAAATATGATGCCTGCACTATAAAAATTAATAAAAATGCTTACATAAACATTTGCACCATTAAATAATGCAAAAATGTGAAAGAAATAATAAAATAATAACACAATTTCAGCTTTAGGCGATGTTTTTTCTCACTAACAGCTCAACATGGAATATGATTGGATAAAGCCAAAACCGATTTGAATTTACTGTATCCGACCGTTGCCTACGTAATACTTACACTTACACAAGGCCGGGAAAAGGTAATGTTTTTCAACAATAAAACGGGCGAAAACTTAGTTCACTAAAATGACTGTTGGGGGCGCTCTTATGACCCTTCAACGTTTGTGTTTTCTGGCTGTTTGAATGTAAACAATGAGTTTTTGAGCCGTTTAAACATGTTGAAACATTTACCTTATTATATTTGTTATTATTTCATATCGTACTTATACATAATTACGTTGTACGCAAAAATAACTAGTCGAAAATGGTGTACTGCTGTGTAGCATATTGCAATTATTCTGATTGATCTTTAAAGAAAATACCGAATTTCACCCTTTTCCAAAAGATCCCATTTTAAAAGATAAGTGGCCGGCTATTTCTCGCCAAGGAAATAAGGACAAAATGAATAAGCTCTTAAAATTTCATATTTGTATCTCCAATAGTTTTGACTGGTCGTTCATGTGTTTGAATAAGTCAATCAGTGAGGACATACTTTATATAGATAGATGACATGAATTTTAATGCATACGATACATACTTTGACATCCATATCGGTTTGCGTCGTGAATCGATGCGGATTTAAAACTATAAATGAATATAAAGAAATCTAAAGGTACTTTCGTATATTTTCCCTGCGGTCATTCCTGCCAAACTATTTTTTCGTCAAATATGCTCCAGCGTTTATCTTGGCGAAAAATCGATCGTCTTGGCGGTCCGCTGGGATACTACGTAAGTACCAATCTAAAAGTACGAGGAATATAAAGATAGCTCTCATGGAGTAACAAGGCAACGATGAGTTCTTATAGGACCAAAAAGCGCCATCTACATTATCCCCAGTTTTGAAAGTCGCATTTCCCGGCCTTGTGTAGTATTACGTAGGCAACTATCCGACGCCACTGTGAAGGGGTAACGCGTACAAGAATACGCAGATTCGAAAAATGTGTTACTACTCAACTTAGCTCCTTGGTTTTTCGTTTCTCTTTTTATTTGTGCTACTTCCATGGTTTGTGCTGCCCAAGTGGTATAGTGGCTGGAACGCTCTACTACCATTCTTTGGGCCCGGGTTCGAATCTTGGCACGGGCATGGATGTTTTTGTTTGTCCCACTTATGTCCAGTAAAAATATGCATGTACTTTGAAATAAATAAAGAACTTTTAATTTGGAACAACTGAGATAAAGGCTTTGAAAAAGAGCCATACATCTCGATGAACTCTCTGTAAACTTTGTGTGTGTGTGTGTTTGTAATTTTTCTGTGCTATGTCCTCCAGTGTTCAGGCGGTGCTTAAAAACCCAAAGAAGTGCTTATATATATTTTTCTTTTTTAGGGACCTTAAAAAATACTTACTCTTTTACCTATAGCTTGAAAGTTTCCCAACAGCAACAAGGTGCTTAGCAAGTGCTTAATTTACTCTGTAAGCGACCGCAAAATCCTCCAGCATGGAATCCTTATCCTTTTCCAACTAAGGCTCCAGTGAGGGGCCATGGCCCTCTCCGAAATTTTGCTTGACTACTTTAGATTCATATGCATCATGATTTCACATGTTCAATTTGCATTTTGAACAATTTATAGATGTCTGTAAAAAGTTCAATGACCCCCCCCCCCCACCGAGAATTCAGTCTGGAGCCACCCTTGTTTCAAACCAAACCTTCTTGTGCATCACACAGTGTCTGAGGACATGTAACCCTTTCTTTGCAGTCCGCACCATTGAGCAATCACAGACGAGTTTCAAATGGAAATATTTGAAGAATTGATAGAGCAACAATATCGTTTAGACATGAATACGGTCGCAAACAAGTCTTACATTACTCTAAGTCGTAGACTAATTCGTTAAGCGTGGCCAAGCTGGAAATTTAGTTTTCTAAATGTGAAATACCAATTTTATGCCCTGCTCCTTCTGCTTCTACTAACGCTGTGGACCACTTGAAAGTGTAGTTAAATTTTCAAGATACCTGGTCGAGCCCCCCCCCCCCAAATCTATCAATGCCAGGGGCCCCTGTTGGTCATAATCGGGACCTGTAAGCAGAGGGTTATAGCCAAGCTTAGTGAATGCAATCCCGAGCCCGCGGGAACGGAATCCCGCACAAGTGTTTGCGGGATTAGTCCCGCGGGATTGAAACTGACTGAGAAATAAATTAGTTTTATTACAATTTTTTGCCACCTTCCCAACATCAATTGACCAAAAATCGTTGTATCTCACAACACGTGAATCAATAATTACAAATTTTAATTTAAAGTTCTTCTAATTATCCTCCAATGGGAGTCTGGATCAAATGTAATCTAAATTTTTCGCTAACTTCCTAATCTCCAAGTGAACAGAAATATTTCATTGTAATTTTTCTCTTAACGAACAATCATGGATCAATTATAAAAAGTTTTCATATTAGATTTTAGTTTTTTTATAATTCACGCTTTCAATTATTTTACTAAAATCAGATCAAGACTAGAAAAACGAGTGACTTTTCACACACACACACATAGCCTTTTTAACATTCTTTCTTAACAACTAAGAACTAAGTATATTATTTTGAATATCGTAACTATAATCTTCATATTTCTGTCTGTTATTGTGTTAATTATCAAATAACATTAATTAATACTATTAAACTTCATGGTGCATAAAATCTTATTTTTTCTGCTGAAATGAATTCTTAGCTGAATGAAAGGCCAATCCCGCAAGATCAGTAAATCTCTATCCCGAAATCCCGCGAAACGAAAAACAATGCGGGATTGCATTCCCTAGCAAGCTCCATGGGCGCCGACCGAATACTTTTCGGGGGAGGGGCAAATACTACTTCAACGTATGTTTACCACTGCATACAAAAATCCAGGTAGGGGCAAGTGCCCCCCCCTCTTGCCCTATGCTGCCGGCGCCCATGTCAAGATTTATTAAAATCTATGAGGTCAGACTTACTAAATCGCATATGTGTAGCATGCAGATGTGTAATATAAGAGTTTGCTACGCAAAGTACAGGAAGTTTTCTACACGGGTGCATAATTAAATTGCACTTAGAGATGAGACGGGCTCAGCCCGAGCCCGAAAGCCCGATCCCAAACCCGGGCCCGAAACCGGGCTCGGGCTCTGTAATTTACAATCGCGTTCGGGCTCGTGAAAAATTTCTCATTTATTGAACATACTCCTTGAAACAGATTTTTAAAAAGTGATTCATATGGAAAATAAAAGTACTTATGAAAAAAATGGCGGCACTGGTGCTTAGAAGGCGCGTGAAGCTCTTTGGGTATCTCAGAACGGCGGCTTATATTGCTTAGTTAGTCATGAGATCGGACATTATTTCATAAACATGGATATAAAGAATTAGAAAGTGCATTAACAACTTGCAAAGATTATTGTCTTTAATTTGCACAAACGGCAAAATTTATTGTATTCTATCAAAGAAGTAATTGAATTTTATTTATCTTCAGCTAAAATTTCGGGCTCGGAAGGGCTCGGGCTCCGTTTTAAATAATATTGCTCGGGCTCGGGCTTCATAAAATGAGCCTGAACTCATCTCTAATTGCAGTCGAAGGAAGTTATTCAAAGAGAGTTAATTTAAAAAACTGTTTAAAAATTTCTATTTTCAGCATAAGCTATATTTTTATGTTACTTTATTGGATACACATAGTTAAACGTTAATCTTCTTCATTGCAATCTATATTCATAAAATAGTTAATGAAATTTCTAATAAATATTACAAAGCTCAAAATCATGTGCATTAATT
The DNA here is from genome assembly GCA_038373885.1 of Cheiracanthium punctorium. Lineage (NCBI taxonomy): Eukaryota > Metazoa > Arthropoda > Arachnida > Araneae > Cheiracanthiidae > Cheiracanthium > Cheiracanthium punctorium. The sequence continues at coordinate 294,185 of JAWZYV010010612.1, forward strand.
TTTCTCAAATTCATTTTGTATACAACCCTTATTTCGCAGCTCGAAAATTTCTCTAACTTGAAGCAGCTATAACTCGGTAAATTTTAGTCGTAGGACGAATTTTTTTTTTTTTTTTTTTTACTGTGCATGAAATTGCATAATGAAAATTTTTCTAAATATAACTGATAGGACCGGGGTACCGCATAAAAATTTTAATTTTGTAATTTTTATAGGAATTGATTTATTGACTTCAATTTTTTTTTCTGATATAATAGATTATATAATTTAAACCATCTTTGCAATTGGAACTATGTGTCTCTGACTAACGGTTTAGGAAATAGCCATTCGACAGTGTTAGAACTGGACACCCTATATATATATTGTTACGAATTTTCGGGGCAGCCCGCTGCTCTGGGGCATAAAATGGTTTAAAATTCGTATTCTATGCTTCAAATAGATAAATTTTGCTTTTTGTTGCATCAAAATCGGTCAATTAGAACCGGAGATACGGAGGTTTCGCTTTACCGTATGTTTTTCTATGGGGTTTCTAGAAAACTCGAGAAATATTAGTCCTAGGGCTTCGATCTCTTCACATTTGAGGACTTATTTTTGGCGCCAAATTTGGCGATATTTCGCCAAAAGTCGCCGGGCGATTTTCCCAATGGGGCCTGGAAGTTGTTTTTCCTGCATTAAAAACGCATAATAACCTAACATTTCTCTTCTATGACGCAATCAGAAGTCCCGCTTTATCTGGAATCTTCGAGGAATATACTTTTCTAGAAACTGCTCGCAGGTTCTGCCTCCTCTATAAATTCCACCAGCGCGCTGCCCCGACAGTTCAGTGCGAATTGAACGCTCAATGTGTGAAGAGCTGTCAGTGAGAGTACGCTTGCTTTGTGAATTGATAGTGCTATAGAAGCCGTGTTTTAGCTTGCTTTACGAAGCTGTTTTCAAAGTGCTGTGTGTAAATTCTTCATTGCTGTGTCTTAAGGGATTGTGTACGATATCTCTTGAATATTTTCACTGAATTTTTGCCTTTGAAAATGACTTATTTTGTGTGAGAAATACAGCATTTGTGAGAGCTTCTGATCTAAGAGAACTGTTAAAAGCACATTACTGTTTAATTGTGCTTGTGAATTTTGTACAGCTGATTGTTCCACGAAGTTCTAGAAGCAATAAAGTTATATTCCATCCTGTCCAGTGGACTTTTTACCAGCACGTTCTACACCAACTGGACTTTAGAACGACGAACCCCGTAAACAAGAAGAGTAGTTCTGCAACAATATATATAATTAATTAATCAAAAGCCCGCTAAAATCCCAAATTTTTAGAACTGCTCAGTTTTAATTCAGTGGGAATAAAGAAATTCGCTTTCAAAAACCTCAACTAATACACGGCCCCTTGCAATTCCTTTGTAATTTTGTAGACGGTCCCCGCCGACTCGGGACCCGCCAATCGGGACCGAATATTGAACCGCCGACGGTCCAATCAATCTGGCGTCTTAAAAGTCACAACAAACCTTCAAAAACCACTGCCCAGATTTTGGAATCAGCCAATAATTGAAATGTGCGCGGATCATGTGACACGACCTTAAATGTTAATAAAAGGGCTTGCGCAGCCCGCGAGCAAAACTTTCCGCTTGGCCGCAACTGCCAAGGAAATATGTATCAAATCATCCAATAAAACAATGAAAACCACAAGATCTACTTTGCTTGGCCCGACTACAAGTTCCACCAGCAGCGGGCAGACGGGGAAGGCTCTGAGCCAGAGTCCCGAGACTCCTCGCCTCTTCTGAACCGTGACCTTCGCAACTAAGGCCTGCTGGCTTAAGGAATACGTCATCCTAAGTAGGCCAATTTAGGTATAAAATGAAAATTTGTAAAATAAAATTGAAATTCTAGTTGCTCATGATCATTTTATCGAATTTATCAGTGCTTAAAAACATATCTTCAGAACAAAATTTAAAATCTTAATCTTAATCTTAATATATATATAAAATTCTAGTGTTCGTTTGTAAAGACAGGGTTTTCTCTATCATCACCTACTCGAATTAACTTCCCGTTGGGGTGGTAAATACCCCTTGGTCTCACGGCGAAAGTAAGGGAGTTTGGTCGCGGTGGGTGAAAGTTTGTGGTTGTGGGTGGCGAAAATGTGAAAAAAATATATATATGTCATTTTCTAACTCATGAGAACTTCTGAAAAGTTCTAAAAATTCCTGGAATGACCCAGAAAACTCCAAAATGTGTGCAACTGTTACAGTCAATCTAGAATGTTCTAGAAGGTTCTAAAAATTTCCAGAAAGTTCGAAAATGTGTGCAACCGTTCAAATCGATTTAGAATGATCTAGAACGTTCTAAAAGCTTCTGGAATGATCAAGAAAGTTCCAAAATGTCTACAACTGTTAAAATCGATCCAGAATGATATAAAAAGTTCTAAAAATTTCTGGAATGATCTAGAAAGTTCCAAAATGTCTGCAACTGTTAAGAACAATCCAGAATGTTCTAGAAAGTTCGAAAAATTTCTTGAATGATCTAGAAAGATTCAAAATGTCTGCAACTGCTAAAATCGGTATGGAATGTTCTAGAAAGTTCTAAAAATTTCTGGAATGATCTAGAAAGTTCCAAATTGTGTGCAACTGTTCAAATCGATATGGAATGTCCCAGAAAGTTCTAGAAATGTCTGGTCGAGTGAAGATCAATTGCGATGGGTGATTGTCATTCGGAAATTTTATAGCATGCTGCTTCGCAGCCTCTCGCTTATTCCGATGAAATTCTCCTTAAAGTAACACCATTTCAGTGTATTCATTAGTATTAAACATTATCTTTCGATTTTTATACTCAATAAGCTACGAATTCAAATAGCATGGACTTTAGACAAACACTAACAAAGAAACTTAAACAACAGTTTTTCAACTCCAATAAAATATTAAAATTTAATGTTGCCATATCAGCAGGAATACTTTCTATACACCGCATGTTTAATGGTCGAATAAGTTTCTCAATATCTAAGATAGAAATCTAAATTATCTACGTTAAAAATGGATCCTTAAATATATTTTATACCATTAAACATGCGATGTATTTTAACCCGAGCAACGCCGGGTTTCGCTGCTAGTTATATCTATATAAGTATTAAACATTGGAGCTGCAATCACAATTTCTAAATGCATTTTTAGTGTCATATTTAATGCGTAATCAATAATAAATCATGATAAATGTAAGAAATAATAAATTTTATAAACTGATGATAAGCAACCACAATCATAATATTGCTATACAACTTTTAATTTTACGTCTAAATTCGGCCTACATAGGGTGACTCAATATTTGAGCCAGCAGGCCTTGTTTGCGAAGGCCACGCCTGAACCCGACGATGATACTACGCCGTTTCTCGGCCCGACTACGAAAAACCATTCCAACGTCGTTTTTAATTACATATATATATGTTCCGGTAAATGTGATTAATCCGGTGATTATACATAATAACCGGTAATTATGCATAATCACCACTAAATTTGGTAAATATGATACACTTTTGAAAATTTATCAAATTAACTGGTTTGTTTGCATAATTCCCCAACTCGTAATGGTAAATGTGATAAAAGTCCCTAACTTTACGAAAATTCGTTCAGTTAACGCTATTGCTTGGTTTCTATCAATACGTAACAAACACGTGATTTCAGTAGTTGTTCATAATTCTTTGGATCTGGGCGTTTTTTCGCTACCCTCTTGTATTTTATAAAATACTGAATAATGGCTGGTATGCTTCAGCGTTTTAATTCTAAATTAGCGAATATTATGGATACTAAAAAAGCAAACAGTGGTTTTCTGACGAAAGAAAGATTTGTTTAAAAAAGTGAATAATAGTTAAAACGTGGGGAAAAAACGGAAGATTATCAAAGACTAAAAAGATACGATGTAACGAAAGTAAGCAATGTTGAAAAACTTATCTTTCCCGTAAGTAAAGACAGCTCCAGTGTTAGATTTTACGTGCATTTTGAAGAACTTTTTACCGTAATTCATGAGGTACACTTATCAATAGGCCATGGTGGTAGAACGGGATGTTTAAAGAACTTCAAAGAAAGTGCAAAAACATTACTACAGAAGAAGTCATGATTTACTTAAGTTTGTGTGAAAACAAAAAAAAAAAAACAAGGTACCTAAGAAAGGACTTGTTGTTAGGCCAATGATCTTTCAAGAGCTGAGCTCAAGATGCCAGGTGGACCTAACTGACATGCAGTCGCAACCAGATAATGACTTTACCTTTGTCTATCAAGACCACTTGACGAAGGTCGTACAGTTGCGTGCCCTAAAAAGCAAACAGGCAGAAGAGGTTGCATATCACCTAATTGACATTTTTACTATATTTGGAGCCCCCAGTGTACTGCAAAGTGACAACTGTCGTGAGTTTAGTAACAAAATTGTAAGAAGAAGCTTGTGCAATGTGGCCGGATTTGATAATTATGGACGGAAAACCTAGGCACAGTCAGACTCAAGGTTCGGTTGAACGTGTAAACCAGGATATTGAAAATATACTAAGTTCTTGGTTGGAAAGAAATCAAACAAGTAAACGGTCCGAAGGCTTACGTTTTGTGCAACTTATGAAAAATAGAGTATTTCATGAAGACATCAAGTGTTCTCCTTATGAAGCAATGTTTAGGACACCTGCAAAATTTGGCTTGAAAACGTCTTTCCCGAATAACTCTATCGAACATCTTAGAACTTAAGAAGAGCTTCAGGCATTAATAGAGACAGTTAATAATGCTTCCGAAAACATCAATAGCGAAATAGAAAATGTTTCTAATATAGACAATAACGATCAAAATGACCCTCCATCTGCAGTTAATTTTAAGAAAGAAAATGAAGCAATGGTCGCTCTAATCCAGACAGATATTTTATGCAGGCACGAGCAAGTAAGAAAACATAGAATGAGTGCTAAAGAAGGTTTAGAATTACAAGCAAAGGAAATGTTGAAGGTTTCAAATCTTAAATTTCCTGCTGGTAAAGTTGGTGACACAGTGAAACTACGAATACCAGACGTTGATAGAGCAAGAAGTGATCCCCGAAACTCATTAGCGGTGATATTAGAAGTTCAAAATGAAGAGTTTTATCAGTTAGGAACGAAACAAGGAAGACTTTCACAATTGTATACCAGAAATCAATTCACAATTTGTGAAGAAAAATTTATTTTGCTTGACGATGTTCCAGATCTAGCAATATCACTTCGAGAATGCGTTAGAAAGACACATCTTTATGGAGGTCAGGGATATCAGCATGTGCTTGTAAGGAACAAAGCGAGTCTGATAAGTGCAAATGTAAAAAATCTGGCAAACTTTGTAATTCTAAATGTCATAACAGTCCAATATGCTTAAATAATTAAATTTAAAATATGTAGTAATTTGTAGCAATAGAATTTAACGTTACCTGAAAAAATGCTTTTTTTTCTCTTGAATATCGGCTTAGTTTGTTTTTTATATGTAACTTCAATTTGTTTTTTTTTATGTGCAACTGTTTTGTACAAGTTCAGGTAAATTGTATTTTTTCATTCAGAATACCTGTCAGTCTCTTATTCAAATTTCGTTCAGGCTAAATATGTGACTTAAAATAACTATTTATTGACTTTTTAATTGTAAAATATAAAATATTGTAATTCGTGGTGTCTTACACCATAGTCTCCAACGAAAAAATATCCTTCTGAGTAGTAACTACACACACAAAAAAAAAAACTGCATTCTATTCTACTGGCCCAATCAGTCATGATATTTACCATTACGAGTTGGGAATTATGCAAACAAACCGGTTAATTTGATAAATTTTCAAAAATGTATCACATTTACCATATTTAGTGGTGATTATGCATAATTACCGGTTATTGTATATAATCACCAGTTTATTACTTTTACCGTAACATATATACATGTGTGTGCATACTCATTAATTTCCATAATTGCAACAATAAAAATGCTAAATTCTTTTGCTCCCCCCATCTTCTATGTTCCATGATTTCACATCATTTTATTGTACACCTATAGAAATAATAAATAAACTTGATTTTTTTTATTTATTTAATTTTTAAATCATGATTATTTCCATCATTCACATTTATGTTACAAAATCTTATGATTCAGTATTTTAATCTTTTATTTTATTTTACGTATTAACATTTATCACTTTTTACTTTCCGAACATGTACCATGTAAGGAAAGTATTGTAATCATGAAAAAATTCGACTTCGAGATTTTAGTGTTTTTACACGTTTTGAGGGCTTCTGAATCCATTTATGCTATTTTTACGAGATGTATGTATGTATGTGTGTATGTGTGTGTGTGTATGTGAGTGAACACGATAGCTCCTGAACGGAGCATTCGATTGAGCTCAAATTGGATATATATGTCATAAACCACCGTCGCAAGACCGGTATTGATTTTGGTGTGTATAGGACTTATAGTTTTTCTACAGGGCTACGACAAAGATTTCTTTTACATTATGGCCTATGGGGGAATTTCTTGAAAGTGCGCTAGCGTTTAAACGGTAGATTCGATTGAGCTCAAATTGGGTATATATGTTATAAACCACCGTTGCAAGACCGGTATTGATTTTGGTGTGTATAGGACTTATAGTTTTTCTACAGGGCTACGACAAAGATTTCTTTTACATTATGGCCTATGGGGGGAATTTCTTGAAAGTGCGCTAGCGTTTAAACGGTACATTCGATTGAGCTCAAATTCGGTATACATGTTATAAACCACCATCCTAAGACCGGTATTGATTTTGGTGTGTATAGGACTTATAGTTCTCCTAAAGGGCTACGACAAAACTTTCTTTTATATTATGGCATAATGGTATATGGGGAGAAATTCTTGAAAGTGCGCAAGCGTTTAAACGGTGCATTCGATTGAGTTTCAATTTGGTATATATGTTTGATTTATTCATCGATTAAAATTTAATTAAGTGCTTGGTAATGATCTTAATCGTAAGTGTTCGGAAAGTCGAGTGGAGTCACTCCAAATTTTTTAAAAAGGGGGGATGATGAATTGACAACCTCCTCCTTTTTGAAATCGGTTAAAAAGAAGTGATCTTCAGTGGAGAACAATAAAAAAGCTTTAACATTTGAAATTAATTAAAAATATTTAAGGATGAGGATTTAAAATGTGTACTTCTGTGTGTGATTTTTCAAATGAACTTGAAATGAACTTGTGCGGATGTGTGAATTTTGAATGCCACGTTTTTGTATGAATACCATCCCATTTTGATTCTTACTATAGCCATAATAGTGGCACGAAATTGGATGACTTTCGAAGTAGAAAATTTTGTGATGAAAGCACTGAATATATCTATGTATTCTTAAAATGTTTTTATTTGTCTGTTTTTGGCAATGCCGTATTTGCTTATTGAACAGATCAATAGTGAATTTGATTACGATAATTTTAATATAAAATGAAAACATCAAAAGGAAAATTTTATTCATTTTTACTTTCCGAACATGTACCATGTAAGGAAAGTATTGTAATCATGAAAAAATTCGAATTCGAGATTTTGGTGTATTTACACGTTTAGAGGGCTTCTGAATTCATTTATGTTATTTTTACGAGATGTATGTATGTATGTATGTGTGTGTGTGTGTGTGTGTGTGTTGTGTGTGTTTGTGTGTATGTGAGTGAACACGATAGCTCTTGAACGGGGCATGCGATTGAGCTCAAATTGGGTATATATGTTATAAACCACCGTCGCAAGAACGGTATTGATTTTGGTGTGTATAGGACTTATAGTTTTTCTACAGGGCTACGACAAAGATTTCTTTTCCATTATGGCCTATGGGGGAAAATTCTGGAAAGTGCGCTAGCGTTTAAACGGTACATTCGATTGAGCTCAAATTGGGTGTACATGTTATAAACAACCATCGTAAGACCGGTATCGATTTTGATGTGTATAGGACTTGCCAAAAATTCCTTTTACATTATAGCCTATGGGGAGAAATTCTTGAAAGTGCGCTAGCGTTTAAACGATACATTCGATTGAGCTTCATTTTGGTATATATATTTGAATTATTCATCGATTAAAATTTATTTCAATGCTTGGTAATGATCTTAATCGTAAGTGTTCGGAAAGTCGAGTGGAGTCACTCCAGATTTTTCTTTCTTAGAAGAATTTTATTTATTTATTTATTCAACAAAATAAATCATTTAAAGCCCGAATTTTGTTTACTTATTTGAAATTTTTCACCTAATACAGCCAGTAAAGTACAGTGTGGCCATAATTAAACTGCAAGTGTTCAAGGGATGCTGGAGAGAAAACTACAGAGAATATTCCAGTGAAATTTGGTATCTACACGTTTCAGAGCATGCGCAAGTGAAATATGCAATAAAAAAATCTTCATTTTCATCCGATAGATGGCGCTGTACCGTACTTCAAAGCTCACCGGTGGCATATACAACTTCCAAAACCGATATACAGAGCATAGTGACATTCTAAGAGGCATTTAAACAATATAAAACATCATTTACAGTTTATCAAAAGTCCATACAAGTCGCTTCAGTAATTCAATTTTTATAGTAACATGCAATCAAAAATTAACGTAAATTAAGATCACAAATTAAACAATTCATAAAGACGCTTTGGAAAATAAAACATTATTGATTCTCATTGACACTCATTGGACCTGTTCTTAATCGTTTCATACGCCGGTATTCTTTCAGAGTAGCTGAAATTGCTACCATTCTGATAGAATATCTTTAGTAACAATGCACGTTCCTTCTTATTCAGATTGACCATTACTCAATGTGGTCTTGTTTTTACACTGTTCGATGGGCTTAAAATTTGCATATATGAAGTTCATAAGCATTGAAACACGATATAGCGCCATCTATCGGGTGAAAATGGCGATATTTTTTATTGCATATTTGACTTGCGCATGTTCTGAAACGTGTAGATACCAAGTTTCACTGGAATATTCCTGGTAGTTTTCTCTCCAGCACTTCTTAAACACTGCAGTTTAATTATGGCCACCCGGTATATCATGTAAATGTAAACTGTTGATAGTTAACATTAAGGCTAACATTAAAGGCGAGCTTTAAATAAGTTTCGGTAGTAAAAGGGACCTTTAAGCCAGGTAGCCAATTTAGTGGGCCGATTTTCTACTTTTGGTGATTAAATTCCCTATTTGCCTCCCATAAAACTTTTTAATGTCATATTAGACAATCAAACACCAATGCAGAGGTGGGGAAAAACAAAGTACCAAAAAGAAAAAAAAAATCTATGATATTGCAGTTTCGCATCAGTGGGACCCAGGTTAACTCTAAAAAACTAAGTCTCATCATTTTGATAGTTTTTTAGTCCTAGGATGCTATTTCGCTCAGTACGAGAATTTTGTCTACGCGATCTTGTCGGCATGTTTTGTAGATATGAACTGTTACGGTGAATATATTTTCAAATGTGTTTGCCAGATAACGTGGAGAGAAGAGGGGGGCGTTAATGAAATGTTGAAAGTCGCACAAGTTTCGCAATTATTAATAATTGATCGCTAAATTGGGTGACAAAACACGACAATTTATTATAAATATATTTCGAGTATAGTTAGAAAACACCTGGCAAATATTGTAAAATAGTTTTAGTAGGCAATTTTAATATAGATTTTAATTCCTAAGCAGTGTTTTATAGAACAGAGAAGACAAATACGGTGCACTCATAGATTATGGTATACTTTCCAAATGGTTTTTATAAAGGTGAAGTATAGTTTGACTAATTGTTAAACAGTTTTGGTAGGCGATTTTAATATAGATTTCTATTCCGAAGAAGTGTTTTATGGAACAAGGAAGGAAAACACGGTACACTCATGGATTATGATGCCCATTCCAAACAGTATTTAAAATGTTTACGTGATACAGTTGGAATATGAATATAGTTCGAATATCCTTGGCGAAGATTGTAAAACAGTTTCAGTAGGCGATTTTAAGATAGATTTCGATTCCAAAGATGTGTTTTATGGTACAAGAAAGAGTTGATTACTATTTTAACGCCCCCACACTCGCCAAGCTAAAAATCACCCCACATTCGAGAGCTTTTCAGTCATGGGTTTCTAGGAGTTATGCACAAGTTTCAATGCTCCCAAAAGAACTAGATGAAAACTAAAGTGAACAAATGAGCGGTAAACGCACCAGTTAAGGAATTTGAAGACACTTAATTATTAAAACTGCATTAATTGGCAACCCAAAATAAATAAAAATGTAACGGAATGCTCTACTTACAGGTTGTTCAGAATCGCTAATTTAATTCTATATTATGATTGCCACATAAATACACAAAATCGTCATGGTTACTGCATATGTTTAATGATCGCCACCTTGGAGAGAGTCGGGGCGTTAAGGTAGGAATCAACCCAAGAAAGACAAACACGGCACATTCATGGATTATGATGCACATTCGAAACAATATTTAAAACTGTAAAGTATAGTTGTAATATGATGGGCGAAAATTGTAAAATAGTTTTAGTAGGCGATTCTAAGATGGATTTCGATTCCAAGGATAGGTTTTATGAAAGAAGGAATAAAAATGCTGCACACTCATGAATAATCATACACTTTCCAACTTAATGGAATAAGGTAGAAAAATAGGGACGACGCGTAAAGAATGATACGCTTTTAATATAGAACACTTTAGTGCGTATTTAAAATCTCTGTTTCAGATTTTCTTCCTTTTTATTATTTTTTTTCCAGTATTCAGTTTTTACTAATGGTTTTAAGCCACAGAAATTTCAGAATAGTCAATTTTACAAAATATATACACACCCAATGGTGAAGACTTCTTATAGGAACCCAATAATAAATATTTTTATCTTTCATTTCAAACCATCCAAACATATTATACTGTTGCGGAATTACTCTGCTACTCCTGGGGTTCGTCGTTCTAAAGTCCAGTTGGTGTAAAAAGTTCAAGTAAAAAGTCTCTTGTCAGGATGGAACTCAAACTTTATTTCTTCTAGAACTTCGTAGAACAATCAGCTGCACACAATTCACAAGCACAATCTAGCAGTAACGTGCTTTTAACAATCCGCTTGGATCAGAAGCTCTCACAAATGCTGTATTTCTCACACAAAATAAGTCACTTTTACAGGCAAAAATTCCGTAGAAATATTCAAGGGATATAGTACACTATCCTTTAAGACACAGCAATGAAGAATTTACACACAGCACTTTAAAAACAGCTTCACAAAGCAAGCTAAAACACAGCTTCTATAGCACTATCAGTTCACACAAAACAAGCGTACTCAGAGCTCTTCACACATTGAATGTTCAACTCGCAACTGACACTTCGGGGCGATGCGCGCTTCTATAAATAGCCGACGCAGGAGGTACAAGAGGTTTCCAGAAAAGTCAATTTCTCGAGGGTTCTACATAAAGCGTGAATTTTGATTACGTCATAGAAGAGAAATATTAGGTTATTATGCGTTTTTAATGCAGGAAAAACAACTTCCAGGCCCCATTGGGAAAATCGCGCCAAATGACCAAAAAGTCGCCAAGCTTGGCGACTTTTGGCGAAATATCGCCAAATTTGGCGCCAAAAATAAGTCCTCAAAAGTGAAGAGATCTAAGCTCTAGGACTAATATTACTCGAGATTTCTAGAAGCCCATAGAAAAACATATGGGAAAGCGAAACCTCCGTATCTCCGGTTCTAATTGGCCGATTTTGATGCAACAAAAAGCAAAATTTATCTATTTGAAGCGTAGAATACGAATTTTAAACTGTTTTAAGCCCGAGAGCAGCGAGTTGCCCCGAAAATTCGTAACATTGCCCCCTTCCCAAGGACTGCACGTCCCGGGCAGTACAATCCCCGGTTAGGAGGTCACACAAATATACAGTGTCCAACCTTTAACCAAATCTTAACAACATAATTTAAGCAAATAATCAATAAACACATTAAGCAAATGCACTCTAATAAATAAATAATATACATAATAAACAATTACACTAATAAGTAATCAATGTAATAAACATATACACATTAACAAAAACCAATATATTACAAATATGTACACTAACATGGCGTAAGTAATGAGTGAAAGAGAGTTGACGAAAGAGGAAGAGAAGAGAAAGACAGGAAAGAAATGAGAGTTGAAAGAAAGGGGGAATTACGCCATAGTGACCATGGTCTGATAGTCAAATAACTAATTACAACCGTGGTAGATGGCTAGCCGATCGTAATGTACAACTCTTGGCTTCGAGTTTGGTGACTTACGAATCCGTACGATGACGTCATTCAGCCGGTTTAGGACTGTGTAAGGACCGTCCCACGGCGATTGCAGCTTGGGAGACAGGCCTTTCCGTCGAGTAGGATTCCATAGCCAAACTTTGTCACCTGCGTTGAACTCGTGTCCCGTAGCCTTCGTGTCGTAGCGAGTCTTCATCTTTACCGTGTTCAGGTTGATCCGCTCCCGAGCAAAATGATGTACATCTTCAAACCGTGCCCGAAGGTTTTCCACGTACTCCTCTGGCGATGAAGACGCATCTGGAGGGCGGCCGAACACTAGATCTGCGGGAAGACGAAGATCTCTGCCGAACAGCATCTGGGAAGGTGTGAAGCCGGTAGTCTCATGGACGGCGCTCCTATAGGCCAGCAGGAAGAGGGGGAGTTTCTTGTCCCAGTCCTCTTGATTCCTAGATACCAGAAGCGAGAGGTTGTTTAAAATTGTGCGATTGAACCTCTCCACCATGCCGTCGGATTGTGGGTGTAAAGGCGTAGTCTGGGTTTTGTCCATTCCGAGAAGTTGGCATAGTCCTTTAAAGACTGCAGAGGTAAAGTTCGTTCCTTGGTCGGAATGAAGTTGCAGAGGGGTTCCATATCTGGAAATCCATTCTTGCACCAGTACCTCTGCTACGGTCGTAGCTTCTTGATCGGGAATAGGAAACGCTTCGGGCCATTTAGAGAAGTAGTCAATGACAACTAGGATGTATTTGTTGCCATCCGAAGTTCGCGGAAGAGGTCCCAGGATGTCGAGGGCAATCCTCTCAAAAGGCGCTCCTACATTATAACGATGTAGTCTTCCACGGCTTCGTTTCTTCGGGCCTTTACGGGCGGCACAGGCGTCACAAGCTTGACACTACTTTTCGACGTCGCCTCGAGCCCTAACCCAGTAGAAGCGCTCGCGAACTTTCTGCAGGGTCTTCATTACGATAAAATGGCCTCCAGTTAAGCCATTATGAAGTTCTTCTAGAACCTTCGGAATCCTCGAACGAGGGAGTACTAACTGCCATCGGAGCATCTTGCCGTCGTCCGACTCCCATTTACGATACAGGACTCCATTCCTCAGGTCAAGCGAATCCCATAAAGCCCAGTACTGTTTTGTTGTCGGACTGTAAGATGATATTTCTTGCCAACTGGGCTTAGCGCTGGATTTTTCCATAAATTCCACAATAGGTTTGATGTCGCTGTCCGTTAATTGGTCCGCCCGAACATTTTCGTCATTCCAGGGATCTTGGGATGGTGTCGATGATAACTTGGTGTTTTCAGGTAATTTTCCCATCTTCACTAGAGAGTCCAGTTTTTCCTCAATTTTATTCTCAAATTCTTCACGCATTCTGCAAATATCCTGCTGTAATTCCTTAACATTCCCTTCAATTCTTTGTCCATATTTCGTCTCAGTTTCTTCTAAGAGAGAAACTCTTTTCTCCATTTCTTCTTGGCCCTGCTTAATTTATTCTAAATTTTCTTGGGTCTTCTCTATCTTCTGCTCCAACTTTTCTTGATTCTTCTCTATTTTCTGCAACCCAGTTTTCATCTCTTCTTGTCCGGCTTCAATTTTCTTTTCTAAATCCGCCTTCATCTGTTCTTGTCCGGCTTTCATCTCGTCCTGTCCGGCTTTCATCTCGTCTTGTCCGGCTTTCATTTCCTGCATCATATTCATGAGCTTTTTAAGTTGTTCTTAAATTTTTTTGTCTAGTCAAAACCATAAACTGGAAAATTAAAGTCCTTCTTTAGAACCCCGATTCTGACACCAAATGTTGCGGAATTACTCTGCTACTCCTGGGGTTCGTCGTTCTAAAGTCCAGTTGGTGTAAAAAGTTCAAGTAAAAAGTCTCTTGTCAGGATGGAACTCAAACTTTATTTCTTCTAGAACTTCGTAGAACAATCAGCTGCACACAATTCACAAGCACAATCTAGCAGTAACGTGCTTTTAACAATCCGCTTGGATCAGAAGCTCTCACAAATGCTGTATTTCTCACACAAAATAAGTCACTTTTACAGGCAAAAATTCCGTGGAAATATTCAAGGGATATAGTACACTATCCTTTAAGACACAGCAATGAAGAATTTACACACAGCACTTTAAAAACAGCTTCACAAAGCAAGCTAAAACACAGCTTCTATAGCACTATCAGTTCACACAAAACAAGCGTACTCAGAGCTCTTCACACATTGAATGTTCAACTCGCAACTGACACTTCGGGGCGATGCGCGCTTCTATAAATAGCCGACGCAGGAGGTACAAGAGGTTTCCAGAAAAGTCAATTTCTCGAGGGTTCTACATAAAACGTGAATTTTGATTACGTCATAGAAGAGAAATATTAGGTTATTATGCGTTTTTAATGCAGGAAAAACAACTTCCAGGCCCCATTGGGAAAATCGCGCCAAATGACCAAAAAGTCGCCAGGCTTGGCGACTTTTGGCGAAATATCGCCAAATTTGGCGCCAAAAATAAGTCCTCAAAAGTGAAGAGATCTAATCTCTAGGACTAATATTTCTCGAGATTTCTAGAAGCCCATAGAAAAACATATGGGAAAGCGAAACCTCCGTATCTCCGGTTCTAATTGGCCGATTTTGATGCAACAAAAAGCAAAATTTATCTATTTGAAGCCTAGAATACGAATTTTAAACTGTTTTAAGCCCGAGAGCAGCGAGTTGCCCCGAAAATTCGTAACAATACTTATCAGATAGAATGTTACTGAGCATTGATTGGTTCTTGCATGTTCATTGGTACATAAAAATTTGAACTTCACACTACAGTAGACCACTCCCCCATATCACGGTTATTTTGTTATAGGAATCCGTGTTCTACGGGTCCTGAGCTTTACTCCACCTGGAGTATGGACTTCGCGTATAATCGCTGGAAAAATTATTTGCACTCCTCAGGAACACATTGATATTTAATGTTGCAATTCAAAAGTTATATTAATTAGGAGCTAAAGCGTAATAAAATCAGAACATCTGTTTCAGCTGTATTTTTAATTTTGTAAAACCTATTGGACGACTTGCGTATATGTATAGTTAATAATTAGCTCTAAGAAAACAGTACTTCATATGTTTTCTTTGATAAAAACTACGGAACAGCTAGGATAGCTTTCCACCAAAGGCGACTTTTTATTATTTGGCGATTTAGACATGCTTACAACCTATAATTACTGCTCATGTATGGTTCTCGGAAAACCATTATCCATATTTTCATATGCATAATCCTTTGCAGATTGGCGTATTTAGCACCACGAATTATATCACCTCGCCGCACTGGCAAATATTCAAAGTGTACTATAATTGCTATAATGGCATAGTTAACGCCACCAAATATGTCTACTGGTAGCTATTATTCTAGCCGGGCCGAACCGGCTTTAAAATAATCGTCAATTTAAGTATTTTTCATTTTCAAGATACTGGGTTCTAAAATTCTGGAACTCGAAGTTTAGATTAATCCTGCTCGAAGAGATACCATTTTGCCTGATCATTCCTAACGCCAAGATGGCGCTTTTAAAATCAGTTACAATTAGTTATCCTGTTTTGGAAAAACGAATAGTCGCTAATTCTAAACTCCTGTTGTCTAAGCGAACTTACTATTTGAAAATTGTCAACTTTGTGTAACGCACTTTGAGTTATTTATTTCATATACTTTTTTATTTGGCGTAAAATGGGTGTAATTCTAATTCGTGTTTGAGAATTTCACGCGATTCTACATACTTGGAATTGCTTAGTTGCAAAGGAATGAATAATTTTATGCCAAATCTGGCAACCATTATGTTTTATTTTTTCAGTTTTTTATTAATATCTTCTAAAATAATTCGATTTTCGAAATTTAAGTCAGCTTATCAGGTCCCTCGGAATTTTCCAAATCCGTGGACATGTTTCTCGAAATTCAAATCCCCACGGTTTAGGAGAAGATAGCCCAACAAGCTCTTGAGAGCGGCGGCTGCGGCCGTTACATTTTTTTAGAATAGAGAGATTCATGAAAGGTAACCAATTGTTGCAGAAAACTCTGCTTAATTTTTGGGTCCGTCGTTCTAAAGTCCAGTAGGAGTACAAAGTTTTATTAAAGTGTCCACTTGTTAGGATGGAATACGAACTATATTGCTACTAGCTGTACAAAATTCACAGGCACTAACGGCCAGTAGCTTGCTTATAACAGTCCGCTCAGTACCGAAGCTTTCACAGATGTTGCAATTCACACCCAAAATAAAATACTTCCACAAGCAAAATATTCAGTGGAATCTTACGAGGGATTTCGCAAACAATCCCTTAAGACTAAGCAATGAGGAATTTACACACAGCACTTAAAAACGCGCTTTTAAAATCATGCAAATTACTGCTTCTATAAGCGCTAATATAGAGTCTTATACTCTCAACAGAACGGACGTCTCACAGCAGTCAAAAACAGACTGACTCAACCGGGGCAGCACGTTGTCGTATTTATAGGGGACGCAGAAGCTATTAGAAATTTCTCGAAGGATCGATCCCCTTAAAGAGCGAAGTTTGATTACGTCATAGCAATACAGTTGAATCATTAGACTATTACGAAATATTAATGCAAGAAAACGAAATTTATAGGCCCCATAGGAAAAAACGCACCAAATATCCGAAATATCGCCAAGTTTGGCGCCAAAAATAAGTTTCCAAAAGTGACGTCAGCTAAGCTCTGACATCGATATTTCTTGAGATTTTAGAAAACCCTATGTTAACCAATGGGGAAACCAAAACTCCATATCTCCCGTTCTAGGTAACCGATTTTGATGCAACAAAATACAAAATTTAATTATTTGAAGCGGAGAATACAAATTTTAAGCTAGTTTACCCCTGGAACAGCGGGTTGGCCAAAAATTCGTAAAACTATAATAACTATAAAACTTAGGAATAGAAGCTTTCTATTATTAAAAAAAGTTTTTGATTCGGTTCAGTAGTTACAAAGATATTGGCTTCGTCAGGATTCGATTCTTGGGTTCGTCGTTCTAAAGTCCATTTTATGTAGAAAGTTCTAGTAAAAAGTCCATTTGTTAGGATGGAACACAAATTTTATTGCTTCCAGAACTTCATCGAACAATCAGCTGTACAAAATTCACAGGCATTAACGGCCAGTGCCTTGCTTATAGGAGTCCGCTCAGTACAGAAGCTTTCACAGATATTGTATTTCTTACAAAAATTAAAAAACTTCAAATGGCAAAAATTCAATGGAAACTTACAAAGGAAATCATAAACAGTCCCTCAGGACTCAGCAATGAAAAATTTACACTCTTTACTCAAAAACAAGCTTCTAAAAACAAGCAAAATATTGCTTCCAATAGCACAATATACAGAGTAATGCATCGAACTCAATGAGCGTTCCAATATAACTATCTCTGCTGGCCTGTCCTGCCTCTATTTATAGGTGTCGCAGAAGCTAAGCGAAAATTCTGGTAGGAGCTATTTCTCGAAGAAGCTCGAATTTTGATAATGTCATGGAAATGGAAATGAGCAGTACCAAGCTACAGCGCAATATTAATGCAGGGAAACAAGCATTACAGGCTCTATTGGTAAAAGCGCACCAAGTCACCGAAATGTGGCCAAGCTTGGAGAAATTTTAGCGAAATATAACCAATGTTAACCAATGGGCAAACCCAAAACTCTGTACATCGCGTTCTAGCTAACCGATTTTGATACAACAAAATGCAAAATTTAATTATTTGACGCGTAGGGTACGAATTTTAGAATAATTTTAATTTGTGTAACGCAACCGTAAATTCTTTTATATATATATATATATATATATATATATATATATATATATATATATATATATATATATATATATATATATATATATATATATATAATTCTCATGAGTGTCGCTGCAAAAGAACTACGTTATACAATGCATAAAGGGAGCTTATAATAACACAGGAATAGTGTAGCTTTCTGTCCATGGAAAATGTTTCAGAATCGGTTCAGTATTTACGGAGATGTTATAGAACGTAATCCAATTCTTATGAGTCTCCTTGTGAAAGAACTATTTGTTAAATATGCATAAAAGGTAGCCTTTAAAACTCATGTAAGGTGTAGATTTCTATCAGGGAAGAAAGTTTTAAAACCTGTGTAGTACTTTCAGAGATGTCCATAGAACGTAATATATTAGAATTATTTTGAGCGTACCTGTCAAAGAACTATTTACGCTATATGCATAAAAGGTAGACTGTATATTAATCCAGGACAAGCAATTTTCACTAAAAATTTTACTCAAATCCGTTCTGCGGTTTTTGCGTGATTGAGTCAAAAACACACAATCATACGAAATTTTACATTTATCATATAGGTAGAATGACTTTCAATAAAGAGGCATAATTTATTTTAAAAATGCTATAAAATACGGTCTAGTAATACTTTTTTAAAATGTGTCAATAACACACTTTGGAACAATAGACTATACCTTTATTAAAATTGACTTTCAACAAAGGGACGTTAATTGTTGGAAATAAAGCAGAAATACACGGTATAATAATGCTCTTTAAGCATGTGTGTCAATAATATACTTTTAAACAGTGAACTAAACCTTTATTTAAAATGAGTTTCAACAAAGAGACGTAATTATTGGAAATAATGCAAAAATACATGTTATAAATGGTCTTTAAGAATGTATGTCAATAATATCCTTTGAAACAGTGGACTAAACCTTTATTTAAAATAAGGTTACTTTCAACAAAGGGCATAATTGTTGGATATATGCAAAATTACACGGTATAACAAAGGTCTTTAAAAATATGTGTTAATAATATA
This sequence comes from Cheiracanthium punctorium, assembly GCA_038373885.1. Lineage (NCBI taxonomy): Eukaryota > Metazoa > Arthropoda > Arachnida > Araneae > Cheiracanthiidae > Cheiracanthium > Cheiracanthium punctorium. Next base: position 313,163 of record JAWZYV010010612.1, read on the forward strand.
CTTTGAAACCGTCGACTAAACCTTTTTATAAAATGACTTTTAACAAAGAACCTTAATTCTTGGAATAATGCAAAAATACACGGTATAACAATGCTCTTTAAAAATGTGCGTAAAAAATATACGTTAAAACATTGCACTAAAACTTTATTAAAAATAACTTTCCAAAAAGGGACGTTAATTGTTGGAAATACTGCAAAAAATCAAAGTATAACAATGCTGTTTAAGCATGTGTGTCAAAAATATACTTTGAAACAGTGGACTAAACATTTACTTAAAATAACTTTCAACAAAGGAACGTAATTCTTGGATATAATGTAAAAATACAGGCTATAATAATGCTCTTTAAGCATGTGTGTCAATAATATACTTTGAAACAGTGAAGTAAACCTTTATTTAAAAAGACTTTCAACAAAGAGACGTGATTGTTGGATATAATGCAAAATTACACGGTACAAAGGTCTTTAAAAATGTGTGTCAATAATATACTTTGAAACCGTCAACTAAACCTTTTTATAAAATGGCTTTTAACAAAGAACCTTAATTGTTGGAATAATGCAAAAATACACGGTATAACAATGCTCTTTAAAAATGTGCGTCAAAAATATACGTTAAAACATTGCGCTAAAACTTTATTAAAAATAACTTTCTAAAAAGGGACGTTAATTGTTGGAAATACTGCAAAAAATCAAAGTATAACAATGCTGTTTAAGCATGTGTGTCAATAATATACTTTCAACCAGTGGACTAAAATTTTATTTAAAATAACTTTCAACAAAGGGACGTAATTCTTGGATATAATGCAAAAATACAGGTTATAATAATGCTCTTTAAGCATGTGTGTCAATAATGTACTTTGAAACAGTGGAGTAACCCTTTATTTAAAAAGACTTTCAACAAAGAGACGTGATTGTTGGAAATAATACAAAAACACACAGTATAACAATGCTCTGTAAGCATGTGTGTCAATAATATACTTCGAAACAACAGACTAAACTTTTATTTAAAATGACTTTCCACAGAGGAACGTAATTGTTGTAAATAAGGCAAAACTACACGATATAACAATGGATTTTTAAAAATGTGTGTGAATAATATACTTTGAAAGTGGTCTAAACCTTTATTTAAAATGACTTTCAACAAAGAGACGTAATTGTTGGATATAATGCAAAAATACACTGTATAACAACGGTCTTTAAGAATATGTATTAATAATATGCTTTGAAACAGTGGACTAATTTTTTATTTAAAATGACTTTCAACAAAGAGACGTAATTGTTGGAAACAATGCAAAAAAATCACGGTATAACAATGCTGTTTAAGCATGCGTGTCAATAATATACTTTGAAACAATGGAATAAACCTTTATTTAAAGTAAGATTACTTTCAACAAAGAACATAATTGTTGGATATAATGCAAAATTACACGGTATGACAAAGGTCTTTAAAAATGTGTGTCAATAATATACTTTGAAACAGTGGACTAAACCTTTATATAAAATGACTTTCAACAAAGAAACGTAATTGTTGGAAATAATGCAAAAATACGCGGTATAGCAATGCTCTTTAAGAATGTGTGTCAATAATATACGTTAAAATTGTGCACGTAACGTCAATAATATACGTTAAAAATGTGTATTCGTCATTCACAAAGATCCCCTTTTGGAACCACTTCTAATGGAGAGAAAACTCCTGATACAGGAATCTGAGAATGCTGTTGATAACAGTTCTAGAGCCAAGCTAACTAAAATAAACGCTAAAATCAAGATCGCTTACTCGCAACTAAGGCAAACAAAATGGAGAGAGTTATGCACTAAGCTCGATGCTAGAGTGTCGGACACTAAGCTCTGGAAAATCATCAAGGGAATATACAGAGAACAGCCGCAATCTGAAACTTGCAATACAGTAACGAACTCTGCTGGCCAATTCTCTCCTGATGATAAAACAACAGCCAATTTACTGGGTTCATTTTATCAAGAAACTAGCAGATTGAACTTCTCCTTTGAGGACAGGCCTATAAAGAAAAAGGCAATGAACATTGTGAATGGTTGTCGCAGCACCGATCTCGGGGTCCCCACACTCACACGAAAGTACTCTTATCAAGAATTGATCTCTGCTATGGCTTTCTTAGATCTGACCAAGTCTCCTGGCCCTGATGGAATACACGACCAAATGGTGCAAAACCTTGGCCAAATAGGAAAAAATAGACTTTTGGATATCATCAACCTTTCTTGGTCCTGTGGACAACTACCAGCTGACTGGAAAATTACCACTGTAATTCCCATCAGAAAACCAGGCAAAGAAGCAAGCTCTCGAGAGAGCTATAGACCTATTGCCCTCACCAGTATGACTTGTAAACTAATGGAAAAAATGCTCCTTGCTAGGCTTCATTACATTCTGGATTTCGATCATCTTATTCCACCCGAACAATGTGGTTTTAGAAAGGGGCATAGTACCACAGATCAGGTCCTGTACTTTTGTCAAAAGGTCAGAGACGCCCAAAACTTCAAACCAACACGACATACCGTGACAGCCTTACTAGACTTATCTAAGGCCTTTGATAAGGTGTAGAAGGAGAAGCTTATCATAAAATTACACGATTCCTTCAATATTAGGGGTTCTGCCCTAGTTTGGATTGCTGACTTTCTGCGCCACAGATCCATAAGAGTTAAATTTAACAAGACTTTTTCGGATCCTTTTAGACTGGGACAGGGCGTTCCTCAAGGATCAGTCTTAAGCCCTACTTTATTCTCCATATTCTTGGCCGGAATCGAGAGGAGGAGATCAGAACTTGTCGATATTGCAATCTTCGCTGACGATATTGTAATTTGGAATTCAGGCACTGACGTGACTAACATTGAAATACTCCTCAATTCCACTTTGACTGCACTTTCTGATTTTGCAACAGAACACAAATTGACTTTCAACCCAGTTAAATCAATTGTGACTTTTTTTACCACTAATAAACATCTCTACAACTATAAACCAAAGCTGTATTTTGATACCCAGCCTCTCACCTATGAAAAACATCCCAAGTATCAAGGATTCATCCTGGATCCTGAATTCAACAGCAACAAGCATATTAACCAACTGGTTTCAAAGGCTCGTAAGCGCCTTAACATTCTTAAATATCTAGCTGGCAGGGATTGAGGAGCAGATGCTATCACTCTTAGAACCACATATATTTCGCTTATAAGACCTATTCTTGAATATGGCTACCTTATTTATTCCTGCGCGTCTGAAACCAATCTCCAGAAATCAGAACGTGTACAACTGAGTGCCGCTCGAATCATTCTCAGACTTAAAAATAGCTGTCCTTCTGGTATAGCCCTATTTGAAGCCAACTTCCAACCACTGCATCTTAGAAGAAGAGCTAACTTGGTAAAATACTTTAATAAAATTTACAGCTATGGCTCCCAACATCGTACTTCCTTGTATCTGCACACCTGGCATAATAATCAAAGACTTAAGAAATTCAGCCCTTTTAGTTTGGCGAAAACTCAAAACCTGATCTCTCGTGAGGTTGAACCTCAATCTTTGAGATCTTGTATTGATCCCTCAGAGGGAATGCCAAAAGTTTTCTTCCACTTTGATCTGAATTCCACTGCAAACAAGCAAACTCATCTTGACGACCATCTTCGGCAGCTGGGCCTAGAAATCATTAGTCACATTCCTAAAGATGCAGTGCAGATCTATACTCATGGTAGCCGTACAGAAAACCGTACTGGCAGCGGTATTTATATTAGAACTCCTCATCTTGAGACTTCATTAAAACAACGAAACCCTGATACTTGTTCTGTCTTCAGGAGCGAATTAATTGCAATAAATGTTGGACTTGACGCTATCTTAACTATTGATTATGAATTTGGTGAACTTTGGATCTTATCGGACAGCCGCAGTGCACTTCAACATCTTAGTGACTGGCCCTCTGCAGGCGATGAAACCAGTATATCTATCCTGCTCAAACTGAAGAAACTTTCTCAGAACCACGACATCCATCTCCAATGGATCCCATCACATGTAAACATTAGTGGTAATGAGGTTGCAGATAGATTAGCCAAAGAAGGCAGTGAGGACGAAACGACCACTGGTGTTTGGCTTACTCACCAAGAACTGTACTCAAATGAAAAATCTAAATTAAATTCAATTTGGCGCATTCCACCTGCGCACCAATGGTACACCGGAACTTCCCCTGGCTCTCTTCTGGAATTTAAATGTGACCGCGGCTCTCAGACTGCACTTGCTAGACTTAAAAGTGGCAACCTTAAGTGTATTTCGTTTGAACATGGCAAGAAATTCCACCCACTTGCAAGAAATGCTGTAATCATCCAGCCTCTCCAGAGCACATACTGAGTTGCGTCGGACTTTCTATGGAGGACTTAACATTTACTCCCCTTTTAGTTATTGATTTTCTGTCCGTCAACAATCTATTGGAGTTGATTTGACTTATATCAGATCTTTAAAGAGGATAAGCAGGAACACAACAACAACAACAAAAGTGTGCACTAAAACTTTATTAAAAATACCTTTCAATAAAGGGACGTTAATTGTTGGAAATAAAGCGGAAATACACGTATAACAATGTTTTTTAAGAATGTGTGTCAATAATATACTTCTAAACAGTGGACTAAACTTTTATTTAAAATGACTTTTAACACAGACGTAATTTTGGAAGTAATGCGAAAATTCACGGTATAACAATACTGTTTAAGCACGTGTGTAAATAACATACTCTGAAATAGCGGCTAAACCTTTATTTAATGACTTACAAAAAAGAACGTAATTTTTGGAAATGATGCAAAAATACAGGGTATAACAATGCTCTTTAACCATGTGTTTCAATATATCCTTTAAAACAGTGCACTAAACCTTTATTAAAAATGACTTTCAACAAAGTGACGTAAATGTTGGAAATTATGCAAAAATACAGTGTATAACAATGCTCTTTAAGCATGTGTGTCAATAATATACTTTTAAACAGTGAACTAAACCTTTATTTAAAATCAGTTTCAACAAAGAGACGTAATTATTGGAATTAATGCAAAAATACGTGTTATAACAATGGTCTTTAAGAATGTATGTCAATAATATACTTCGAAACAGTGGACTAAACTTTTATTTAAAATGACTATCAACAAAGAGACGTAATTGTTGGATGTAATGCAAAAATACACTGTATAACAATGGTCTTAATTCAATGGTCTCTATTAATAATGTGTATTAATAATATGCTTTGAAACAGTGGACTAAATTTTTATTTAAAATGGCTTTCAACAAAGAGACGTACTTGTTGGAAATAATGCAAAAAATCACGGTATAACAATGCTGTTTAAGCATGTGTGTCAATAACATACTTTGAAACAATGGAATAAACCTTTATTTAAAATAAGGTTACTTTCAACATAGGACATAATTGCTGGATATAATGCAAAATTGCACGGTATAAGAAAGGTCTTTAAAAATGTGTGTCAATAATATACTTTGGAAAAGTGGACTAAACCTTTATATGAAATGACTTTCAACAAAGAAACGTAATTGTTGGAAATAATGCAAAAATACACGGTATAAAAATGCTCTTTAAGAATGTTTGTCAATAATATCCTTTAAAACAGTGCACTGAACATTTATTAAAAATGAGTTTCAACAAATGGACGTAATCGTTGGAAATAATGCAAAAATCCACGGTATAACAATGCTCTTTAAGCATGTGTGTCAATAATATACTTCGAAACAGTGGACTAAACCTTTATTTAAAATGAGTTTCAACAAAGGGACGTAATTATTGGAAATAATGCATAAAATGCATGTTATAACAATGGTCTTTAAGAATGTGTGTCAATAATAGACTTCGAAACAGTGGACTGAACTTTTATTTAAAATGACTTTCCACAGAGGAACGTAATTGTTGGAAATAAAGCAAAACTACGCGATATAACAATGCTTTTTAAAAATGTGTGTCAATAATATACTTTGAAACAGTCGTCTAAACCTTTATTTAAAATGACTTTCAACGAAGGGATGTTCATTGTTGGAAATAATGCAGAGATACACGGTATAACAATGCTGTTTATAATGTGCATCAATAATGCACTTAGAATCAAGGGGGTTATATTAAAAATGCCTCTGAATAAAGGGACATTATCGTTAGACTTAAGGTAAAAATATACGGTGTAACAATGCTTTTTAAAAGTCCGTCAATAATATACTTTTAAACAATTGGCTAAATTTTTAAAGAATAACTTTAAACAAACAGAAGTAATTGTTTGAAGTATATGTAAAAGTATGCGTTAAAGCGCTTATACATTGGATTAACTTATAGAATGCCTTTCATGCATTAGCGCAAATAGTTCTTCTACAGGGACTCTCAAAAGAATTCTAATTCATGACGGTCTCTATAACTACTGAACTGAATCTGAAATTTTTTTCACTGATATCCATGCTACTCCTGAGTAATATGGGCTACCTTTCATGCATATATCACAGTTTTACAGGGGCTCTCGTAAGAAATACACAAAATTGGCCTATGTGTAATCATTGACCCGATACTAAAACATTTCTCAGATAGAAAGCTGCACTATTCCTGAGTATAGTAAGTTAAAATTCATGGATATAGCATAAATATTTCTTTTACAAGAATAGACAAAAATAATTCAAGTGCAATATCCTCTATGTGTACCTCTGTAACTACTGAACCGATTTACAAACTTTTTCAGCAATAAAAAGGTCTACTATTCCTGAAAATTATACACTGCCTTTCATGTAGATATGCATAGATACATAATTCTTTTTGAGAGACTCATAAGAATTACATTACGCTCTGTGTAGCTACAGAACTGATTCTTAAACTTTTTTCACTAATAGAAAGAAACACTGTTCTTGAGTATTATAGGCTGCCTTTCATACATGCAGCGTAAGTAATTCTTTAACAGGCACACTCAAAATAATTATTATACATTTACATTCTATGGTTATCACTCTAACTACTGTACCGCTTCTAAAACATTTCCACTGACTATTTTAGACTGCCTTTTTGTGAATATATCACAAATAATTCTTTTAGAAGGACACGCAAGTATTACATTATGCTCTAAGAGTATCCTTGTAACTGGAGAACCGAATCGATTTTTTTTTTTTTTTTCAATAACAGAAAGCCTCTATTTCTGAGTATTAAAGGCTAATATTCATTGATATAGTTTAGATAGTTCTTTTACAGGGACGCACAAAATAATTGTAATACATTAAGCTGTATGGGTATTTCTTTAGCTTCTGAACTGAATATAAAAATTTTCACTGATAGAAAGCTACACTAGTCCTATTAGGGCTACCTTTCATGCATATATCACAAATAGGTCTTTTACAGTGATACTCATTCTAATTACATTACGATCTCTGGAACTAATGAACCAATTCTAAAGCTTTTTACTTCTTTGTACGGTCTATAAGGAGTAATGTGTGATCCCGAAAAATTTCGGGGGCCAAATTTCGACGAAAAAGATTTTGACCCTAATTACTTTAGAATTTTTCATGCATCATGTACGCGTCACCTTGCCAACGCGGTCATTTGCAGTTTTCATGCCGCGTATGCATGTAAGTCGCATTTCTCAAAAACTATTGGTCGTAGATTATTGAAATTTTGTATTTAGGATTTTTGTAACATGTAGTTGCGCACCTCCCCTTTTGTTCCCAATCGACCGGATAGTTTATCTACAGGACCGCCCAAAAGATTCGAAATACATTACGTTTTATGGGCCGAAATTCATTAAACTCGCATATCTGAAACACTATTAGACGTAGAGAGTTAAAACTTCATATTTAGGATTGTTGTAACATCTAGTTGAGTACCTCCCCTTTCGGTCCCATTCGACTGGAGAGTTTATCTACAGGGCCGTCCAAAAAATTTTAAATACATTACGCTCTATGGGCAGATATTCATTAAAACGTATTTTAGAGGTATTAGGCTACTTCAAACGACTCAGAAGTGATATATGCTGCTAAGGGTTACAAAATGAATTTCTCCATCGAAAAAAGTGTCTTTATCATTATAGTTCTGCTACAGGAACACTCAAAAGATTTCCAATACATTACGGTCAATGATAATTTTAGGGACATTCATCCATTTCAAGTACAATACCGTCCTAACATATAGTTACGTAACGGTCTAACCACGGTCACGTGCCTCCCTCAAGAATTACGCCAAAAGCCGCTAAGCTTATCGACTTTTAATTTACGTGTGTATAAATTTTAACTCTCAAATCTCAAAAACTATTAGTCGTAGAATGTTGAAATTTCATAATATAAGATTGTTGTAGCATCTAGTTTTGCATCTCGATTTTTGGTTCCAATCTACTGGAGAGTTTATTTACAGGACCACCCAAGAATTTCAGCACATTAATGTCAATGGATATCTTCAATTTATTACATCTGAAGACAGTCATTGTTCGGTCCATGCCCAAAATCTCGCCATCTGCAGTCGACCATGGCAAGTTTTCCCCAAATGTCGCCAAATTTGGCGATAGTCAGTCATTTGGTCCATGCCCAAAATATTCCATTTGTCTTCGTCCTTGGCGAAATATCGTCAAATTTGGCGACAAAAATTATTTCGTATTTTGCATAACTGAAAAACTTTTACCCGTAGAATTTAAATGTCGTATTTAGAACTATTGTAACATCTAACTGTGCATCTCTTTTTGGTAAAATCATACAAGACGGTGCCCCTCATGTAAACACGGCGATAGCCGCTGGAGCTTGGCGATCGCCAAGTGCGAGCGCAACAGACCTTGGCGCCAAGCCTCCCTGGCGACCGCCAAGCTCCAACGGCTATCGCCGTCTTGTGACGAATAAAGACTAGTATATACCACTAAAATTTTACGAAGAAACACAAATTCTAAGTAAATGACACTATATAAAACAGTCAAATCCACAGCAAAACATTAGAAAAAGTACAATTAAAGAAGCACTTACCTCACTTTTCCACCCCCCCATTCTATATTCCACACATCCATACTAACGAAGAAATTCCCCGAGACGCTCACTAACTTACGTTAAAGGGTCCGTAAAACGGAATCAAAAACACAAGGAAAAGTCAACACAAACTTATTCGACTCAGAATCAAAGAACACCAAACTTCAATCTTCATGCAAATAACACTAAATGAAAATTCTATACTTCAAATGCACGGCGTTTAATTATCAGAACTGCCACGCAGATTCTGATAAAGAAAAAAAAAAAAAACGATTTTCCAGACCAACATGTGATAAAAAATCCAGACGATTTTCAAGTTTATGACGTCAGCTTTACATATGTTCTCCAAGGGCGGAAGCAGAAACTCTTTCGGAGGGGGGCGCAAATAGTGAATATTCATTTTATCTAGTATAAAGCCTGCTAAATATTGGTAAAAGCCCCATTTATGTAGTGTAAAAACATTTTTCTCGGAGGGCGCGCGAGCCACTCTGCGAGACCCCAAAAAAAACATCAGTGGGTCCGGCTACCGCCTCAAAAGGGCCCCCTCGAAAATATGATAACGCGGCCCCCTCTGCGAGACCCAAAAAACATCAGTGTGTCCGGGCGGGCCCCTCTGCGAGACCCCAAAAGAACATCAGTGGGTCCGGCCACCGCCTCAAAAGGGCCCCCTCGAAAATATGCTATCGTGGGCCCCTCTGCGAGACCCCAAAAAAACATCAGTGGGTCCGGCCATCGCCTCAAGGGGGCCTTCTCGAAAATATGCTAACGCGGCCCCCTCTGCGAGACCCAAAAAAAACATCAGCGGGTCCGGCCACCGCCTAAAAAGGGCCCCCTCGAAAATATGCTAACGCGGGCCCCTCTGCGAGATCCAAAAAAAACATCAGTGGGTCCGGCCACCGCCTCAAGGGGGCCCCCTCGAATATATGCTAACGCGGGCCCCTCTGCGAGACCCCAAAAAAACATCAGTGGGTCCGGCCACCGCCTCAAGGGGGCCCCCTCGAAAATATGCTAACGCGGGCACCTCTGCGAGACCCAAAAAAAAAACCATCAGTGGGTCCGGCCACCGCCTCAAAAGGGCCCCCTCGAAAATATGCTAACGCGGGCCCCTCTGCGAGACCCAAAAAAAACATCAGTGGGTCCGGCCACCGCATAAAAAGGGCCCCCTCGAAAATATGCTAACGCGGGCCCCTCTGCGAAATCCAAAAAAAAAACCATCAGTCGGTCCGGCCATTGCCTCAAGGGGGCCTTCTCGAAAATATGCTAACGCGGCCCCCTCTGCGAGACCCAAAAAAAACATCAGTGGGTCCGGCCACCGCCTAAAAAGGGCCCCCTCGAAAATATGCTAACGCGGGCCCTTCTGCGAGATCCAAAAAAAACATCAGTGGGTCCGGCCACCGCCTCAAGGGGGCCTTCTCGAAAATATGCTAATGCGGCCCCCTCTGCGAGACCCAAAAAAAACATCAGTGGGTCCGGCCACCACCTAAAAAGGGCCCCCTCGAAAATATGCTAACGCGGGCCCCTCTGCGAGACCCAAAAAAAAACATCAGTGGGTCCGGCCACCGCATAAAAAGGGCCCCCTCGAAAATATGCTAACGCGGGCCCCTCTGCGAAATCAAAAAAAAAAAACCATCAGTCGGTCCGGCCATCGCCTCAAGGGGGCCTTCTCGAAAATATGCTAACGCGGCCCCCTCTGCGAGACCCAAAAAAAACATCAGTGGGTCCGGCCACCGCCTAAAAAGGGCCCCCTCGAAAATATGCTAACGCGGGCCCCTCTGCGAGATCCAAAAAAAAACATCAGTGGGTCCGGCCACCGCCTCAAGGGGGCCCCCTCGAAAATATGCTATCATGGGCCCCTCTGCGAGATCCCAAAAAAACATCAGTGGGTCCAGCCACCGCCTCAAAAGGGCCCCCCTCGAAAATATGCTAACGGGGCCCTCTGCGAGACCCAAAAAAAAAACATCAGTGGGTCTGGCCACTGCCTCAAAATGGCCCCCTCGAAAATATGCTAATGCAGGACCCCCAAAAAAAACATTAGTACAAGTTGAAGCAAATTAGAATAGTAGGCGAAACAGGAAAAAACGAAAAATAACAATAACGCATGCACAAAACGCAAATTAACAGATTAATGACGTCAAATTGAGCGAGCGAATTCGTTACATTCATCGATACATACATTCGAAAATATACTACCGCGGGCCCCTCTGCGAGACCGAAAAAAAAACATTAGTACAAGTTGAAGCAAATTGGAATAGTAGACGAAAGAACAGGAAAAAAACGAAAAATAACAATAACGCATGCGCAAAACGCAAAATAACAATAACGCATGCGCAAAACGCAAATTAACAGCTTAGTGACGTCAAATTGAGCAAGCGAATTCGTTACATTCATCTGCTTACGTCACACATACACAGTAGCTAGATTAAAAAACAACTATTACGCATGCCCGAAAGTGCAAGAAATTTCGCTTCTTTCAATAGTTCTAAATTATCCAATTTACAATATTTCACGCATTATCATTCCTCTAAAAAAAACGTCGCCAAGCTCTACACATTTCTTTATGGTTGCCAGTCAAACTACCATCGGCAGGGTACTTTACTAACGTTGAACATCGCTCACGATGTCGCCAGAACCAAGGGGCACCGGATACGGAACATAGGCCCTCTTTTTTGATTACAATCGACTGGGTACTTTATTTAGAGGGTCAGCCAAATGACTTAAAATACATTAAGGTGTATACAGAGGCGTAGCCAAGGTGGGGGTTAGGGGGGTCATAACCCCCTCCCATGAGAAATTTTTTGCCATACAAAATGTATATACTTCACTACATTATCACACATATGTATACATATATATGAGTTGCAGTAGTCGTAACCCCCTCCCCCCATGAAAAATTTCTGGCTGTGGTCAATGTCTACTTTGGCTATCCCCAAAATCTCGCAAACCATCTCAAGCTTGTCGGCTTTTGGTGAGATATCGCCAAATTGTCAGAAGGAAATCTTTCAAATTGAACCCAGCTTGGCGATATCTGAAATACAGAGGGTGTTCACACATTTTTGTAACGATTTTGATTTTCTCCATGAAGTTAAATATTAATTTGAAAATAAAAATATTATTGGCATCAAATTGTAATAAGGCTTATTTGTCGTCTGCAGCATTTAAAATATTCTTTGCTTTAAAATGTCGCTGAAAAATAAACAATGGATCGAAGGTTATATTTTTGCACTATCCGAAGAGAAGTACTGTTATTCAGTTATTAAAAAAAGATGTCAAAATCGTGGTTTTAATATTTCTACACGTAAAATAAGTGACATAATTAATACGAAAGGAAAGAAACTTCAAAGTTTATATTTCACTGGGGAAAAGGCAAAAAATGTATACCCAACAAAGGTCGTATGGTCACCTTATGCATATCACATATATCGTATATTTCCGTGCATAAGCCGAGAATTTTTGGAACTCTTTCGAAAGCTGAACTAATCTGCTAATTGCCCAAAAGACGTAAATAATTTTCCGTTCGCCTGGAGCAAATCGCTTATACATCGATGCTGGGGATAATTCGTTAAGCATCGCCAAATATAGCACTTTTTATTTCTGTAATTTATGTATCTTAAACATGCTTCAGAAATAATTGAATACCGTAAATAATTTGCACATAACACGCAAAAAACTCAAGTAATTTTCCGTTCATTGGGCGCAAAAATAGGACGTTTATGGAAAAGTCACCAGCTATATTCCTTAATCCGTTTGTTGCAGTTTACAGCAACTTGATTGCAAAATATTTCACGTGCTTGGCGATATTTCCGCCCTCATGGCAACGTGTTTAAACAACACAGGATTTTTTTTTTTTTTTTTTAATCTCGGGTTTTGAATTTTGGATACATTTTTGAAGAAAAAATCGCACTCTCGGCTGATACACGAATCGGCTTATATTCGGAAATATACAGTAACTGTTTTACAGGGACAGTCATATGATTTACATTGCGATCTATTTGTATGTCTGTAACTACGGAATCAATTCTAAAAATTTTTTCACGCTATACTCCCTGATAGGAAGCGACACTATTCCTGAGTATTATAGGCAATCTTTTATGCATATAACACAAATAGTTCTTTTACAGGGGCACTTAAAATTATTTCAATACATTATGCTCTACGGGCGTCCCAGTAACTACTGAAATGATTCTAAAACTTTTTCACCGATAGAAAACTGCACTATTCTTGCGTAATATAGGCTACCTTTCATACATATATCAGTTTTTTTTATAGCGTCACACATAAGAATTACATTACGCTCCATGGGCACCTCTAACTATTGAACCGATACGAAAACTTTCTTCACTGATAGAAAGCTGCTCTATTCCTGAGTATTATAGGCTAATTTTCATCCACATAACATAAATACAGCTCTTTTAAAGGGACACTTAAAATAATTCTAATACATCATGCACTATCGGTATCTCTAAACCACTAGACAGATTCTTAAACTTTTTTCACTGATTGAAAGCTACACTATTTCTGAATATTATAGGCTACCTTTTATGCATGCATCATAAATAGTTATTTTACAGGGACACTCATACGAATTACATTAAGCTCCGTTTGTATCTCTGTAATGACTGAACCGATTCTAAAACATTTTGGCTGACAAAAAGCTACACTATTCTCGAGTAATATAGGCTACTTTTCTAGCACATATCACAATTTTACAGGAAAACTCATAAGAATTACATTATTCTTGATTGCCATCTCTGTAACCACTGAACAGAGTAAAAATTTTGTCCATGTTAGAAATCTACCCTGTCCCAAGTAACATAAGCTAAAATTCATACACAAATAGTTCTTTTACTGGTACACTCAAAATAATTCTAACACATTATGCTCAATGGGCATCTCTGTAACTATTGAATTGTTTTTGATATATATAAATATACACACATATGTACATGTGTTTACATATGCTTACATGTGTATACTTGAAAGCCCCCCCCTTGTAAAATTTAGAGGCCCCCCCCCTACAAAAACACTATAGCTACAGGCCTATATTTTACAGTTCTTTTCATAGATATTAAAAAATTCATAATTGCAAACTTTTAGGACCGTTTGTTTCTATGTAGTTATAATCGATATGCGACTAAGAAAAGTTTATACTTTTTTGGCCGTTTTAAAAATTTTCAATGTTAAGAAATATTGAAATTATTATTTTCTAGGTTTTAGATATGTATGTGTAAAGTAGAAATTTGTATTCTTGAAATTTTTATAGAGAAATTCTGCGAGTTTTTATATTTATGGCAAACAGTGGCGCACCCAGGATTTTAGTCTGGGGGGGGGGGGGGGCTAGGATACAAATTCTGCTGAGCTCGATTAGTTATACCTCTCCCGTAACGTCAAAATATTCTGTGCCACTTGACTTGCCCATAGGACAACACGCGCACACGCACAAGCAATGTAACTCGTTATAGTCAAATAATTATCTGATCTTTTCAGTATCGTTGAAACCGAGTTTAACTGTGTTTCGTACACTAACTGTAAGTATTTATTTAAAAACTAACATTGTTTCCCCTTGTTATAAAAAGTACTTTAGAAATAATTTAAAGAAAATTTTTAAAAAGAAAAAATTTAAATCATTAGGGACAATTTTCAATTTTTAATGCTTTTCACTTCTAACTTTCCACCTTTAGGGGGGGCTTGAGCCCCCATAGCCCCCTCCGTGGGTGCGCCTATGATGGCAAACACTTGCACTAAAAAACTACTCTTATTTATTCACTTTTTTTTGGAGGGGGGCAATTGTTTTTTCCAAAACTAATAGAGATTTGTCTAAGATTTGGAAGGATTTGAAATTTTTAGAAAATTTGATATCAAACACATAAATCTCATAAAATTTAATTAAATTACTTATTTTATATTGCTTTAGTTTTCTCTTTGATCTGTCCTAAATTAGTAGTCAAGAAAAGTAATTTATTTGAGACATTTTTTTAAATTGTTTCATTTCTTGGATTAAGATTAATTTTACAACTAGCATAGAATATTATTACACATGCGATAGTGCATCAGCATTCAATTTGTGTACTTCATGATTTTTGCATGAAAAATAAAATAAATAAAAACTTCGGTAAAATCATACAAGCTGGTGCACACCCCCATGTAAATATGGCGACAGTCACCAACCATTTTGCACGATCAGTAAAGTCAAGAATTTTAACACATTAAAATTGCACATATATTCCACTAACAAAAACATTAAAACAAAATACACCGTCCATATTTAAGCTAAAAAACATCAGCAAATTCAGTAACAGGCAATTATAATAAGCAAACAGTCGACTGTTTTTTAACTAAAAATACTACACTGGATTAAGCTCTACCTTGCTGTACAGTTAATGTAAACTGGGCAAACACTGGCCCATTTTCAACTCAAAAAAACATCGGTGGATTAAACAACCTAGTTGTACACCTCATATAAAGTCAGTATGATTAGAATAGCACATAAATAGCACTTACGACAACATAAAAACATCAAATATCAATTTAAAATTCACATTAAAAACCTTAAACATTGCAAAGATTCGTTTAAAACAAAAGCACTTACCTTTATTTTTTTTAATTAACCACTCAGAAATGTCCCTAACACCCACCGGCTTATAACGTAACACCGGCATGCTTTCTTTTATTTACTTTTACATTGACACTGCATTTCTAACAAACACACACACCGGCCGATAATGTAAAACCAACATGCTTTCTTTTATTTAGCTTTATATTGACACTGCATTTCTAACAAACACACACCGATATGTAAACCACATGCTTCTTTATTACTTTATTCACACTATTTCAACACACACACCTTTCATACATAACACATTTCATTCCCTTCCATCCATAACATGAAACAATTTCAAATTCCCAAACTGACGATGTACACGTTTTTTTATGGTTGCCAGCCTAAACAACCATCGGCAGGGTACTTCACTCCCGCTGAGCATCACCCACGATGGTGCCAGAACCAACGCCAAATCAAACATGTAAACAAACATCAAAATGTAAACAGCACCGCACACGGAATATAGTCCAAAACTTCTTTTACAATAGCAATCTTTTGATGCCAAATTCACTCTGATTCATCACAATATGTGTGTTATCAATTGTATTCATGAAACAATTTGGAGTTTTAGCTTATGAATTTTGTGCGTAATGAGGTTTTTTTTTTTGTTGTTTGTTTGTTTTCTTTTGGTTGATGTTAAAAATAAATTTTACTTATTAAAAAGTCTTATGCTCAGAGTAAAATTATAATTTAGTTATACCTAGCTAATTCAAAAACATGATGTAATGCAATTTCTAGAGATAGTCTGACAACCTAGACAAGGTAAGTTCTCTGAAAACACTGGTAGGAGAACTTTTTGAGTGGTTCCAATGCATATTCAAGATACATCTGGAGAAAACCATCCAAAACTCTAGACCATTAGATCGACAGCCACGGGAGGAGAAAAAATCCCAAACCTGCACACTTCAGATATTTCCCAATGTTCAGCATTTCATAAATTCTGCTATTGGTTGGCATGTTTTAATAGAAAAGTAGGACTATAAATATTGTACACTCACTTCAATGTATTCAAAGCTTTCTTTTTATAATGCTTTTTACTAGACTAGGTTCAAATTTTTATCTATGGGCTCACCATGGTGTTATTCATATTAACGAGAGAACTGCACTCTTGTTGCAAAAACTGTCCACAGCTAGAGATTTAAATGGCATTAAATCATGTAAAGTATCGGTATCGGCCAATACAATAACTGTCAAGTATGGGTATCGGTTATTTCTAAAAATGAATTTATAGGCAAAGTATCGGTAATCGGTGAAAATGTGGTATTGGTTGATCCCTAGAAAAGATTGAAATTGAAGTGCTTGAATACAATTCTCTGTATATGATGCAATTTTGACAATTTCAGTAACAAAAATGTGAAGCTTCTGGTACAAAATTCAAAATTTTAGCGGCTTTGAGGCAAGATGAAGCATAATGTAAAAATTGATGCCGTTTGGCATAGATTTTCCATCCCGGCAACAGTGAATCGCGTAATCTATTGGCGATAAATAGAAATTGAAACCACTGACTGCAAATTTCCCCGATATTTCCCGAATGACAAAATTCCGACATTTCCATATTTTCCCGATCTCTGACCACCCTGTATAAACAAAAATTCACAGAACCTCTTAAATCTCATTCTGTGGAATAGTCAAGGACAAGCATGACATCCATAAATTACACATGTTGATTCTCCTCCTCTCTAATAACAATAAATTTTTTTGCAAGTTTATTTAAATTGTTGATAGCATAAAATGATGGAAAACTTCAACGGAAATAAAAACAAAGAAACTAAAAAAAAAAACCTCTTTATTTTCACTGCAATATTGTCAGGGATAAATAAATCTTTGGTCCATATAAAACTCAAAAAAAAAAAAAAAAAAAAAAAAAAAAAAAAAAAAAAAAAAAAAACATGCAATGACCAAACAAAAATACAAATATCTACAGTAAGACTAAAAACATTCAAAAAGTACAGCACCTAATGAAGCAGTAGAAACATATCCGACTCAAAACATTGAGACATATCACATGATAAACAGTTTACTTGTTCGATGACTGATGATAATGTATCAGAGAAAAATTGAAAAACATAATTTATTTTATTTTCAGGAATTAAACCACATTTGACATAATTGTATGTAAATGTCTTACATGTTTTTGTGAAGTTGTCTTACATGTATTTGTGAAATTATACCTGTTTAGTATGATAAAGATTTAGCAAAGAATGCTCTCTGCTTTCTGCAATGCTTGTTGACAGATAATTTACTCTGCACTGAACTGTATGATTACAATTTAAAAAAAAAATTAAAACTTAAAATTATTAAAATGAAATGAAAAATGTTCTATGAAACTGTGTAATATGTACAAAATATATACTACCTAAATTAATTATACACATTTATGAAGTTTTGCAATAACACTATTTTATCTAACATGGATAAAGCAGAAAAAGTAAACTAAAAATTTATTCGATTTTTCTGCATTAATTTAAACTGAAGGAATGAAATCTCAAGTGTATAGTTAATAATCAGTGTAGCATTTAAAAAATATAAAATAACCTCACATTACACAGTTATTATAGATAGTAAACGACAATAAAACCTAAATTATCACCCTTTAATCATTCATTTGGAACCCTGAATGAAAATTATGGGTAAATATTTCATTCAGGTATTAAAATGACTTCTAAATGAAAATAGTAGTTTCATTATGTTTGAATGCTGTTTCAATAGTATTATATATCCTAATCTCTTAAATAAACATCTTTTAGACTAGATTTAATATACAGCAAAATCGGACTATACAATATTTACAGAATGTTTGATATAAGAGGTAAGGCAAGAGTTTGCTTAAATTATAAAATATTTCCTAAATTTAATCAAAATATTATACTAATTAAAAAGTACAAAATTTAATAAATACTTGTGCCACAATAAAACTTACATACTGCTTAAATTTTGAAATTCAATTAAAATTAAATGTGAACCAGCATTTTGGATTAAAATTAATCTGCATATAAGGTGAGAGATTATTAAAAAAATAGTAATTTCAAAAATAGCAAGTTTACTCAAAAGGGTACAATAAATTTTTGCCAAGTGTATGAATTTGAAGATTCTGTGCAGTTAACTTTTTTTTTAAATCACTAACCAACAGTGGCATAACGTATAAAGTTTCTGCTGTGTGCAAGGGCAAACAGGGGGCCCTATACAGTAAATTATATATTTTATTTTTATGAAGTGAAATGCAGAGTTTTATTTTTTCAGGAAACGGTACAAAAGCTGAAAAACTATTTTATCACCTTACAAAGGACACCAGAAGCACAGAACTTACAGATTTTTTTAAGAAAATATCTAGATATATCTAATTCAAATCTATCCACATCAATAAGTCTAAAAATTTAAAGGGTCATTTTACTTCACACGTTTGCTTTTCAGAGAAGATTTCCCCATCTGAAATAATTGCAATACCACATTCTTAGATAAATCATTAATAATACAACTTTTAATATAGCCTTGAACTGCTCAAGTTAAAAAGTAACTTCTAATAAAAGCATATTAAGGTTAACTAAACATTTAATTTTATGTATTTTTTTTTTTTTTTTAGATTTATATATTGAAAACTCTAATGTCTTTTAGATAAATTTAAATTTAGCATTTAATTAATCTACTTGTCTTTTAATCATTACACAAATCAGTACTGCATCGCCTTGTATCATAAATGCAGAAGAATTTATTTCCACAATTTCATAGATATTTTGAAAAGCTTGGGGGTGGGGGTAAACACTTGTGATGTGCCACTGCTAACCACATCTAATTATCCTCATAATATTGCATAGTGAATAAATAAGAAAATAATGTTTAAAAGCTCAGTAAATTTAAATAATATGGAAACAAATATCTTACATTCACAATTTAATTGAACTGTGAAATTTGAATTTAAGCAAGAAATTACATGTGTTAAAGCTTTATCAAAACATAATCAAGTACAATTCTGGAAATCACGGTTTTATTATATTCATGGCACAAAGGAATCTTTAATACTTTATGTTTGACTACAGCAAAAATTTATATATAAATAAAAAACATTAAATTAAGGAACCATAAAATATGCTAGGTTATATATATATATATATATACATATTAATAATCTAAGTTATTAATAGAATAAATATATTTCTTAGTAAATTAAAAATGTTTCAGTACTTATTTAAACAAGCGAACATGCATACCCTAACTCATGAGATGGAATTCAGATATATCTCAAAGTAAATAATGTTAGCAATGTATTGCACAAAATATAAACTACAATTTATAAAATTATACTATCTTACACAACTACCACACTTTTTACGACACCTACTTAAGTACTATATACATATATATTCACATTTGAAAAATTATATTTCTATAACTTGTGTTATATGACTCTCCCGATATACAACTACATTTAACAACCAAAACCTCTCTTGAATAGAGGTTAAAGAAAAAGAACAAGGAGGTGCAAGGCAGTATAAAAAAAATTATCTTTTGCTCAAGCAAAAAATTTCTTTCTGCTTACACCATTCATTCCACAGATTCAATACAAACAGCCAAAGGTAATTGTGAAGACAATGTCCAAATTAAATGCTTAGCTTAGAAGTGAGCAATATCTGAAATGCATGTTCAGCAATTTAAATTTTCATCTAATGGTAATTGACATATTTCATCCAAAAATTATCTTAATCCTATCTTATTACATGAATTGTTTACAACCTTGACACCAGGCTACAACAAGTGTGCATAGATCAAGTTTAGTCTTGTCTTAGCAAAGGAAACTAAATTTTGTCATGACTTCATTATTCATATCATATCCATCTCTTCAAAGTTATCCAAAAGTTTAAAACTGTTGCTGGCTTTTTGGAAAAACAGAAAAATTAAAAATTGGACACTAAGTATCTTTGTCAGTCTTTGCAAATACACTCTTAAACATAGCTAAATACATAGCTGCCAATATTTCATTTCATAATTAATACAATTACATGCTTATTTACTAAAATTAAAATTATTTATGAGACACACATACATGCAAGGAAAATGGAATTAGGTAATTTTTTTAAATTAAAAAACAATGATTTTTTTTTTATGCTAGCAAACTTTTTTTTCTTATTTCACTATTATAAATAATGCACTTCTCACTATCAAATTTTTTTTTCACAGATATATAACTCAAAATTGTTTGACAAAAGGTATATCAAAGGTATCATTTAATTTATTGGTTTAATTGATTAATTAATGTAAGTTTATTTAGGTATGTCTGAAATTAAAGTTGGGAAATTTTACAATGGCACAGAGCTAAAGAATCTTAATGCGCAAGTGTTAAATTTAATGGAACAAAGTAATAAAGCTATTGATATTGAACTTAGAATTTTGTTCTTTAAATGAATAAGTTCCAAGGGGGGAATATATGCACAGTATTGATGAAAAGGATTGTCCCGGTTACCTTTGACTATTCTATGGTCAAAAAATCAAAGAATTTACTAAGTATAAATTTTAATTCTCGCTCACCCCCATTTTAAGACACATTCAGTACATAGAATTAAAAAAATAATACACTAATAAGCTCAAAGCTGGCAGCTATGTAAATATTGTTTTGTTCAATATATAACTTAAGAATATTTAATGAAGATTTTTGTAGAGCTCATTAATGATCTAGGAAATAAAACTTTTCTACTGAACTGTTACTAAATAATATTCATTTGAATTTTTGTACGTAAAAACAGTAAAACATTAAAAAAAATTCGGTAAATCAGTCAAAGAAAAATTCTGATGTATAATAAGAATTTTGTGCGACTAGTATTTACAGCTGCACAACAAATGCCAGAAATAATACAGTCTCATTGATCTAAAGTCATAAGTGAAAAATATATTATTCAATTCAATTTAATATTTGAAAGATACTGTACATAAAACAAACCCTAAGAATAATTGGAAAATACTGTGACAGTATATCAATATTTTTGATAAGATTTAGTTTTTTTTAAATGTAAATATATAAATAAATGTAGCACAAGTGCAGTGTTTGTGTAATACAACTAACGAAAGTGTTACTGCATTCGTGAAAATTCTGAAAACAAATATAACAGTCCCCCCCCCCCAAAAAAAAAGTATTTGTAATAAGGAATGCGCTACCAAAATCAATCTAAATAAAAATTACATTAAGTATTCATACTAAATTACATACATAGGTAAATCTTATTAAACTTTAAAAAATGCTTAGTAATTTATAAAATTAGTGTAGGAAAAATAGTTTATAATATACTTTCAAAAGCAAAAGAACTAATGTCTAGAAACCAGTTTCCTTTTCAGAATTTAAGTATGTTCTTATAGTTATTATATTATATTCTTATAGTAAGTTATAGTTATTATAGTTTGTAAACAAGCCCAAAAAATAAAAACAAAATTTTCAATGAGAATTTACAGCAATTATTTCTGCTATCAGAATCTACCTTTCAAGTTTCAATTTATCAACTAAATAACAAGTATCTATTTTAAAATAAATTTAATGAATAATGTATATTTTTCATAGTCTAGCTGGTTGATATAAAGTCTTCAAAAAGAAGACAAAGCGTAGTTTTAAATACAACTAACATATAATGAATAAAATCATCTAAAATTTTAATATGTTTAAAAATTATACTTTAAAAATAAGCGATGTTCAAACAGAAGGAAAATCAGACTACATAGGATGATCAAGCTTAAATTACAATCAACTTCAAACACAGCACAAACCAGATACAACAGAATTAATAAATAAAATGGAATGAATTCTACGAACTACCTGCAGATGATTAAATCAGTCTCATTCACAAAATAAAAAGGAGCAAAAAAATAGTGATTTTTGTATAACTTTCTACATTTGGTACCAGCCTTAATTTGAAACAAAGTTTCAAATTAATTTGTATAATGGGACTGCAAATTAAAATTTTTCAATATTTAGCTAAAATGCACATTTGATAATTATAGAAATTTACACAAACTTAAAAATAAAAGCATCCCTAAAATAGAACAAACTAAGAACAGTCATTCTATTTGTATATCAGATGTACACAACCATAATGTGCTTGTCCACAAGTCTTTGAATGCAATGCATGAAATGTATGCACATTTTGTTTTCTAGCAGCATTTAACCCTACATGTCCCAAGCTTGATATTCAGATATAACCACCTTTCCTCAGTGTTCTTAGTGTACCAACTGTACCAACATCAGAACAGTTTGGCCTAATGCTGCGTAAGCTATTTAATTGTAAAACTGGGTTGGGCATTCTGGAGAGTGGAGGAGCAACGGTAGGTGTCAACCCAATTGCTGCCGGACTTTTTACCATGGTGACTGAAGTTGGAACATAACCCCAGGGTTTGTCAAGAGCAGTTTCTGGACTAGTGGTCTTCTTAACTTCATCTAGCTTGTTACTTACTTTAGAAGAAGCTGAAGCGGAAGCTATGGAAGAAGTCACCGAGGTTAAATTTTCCTTAGAAACTGCAGATGAAGTAACAACAGTAGAAGCACACTCTAGCAATGTCTCAGTGCTAGCAGTCTTTTTGGACAATGCACAATCATCCGATGGTAAAAGAGTCTTTAAGCCTATTCCTTTGATGCGTCCCATCAAGTCTAAATTGAGTCCAGCAGATGCCTCAAGAACGCTTCTTTTGGGAGGTGGCTGTGAGCGGGACCTGCGGGGCTTCTTAAGCAGGTGGAAACCTTTGGCAATAGATGCACTACCTACGAGATCTGGAATCCTAACTGCACCGAATGGAAGTGGTGTTGATGGTGGAGAGCCTTCAGGTGAAGGAGCAGGTGTTGGTGTAGGCGATACGGACTATAATGAAAAAGTAAATAAGTGGTTACGGTTTACAGGAAAACAAAGAAGAACATAGTAAATTTTAAGAAAATTGAAGAGGAATAAGCTTTCTTATTTTAAAGTAATGCAAATACACAAGTTATTTAGAGAGCTATAAACATCATTCCTCAAACAAGATGAGGTCAAATTAAGATTATTGATTGAAGATGCATTAAAAAGCTTCATAGGCAAAGAAAAAAGTTTTGTTTAGAACAGGTATTTGAAAAGTTCTTATGCTTCATCAGGTAAGTATGTTTCAACTCAACATCTCATAAGTTATTAAAAATATCCATGACAGTTCTTTCAGGGATTTAAATTATTACATGTAAGAAATTTTATGCCAGCACAATAAAATATGTGGAATTTTAGACAATAATTAGAATGTTGACGTCTTAGTAAATTTTAGCAACATTGAAAAATGACCTAGCATTTTTAACCTTCTAAAGTTGGCGGTTCAGCAGTTGTACCAAAAAATAAATATGACTGGAGAACGGTGCTGGTATGAATGCTTTACCGAGATTTCTTTCCCCTCTTCGGACGAGAAACCTATTCACCCTTCATGAAGATAGAAAAGGAATTTCGAGAGGTGGGAATCTCTTGTTATACTCTGTTATATTGTGTGGGGGAGGGGGGGGGGGCGGGGGAAGGGAGTTCAAGTACTCCCTTCCTCTCCTACAACCTATCAAACAAAAGACATGATATGCTCATCTGCTGAGAAGGAGGGCGATAAAATCTCAGATTCTGCCATTTCCTGGGTAGAAATCCTTCAGGAATGAGCCGCTGCGAAAAGGTTAAAGAATACCATAAAAGGACAATTTTTTTAAACATAATCTTTTAATATGTACTAATTAAAAAAATATTAAACTGATATTTTTTCTTTTTTGTAAAATTTATTGAAGAATTTCTAGAGTTCTACTTACATTTTAATTATACCTAAATTGGTACATATTTTTAAACTTTTTTTAAGTAGAGTCATGGGAGTAAAATGATGCTACCCATTCTTTGTGCTGTTTCGAATTAATCACATATGATTACTTTTAAAACCTAAAATTTTAAATGAATTTTTACAAACTATTTTAAGAATGGAGCTGTCATTGATTATTAAATATAATTTATGAAACCTATTAAAATACTTAAACATTTCTAATATAAATTTTATATCAAGAACAAACTATTTCAGAAAAAGCATCAAAAGTAACAATGAAGTGTAATACAAGCCTAGTAATCTAGGACAGACACTAATGAAAAAGAACAGTATTTTATTTACATAAACACAGTGTTATATTTCAAAAAATATAGTCAACCACATGTAGCAACAACACAAAATGTAGCAGTCAGCCACAGAGCAACAATGCAACACGCAAAAGCTAACAAACAGTGGCATGAACAAAATGTTAAGATGAGAAAACTGCTTTTACAATTACATGCAAAATATGTTACTAAAAATCTGCAACCACACCAAAATTTCAAGTTATTTTAAGCATATAACATTAAATCCCATATATAAAAACTTAACAAGAATAGTGATAAGGATATTTGAAAAAGCTCATTGCTTCAATCATTTTATTGGTAGGCATACTGATAATAGTAAGTATTAGCTGAGAGCAGGTCCTTTGTACAGAGCTTTTTTATTTTTAATTTAAAAATATATATACAAAATGCACACGAGACATTCAAAAGAAACAAAAGGTTTTGGATTCAACATGAAATTGCTAAAAGACTGAAACATGATCATTTTAATTTATCACATGCGAGACAGAAGGAAGACATGTGTTATGTACAGGGAAGTAACTAGAAAAAATTTTGGGAGGGGGGAGCCCAAAAGGGGAGGAAAAGGTATAATTTCTAGAAAATGTTTTATTATTGGCATCCAATTAACAAAAATCTAAAATTTCATGGCGCCCAGGCTCCAACAGTCCTCCCACCGGCTACATTCCTGGTTCTGTAAAACTAAATCTATTTTGAAGAGTTCTACTTTCCTGGATGTGCACTGCTTGAATAGGGGGCCAAATTATATTGTTGCAAAAAGATCTGCTTTTTATTAGCTTTAATTTAGGTTAGGAACAATAGTCTATGCTTAAAGTAGTAAAACTTTACATTTTATTGCAGGTAAATTACTTTAAATTATATCACCTTTTGGCAAATATAATGCTAAAAATTAAAAGCCTTGGCAATCACGAGACATGGTCAAAATTAATACAATAATATATAGTAATGCAATTTAAACTATAGGCGTTGGATTTTCATAAAACTGAATAGATCTGCAAAACCTGTACTTTAAGTTGTGTTACAATAATATATTGCATTAACAAATTTCATTTCTTGAAAGCATTTTAGCACAATGCCTAAAAGAAAATGTATACAATTTTTGCAAAATTTAAAAAGTTTGATAATTTTATGAAAATAAATTATACCTATTGTGTAAGTTGAGTACACAAAAGCTACTAGATTTCATCTGATTTAGCCATTGTAATGCACAAACATAAATTCACAGTTTTTGCAAATTCTGCACAAAATTTGGTGTCATGAAATAGGGTATATATATGACATTTAAAACACACACATAGTTACTTTAGACACATAAACACCTCAAACCATTTTAAACCATTCACTAAGTACCATTAAGATTACCATTTCCCACATAAAATAATGAATAAAGCCACATTTAGACTGGGACGGTTTGGGTGCTTCTGCCTTCAGGGATGCTACAAAGGATGAAATACCATTTGTGATATGCTACTGAATAAGCCAATCAACGAAGACAATACTTAACTCTCATACTTGCATTTCTATTTGCACTTCTTATAGTTGGCAAAAAATCTCGTGTTGCAGTCAGGGAATTGTTAGTTCATCTTAGCTCTGAGATATGTTACACTTAAAAAACTCTTAAAAT
The DNA here is from genome assembly GCA_038373885.1 of Cheiracanthium punctorium. Classification (NCBI taxonomy): domain Eukaryota; kingdom Metazoa; phylum Arthropoda; class Arachnida; order Araneae; family Cheiracanthiidae; genus Cheiracanthium; species Cheiracanthium punctorium. Next base: position 339,465 of record JAWZYV010010612.1, read on the forward strand.
AGCCTGCATAAGATAGCATTGTAATGAGAGTCTACTATATAAAATTGATTTAGATATGTACATATAGTATATATATAATTTTATAGTTGTGCATATATATAGGTACCTGAGCACAATGTATCAAAAGTTCAATAACTAATACGATACTAAAATTTCATAGCTTGGGCTGTTTTCATGCAATACATGAATAAAAATTTACACACAATTTTTAGAAAATCTCAGAATTCGGGGGAAAATTGAATGCATACAATTTTTCATCACATATTGAATGCATGTGTTTTTAAAGTTACACACAAAACAAATATTGGCAGGCAAAACATACTTCTTTTTATGTTTTTTGGATTATTAAGTGCTTGAAGCAGATTAAAATTGTAAGATTCTTTATGACAGACAAAAGTCTTATTTATATAGATGACATGAGTTTGAATCTCAGTTGCAAAAACGGGTATATAAAGATCTGTCATTTGGCTGTGCCTTTGAGCTTTAATAAAACATAGGATATTGCATGTGCTTTAGGATCTCAATTCATCATTATTCATGTAACTTTCTATTCAATGTTTCTTTTATTTTCTTTTTAAGGAGTTAGGTAATATTTAAGATTTATACTAATAAACATTATGTAAATATTAAAATTACAATGTTTTATAAATTATAACTGAATAAATTAACAAATTTACATGAAAATTACATGAAGTTAGGTAATTAAAAAAGCAACTTTTCTCAAATCTGAAGAAATACTAACAAAGTAAAAAATCACAAAAATCTAACCTTTATTGATGAACTTATTGCTGAAGGTACCATAGCATGAATTCCTCGCTCTGTCAGGAGTTTGGCCAAACTTTGACCACCGAATGAAAAAGTATTGGTTTTTTGTTGGGGGCTGTTGAGGTTAGAAGGAGGTTGTGAAGTAACTCTGGTACATAGTTGAAGGGTAGGATAGCTATAAGGCAAGCACGGAAAACAGGCTCACATAAGACAGGAAAACCAAACAAAGGAAAGGTGCACAAGAAAAACAAATAAAGGTAATGTGATGGAAACTTTTTAAGCATATTACATCCACAGATAATATATTGAATGCTTTTTATTGTTAGAAAATATGTAAATGTGTTAAATATGTTTATCACATAAATTTAACTCAGCATTTAAATATTAAAAAACAGCACAGATGTTTGCAAGAATTAAATTAGCTAATAAAATAAAGTTGTATTTGAAATAGCTTATAAAGTCAAATATATTATTAATTTCAATTAGGATAGTATTGATTTTCTATCCTGAATTGTACTCTCCACAAGCTATCGACTTATTTAACAGGGTTGCTATTCAGTTTCAAAAAAAAAAAAAAAAAAAAAAAAAAAAAAAAAAAAAAATTACCTGACTTTTCCAGGTTTTCCAGAACATCATGTGATAAAAATCCAGCCTATCTTTTATGTTTATGATGTTTGCATATGTTCTTTAATATTTTTAGCTTCCCAAACTAAGGTTAAACATTGTTTGTTTACAAACACTGATTTTCCAGTCAAAATTATATGATTCTCCAGGTTTTTGGCCAAAATTTGCAATTGTCCCCGACTTTTTTTTCAAAATGAAATTCCATGATTTTTCTAGGTTTTCCCTGTTCTCCCTGACCAGTGGCAAACCCGTTTAAGTAGTAACCATGAAAGTTTGTCAGAGCCAGTTTACTTAGAGTTACAAAATGATATTTTAAAATCTTTCATAACAATAGTAAACACAGGAAGTTGGGATACAATGAAACCAAAAAAAATTTTTTTTCCCTGTTGCATGTACAAAAATAAAATTAATGGACACTTTTAGCCTACTTTTTCCCCCCCATCTAAATGATTTTTTATGAGTTTGTAAATAGCTTTTCATTGTTAAAAAGTTACAAAATGTAAATATCTGTCAGTGTTTCATCGGACCCTGCTATTTGGGGTACAATGAAACACTTAACACTAAATAATATGAATCAAAATTCAAACTTCAACATATGTTTTATGTACATTTATAATAAACATTAGTGAGACATAAATATGAAATATAAATGAAAAAAAACACAAATTGAATTAAACTGTTATAGCTCAGGATGTAAACATACTTTTATTAGAGGTTAAATTAATATAATTTTTCATTTTATAATAAATTTACATAAATCAAATTCAAACATTGGCATTTCTGCTTTCTTTTCTGTATACCTGAAGGAACGGGATGTAGCAGTTTTGATACTATTTGAATTTTTTTAAAAATGTATGTTTCCGAAGAATGCAAAAATTTGAAGTTCGACTTAATCGTTTGACATACAGAACTTCACACTCTAATTTATGTTTATTAATCCCCAACAGAGGACATTTCTTAACATTTAAGTTCCCGTTCCTTGATTAAAATATAATCACTTAGAGCAATACTGCTTGTGTTATACATGATACATAAGAATAGCTCATAATCTGTACTATTTGGATTGTTAGTTGAAAGACAATCAGGACTGTCGGCATTTTCAGAGTCTGAAGTAAGATTTAAAAATTATTCCTTGTTAACTTTATGTGCTCTATGGAGATCTCAATCTAATTATTAAATAGTAACATCTTTATTTTAAGTGAATACATTCATCCGGGTTACAATGAAACATTCTTCATTGTACCCCATCTACAAGTGTTTCATTGTACTCCAAATTGAGACTACAAACTAAATGAATTTTTACTAATTCCTAATATTTATTTTATTAATTCTGGCTTTTAAAGTATGAAGACTACATAGTTGAAATAGTGAAAGCAAATCTGGGGGGGGGGAGGAGGAATCAAATTTTCCATGGGTTTTTTTTTTTTTGCCCAAGGTATATAAGCATACTTCTACAAGATATATAAAGCAAAGGGTTCCGCATAGTGGATAGCATTAATGTTAATGTAGGAAAAAAGTAGCGCAAAAACTCCCTAATATCTTTTAGCATACCCTATTTGACAAAAAAAAAAAAAAAAAAAAAATTATTGTGTTCACAGGAAATAAAGAATTCTACAGCATATATATTTTAACGATTTCAATTTGCTTCCCCCCTTCCCCCAGGACCCAGCACTAAAATTGGCCATGAACAGCCACTGAAAAGAAGAAACAAGAAACAATGAGCTACACATTAGTAATATGAATATTTGACTAATATGACTACAAAACAGATTCTTTATGCATCTAGGAAAAATATTAAAAATAAATTCTACATTTTCAAAAAAAAAAAAAAAATTGAACTGTTAAATGTATCAGTAAAAATATGCAGATTTTTTTTAAAGAAAAGAGTAAATCAATAAGATAGTGCCATTTACATTTTAAGTAACATACAATTTTAATGCTGAAACTATGAGAAAGGCAGATATATAAGAAAGATACACCATTTCAGATTTTACAAATAAAATACTATAGTAAATCTAATCAGAGAAATTTAAAAACACACATGCAAACATGCTTATTTATTCAGCAAATTAAAGTAGAATTTTAATGTAGATCAATGAATAAATAAATTATCCAAATTTCAAATGATACCATTTAAGTAAAAATGCACTGTTGTAATATATAACACCATAAACAAGGAAAGAAAAATTTATTTTCCCCCTCTAAAATGATAAAATTCAGAACAGTCAAGAGAATCTCCTGAAGTTTTGATGCTATTGAAACAAGTTTATTATTTTATTTATATATTGGTTAAAATTAAATGTTTGTCTGGTTAATAAAATAACAAAAACCACCATATTTGTGCATGTACAAATGCTTTACTTTAAATGCTCATACATATTTTTATTTCAAACTTTAATATATAATGTTTGGTAGTTGCTTTTCTCAATAACCTAATAAAATTTGACTGGAAATTTTAAGCAAAATAATTCTTAAATTCAATTTTATTAAATGTTTGCTTTTATGGAAGTGAACCTTATTTTTACAAAAATGCATAAATTCTCTAGAATGCCAGGTGATCAAAGCAGTTTTTGTTTCTGCATGAGAGAAGATGGCAAACTTATTTAAAAAGGAAGGATAAACATTTTGATGGGTCAAAGCAACCCTTATCACTTCAACCTTATCTTGGCTATAAAGTTGTTACTCATTTAGCACCACCCAGGGAGAACAAGTAGCTTAAGGAATTGTAGAGACATATCTCATTAAGTAAACATTAAAACATTTATCTCCTGCATAGCCAAAAGTTAGATTAATTTGCTATAAGCATTCCCTAGTACTTATTAAAATACTTGAAGCATGATTAATAACTACAATGATCCACTATTAGTGGCAATGTTGTGTACAAATAATCCAGTTCTTATTGAAATGTTAGTCACAATAGGGTTAGTAGAACAAACAAAATGCAACAATAATCCTTAGCAAGCAGCAGATATAGCTTACTACATTTAGCTGACATCAAGGCCTAATGGGATGGCATTTACCTGAGCTCTAAATAAAATGCTGTGAAAGAACTGATGATTAGTATTCTAATGCCGAATGTTAAATATTAAAACTAGTTAGAGCAACATACTAAATTTAAAAAGAAAGATAATTTTATACATAAAAGTTGTTACCTGGGAGTAACATTAGTTATGTCTTTAGGTGCTTGATGTGCTGATGTCGTAAATGTATAAATAGATGATGTACTCATAAAGCTTTTTCCTGGATTCAAAAAGTCTGAAAGAGAAAAAAAAAACTACATTTAGTTCATTTTTTTTTTAATTACGTTCAACAGAAATTTTAAAAACAGGGGGTTTAAATGAAATTCCTAATTTTTTTTTTTCCCCCTTTACACCAAACCTGCACTACTGACGAAACAAAGAAATTTTAATTTTTATGAACCCTGTCCTAGTTTTTTCTGGGGATCAAAATTTAGTTCTGAATTTCAATACTACTTAGTAAGACTAGAAACTAAAAATTATAAACTAAAATTCAAAAGTTCAAAATCATCCACTAGCATATAGCTACAAATATTTTATTTTCAAATTGCAATATCCTTCTTTAACCTTTACAGAAAGGGGAGATCTTTAATTTGCTGCCTTTAAAGATGGCAAAATTCAACTCTTCTTTTCAGAATTTCCCTCCAGCTCAAGTCTCTTTTTTCAACAATATATAATTGAAAATTTTTCAACCATATTGCATGGGTTTACTAATGCTAACATTTTTCCTTATTTCTCTCCTAATGTGAGGAAAGAGTTAACAATAGCAAAGCGGGATGACATCACTTGGTCTGCATGTAAGCCAAGTTCATCCTTTAAGGAAATCTCTTGCTTGGTTTGCGAATAAACCAGCAGTCTTCAAGTTAACACAGCCCTGTTAAACACACATATTTAAAATTTATTCCCTTTTAAAAAGTTGGAAACATTCATTTCAATACCACCACAAAATTAAACTAAAAATTCTAAACACACTCTCTCCTCTCTCTAAGCCTCAAAACACAATATGAAATTTTGTTAACTCACCAACACGCATGACCTTAACAGAGTTATAGAAAATTATATGTAGTATAGCCCTATTGATACAGGTAAGGGGGTAGGGGAGGACAAAATAATAACTATACACAATTTACCTAAGATTGAAAGTGATTGTATAAAATGAGAAAGATAAATCATGCCAAACACATCCATTACAAAACACTTTCCAAGATATCTGTCTTTTTATCCCTTAGATTTGGTAATCTACCAATAAGTGAATATTTATTGTTGTCAAACTTAATGAGGTTTTGAGCATAACCTCAAAAAAAGCTGTATCACTATAAATGCAATTTTGCAAGAGCCTATAAAAGAACTTAAAATGACCACTTATACATGGAACTATTCCAATGTTGAATAGAAAACAGTTTAAAAACAGCTCAATTAACATTAAAATAATGCATCCAGCTTTTTTTTTTTTCCCAAACCTATAAAATAAAGAGAAATGCTCATGAAAAAATACCTTCATCTTCTTCAAAATCTCCTAAGCTGACTTTTTCATCCAATTCTTTCAACTTTGTTTCACCTTTTATTCTAACACCTGGGTGATGTTCAAATATACCACCTAAATGTGGAGTTGCAAGTCTTTGCCAATGATGCAGTGTCTGTGAACCTAACATATTCACCATATTAGTAAAATTTACATTTAAAGCACTGAAATCACATAAATCTCTACAGTACAAAAATTAATTATAAAAATGTTTAATGGTGTAGCTGTTGAACAGTTCAAAAGAAAGTGCCTATCATGTCAGGTATGAGAAAGTTCGGAATATCTTTTGTTTTTCACTTCGTAGACTGTACTGTGCTTTCTTAGAACATACAATAAGTTGTGAAACATCCAGGGGAGTATCTTAAAAGTATATTTTAAAAATGTTTTCTAACTGGATGGCACTTCAATCAATTTTGCAAAGTGTTTTCTGTGCATTAGAATTTTTTTTTAGGAAACTGTATAATACATTTGCAAGGTTATTCTTCATAGGTACAATTTATGAAGAAATATACTGAATTTTACGAAGTCTGGCGTAATTTGTTTTTAAAATTGTTCCAAGTGCCATGTCAAGAACATTTTTTAAAGATTTAAAATAAAAGCATTTAGTTCTTACTCAAAATAAAGGCTTACAAGCAGAGGTTGAGACATTGGTATCAGATTTCATGAAATAAGTTTCAGCTAAATAATTTATAAAACAAATTATCTAAATTTCTGCCATTTATTTCATCTTAATAATAATAATAAATAAAAAGAAATAACATTTACTCAATAAAATAAAATAAATAAAAACTTTGTGAAAAAACACATAAATGTTACTTATATTGCTTTATAAGTAACATTTTATGTGTGTTTTTTCACAAAGTTTTTATTTATTTTATCATTTAACACCAGTATTTTGAGATGTTTTTCAATTTACTCAATTAGTTCATTTAAATTTTCTATAATAATCATTTTTAAGTTTATTTTATGTATTTTTAAGGGGGTGCTAAAAAAGAGGGAAAACTGCCTTGGAGACTAATTTCACAAGCATAACAATGGAGCTGTCATTGACAATGATATACAGCCAAAGTTATTGATGTCTAAGTATGCGTACATTCTTTAATCGTAATTTTCACAAAAATATTTAACACTTGCACTTTACTAATTTTGCAATACACTAGGGATCCCCTAAAACACATGAAGGTTTTTGACACTAAAAAACACATCTGGAAAGCTTATTGCAAAATTTGGTACTTGCATATTATCCCGAGGGTCCGCCAAGACGAGCGATTTTTTTGCCAAGAGAAATGTCGGGCATATGAAATTAATGGTTTTGAATACGATTGGCAACAGTTTGGCAACTCCTTTTAAAAAAATAGTTTTGCGGGAATGACCGCTGGGATAATACACAAGTACCCAAAATTCTTAACACAATCTTATATATCTCATCTTTTTCTGAATGTTAAATATTCATTAAGAATTTTTTTGCGAAAATTAGAAAGTTTAGCTCCAAAACAACTTGAAAGTAACTGAAACTAACAAACCTTCCAGTGGTTTAATTATTTGTAGCTTTTCTGGAAACTGAAACTTTCGAATTGTGCGGCCATATACTGATTTTTTCATAGACCAGTTCTCTCCAGTAGCTTTCTCAAGCTCAGAACTAAGATCATTACAGGTACCAAAACCACTGCTGAAAGACTGTAATCCAACATCTAAATTACTTGGTCGGGATTTCTCAGTTTTAGTACCAACATATCTAAGAAATAGAACACAATTCAGTTAAATAAAATAAAATATGATACATCTCATTTAAAGCTTCAAAAATATTAACCTTCAGGTTAATGAATATTTTAATCAAGAGAGAGTGATTCATGATAAATTTAACCCAGTGAAAATTGTGGGTTTAGATTTTTATTTGTGACAAGTTAAGCTGTAATTATAGTGACAATTAGAGAAATTAAATGACCACTATATAATTTGGTAAAATAAATTTTGTAAACTGGCTCTGTGGTTTTGACTACAAAAGAATGAGAGTAAATTAGAGTAAATGTGATCTATATTTTGCATAAAATAGTCTGTAAAAATTTGTATTCTTCATCTGTCCTTCAGGAAGACTTCACTATTATCCCTTGTCTTTGATTTTGTCCAAATGGTATGCCTATACAGTAAACCACACACTTCCCTATTAAAGACATTAAAGCTTTTATTTATGCTTTACTTCCAGTTAAACTTTATTTTTAAAACTAAAGAACATTTAAATGCATTTTAAATTTTCAGAAAATTTAACACCAAATACATACTTTATGTGATTAAGAAAAAGAAAGGGGGGGGGGACTGAAACATTTCAAAAATTGAAATAGTAAAAGGTGCTTTAAAGTAATTCTATGTAATATATTACTTTAAAGCAGTTTTATAAGTAATAATTATAAGTAATAAGTAATAATTGAACGTGTCTTGCAATTTCAACAGATACAATAAAAGCTATAGTTACGTCATGATTCCTCAATTTAAGATTCCTTTAGTGACCAAAGTAACTGTGTTAATGGTAATCACTGACAAAGCTGAATTATTTTTTTAAATTATTATTCTAAGAAATTTAAGTTTCTCGTCATAATAATAATAAATATTTAAAGACTCACGTATCGGGATTTTCATCATCTGTACTGTAACTTTCTGCATATGCAGATTCTGAATCTGACGCAAGGTCATTAAAGCCAGAAGACAAAGAAGACAATTGACTAAGCGAGGAGAAACATGTAGAAGTTAACCCAGGTCGACTCTTCGATCCACTCATAGTATAATGAGAATGGGAGGAACTGAAACGGCTTCTTGGCTGAGCATGATGATGATTAGCATATCTAACAGTGTCAAACACTTTTCGGCTATGACTCCTATAAAAAGAAAGCATACTTTAATACTCAGCAATAGTTTGCACATCTTTTAAAGCAATGATCCTTAATATAGTAAAATATATGCACAGATAGTTAAGTTTTAAAGATTCAAAAAGACAAATTATAACCACTATTAATACAATAAATTCCAGATGCATGACTTTTTAAAACAGATACAAACACATTTAGCATATAAAGAAAAACAAATTAGATAGCATATAAAGAAAAACAAATTAGAATTATATCACAAGTGGGGTGATAAAAATTTTCAACTTCACATAATTTCTATTTTACTTCTGCAGTGAGTTTGTAGCAAAAATTGGATATTTCCAATAAATGATTTTTTAGTGATTGGTTCTTTTTGTTTCCCCACATAACTTTAGGAGAATATTTAATTAATAAGATGCAGTTGGTCATGCATCCATCATGAGCATGAAACAAGCATGTATTATCTGAATTTAACATGAGTGAAACTATAGCTAGTATTTAACAAACTTGCTATAATAGATGCATGCTAGTAGTACATAAGATTTTTCTACATAGAAATAAAGTTAAAATTCAAATATAAAAGCATTTTTAGAATAGTCATCTATACAAATATTTTGCATACATGTATAAATTACATACAAAAAATATTATTGATGTTTTTAAAGACTTTTTAATAGTTTAGAACTCTGAATTATTGATGGTTCATACAACACCTTGCAACCCTATTGTACGATTAGTAACAGGGTAGGTATTGAAAATATTACATTCATGTACAAAAATTTGATATGTGCATTTAATTAGTGTTATTTGGGTATTCTTTACATCAGGAGGACAAGCAGAGAATGCAGTAACAAACAAAAAATTGATGAAACAAAGAAAAGCCTACTCACGGTCTCTCATCTGAAGAGTATCCATCACTGTCCCTAGCTAAAGATTGTTCCAATTCACTGGCGAGAGAATCTGGATTAATGTATGGACTAAACATTCCAAAGTTTTGCCATGTATTAGCACTAGGCAAACGACTTCGTTGTGCTTGCTTGGCTTCTGCCTGCAATTCCTGAAATGCTGACATAAGTTCTGCATATTTCTCCTTCATGTCAATAAGCTCTTCAGATAATTCATGCTGACATTCTTCGGCAATTGCAAGCTTGCTTACAAGGCATTCATTATCAGCAGTAAGCTACAATAAGCATGCAAAAATTTGCAAAAACATTAGTCTTAACTAACATAAATCCAATTAGCATTCAATAAACTCATTGAACAATGATTTTTTAAATATTTTTCAAGCATGAAATACTTTACATTAGAGATATGTTATTCCAGCACACAATTATAAACTGATATGCTTGCTGAAATAAGTTGTTTAATAAATAAAATAAAATACTGGGTATATAACAAAGTAAGTTCCAAATTTACAATAAATTAATACCATAATAAACATATTACCTTAAATTTTAGCATCTAATAAAACTATGCACCTAACAAAGAATAATGCTGTCATGATAAGAGTATTGGTTTTGTCTTTTCCACATTCAAGTACCTCTAACAGAGAACAAGTGCAAGTCATGTATTAATACATAAATAGTAGTAATGTTATTTCTAAATCAACTAAATAAAAGAAGCTGTATTGTTTGGTGGATTTTCTTTACTAGTTTATTAGTTTTTCTTTTAGCTTTTCAATTAAAAAAGAAGGAAAATAAAAACCTATTTTGAAGAATCTTAAAATTGCCGATTCAACTTCAATCTCTGCTTTGAAGAAAAATAGTGCCAAAAAATTCTCAAATTTGTATCATTATGTAAATAAAATTACATTTAGTTTGAAACATTTCAGAATAGAAACAACTCGGGTATTGAAAATTACCATGTTTTGCTAGAAAACTTAAAAAAAAAAACTCATTTCAGAAATTCAAAAAAACAATGAAAAGCAGAACTAAGTTTAGTAAGATAACTAAGTAAAAATATACCACATTACTTTATAATACAACTATTTTTTATAGATAAAGATACCAATGATAAATAAGCATCTTTTAATTTTTAATAAATGAGTTTTGGTCTTTGTTATGTCAACCAGCTAGCATGTTAATGTCTAATACCACTTAAGCAGATGAGTATCCTTTTCAATAGAAATTTTCAAAAGTTATGTATTGCCAACAGTAAATTTAAAAAATGTTTGGTACCACAGCGAATAGTAGAGACACAAAAAGTAAGCAACATTTTAGGAAAATCTACGAAACTATCATAAATATACAGGTCAAATTAAGATGAGATAAAATTTAAAAAATCTGCCCTTCAATAAAATTAGAAATATGTAAGCAACAGTCAGGACAAACAGCAACTTAGATTATTTCCTAACAAATATATGAAAAAAGTTTCCGAAGAAAACTGCTTTAATTGCTTACATCTCTCAACTTTCGTTGCAGATCAATAATCTGTGACAATAGCTGAGTGATCTCTTCTTGTTGGCGAATGTTGTCTTCAGACTTGCGACCGACCTCTTCTTGCAAGAATGTCAACTGCTTATTGGCCTCACCTAAAAAATTGATGTTATTACAAAAATGAAAAAATAAGCCCTTTTTCAAGAAATGTATCACATCATAACCTTACACATTTAATGTGTTTTATGCTACAGCTGAATGTCTTAAAATCTTGCTACTGCTACACCAATGGTACAGCTTTTAATATCCAACATAATTTAATTATTTTCACAGAACTAGGATGGTTGTTTCAACGTTGAAACAATGATCAGTTAGTTATTGTCCAGATGGCTTATTATTTTGTGGTGATGGATTTTTCATGTTAAGCATTTTCGTGTTAAACATTCTTCCCTGTACAAAAAGATGCAACCAGGGGAGCTGTTGCTGCTACTTACCGAATAAAATATATTAATTTGTATTATCATTTTCCTTGTAACAATTATGAGTGAAAGGCTTGGAGAATTCTCATCATTCTGAGGCCAACTGGCTTAAAGCAGTTTCAACTTTGAAGACTAACCACTTTGCAACCCAGCATGGTTGCTGTGCTTGAGTTGCTGTAGTTTCAAAACATTGCATTCTGTTTCTTAAGTTAGTTACTCTCATAGGTAGTTTCTTAATTTTTTTTTTTTAAGTGTCAAAATTAACGAAGACCAGCAAATGCATGCTGATTCTGCTTGTAATAGAGACTGCCAAATAAAGCACGATCTTGCATGGTAAGAGAGCCATTGAAAGCCAGTTGTCTTCTGAATGATGAGAATTCTGTCAGATTTTCCTTTGAAACTCTCAATCATTACAAGGAATGTAATTATGCAAAATTATGCATTTTATTGGAAAGACAGCACTAACATTTCCCCCAGGTGGCAACTTTTAGTATTAATTTTATTTTCTTTAAAAATAGATATCCTATGGTCCACTGACTAAGCCCATCAAATATGGTTATGTTTCATCCCATACATGACATGCTAGAGTGCTTTGAACATTTTGTTACAGTCAACTTGCGATTTTGCAACCCCTCTCAGTTTAATGACCCTCTGACGAAATCCTGGCTGTTTTCCAGTACTTTTAATAAAATTTTGATTAAACATTTTAATTTCCGAAGCCCTGTGGAGATCGTTAAATTGCAAGTCAACTGTATTTTAAGCACACCCTTACCCCTGTATATATATCTGAAAATTTCAATTTTCAATGTAAATGAAATAACAATATTATCAAAATGCTAAAAAGAACACTCAAAACCTGGTGTTTAAGGTTGATTTACCAAGGAAAAATTGTTCTATGTAGTACAAGAAATTCACATTTCTTTAGCAAAAAGTTCTACCATCCACACAGGTAGGAAAGTCTGAACTCAGTTCTAATTAAAACTGATAATTCTGTAGTATATATATCTTTTTTAATTTGTGTGTATTATTTTACTAAGTGATTAAATTTTTAAAAAAATGATTGAAGTTCACAGAATATTGTATTTCCCACGTAAAATTCTAGAAAAAGAAAAATAAAAATAAACATACTTAGCTGCCTCACACAATCCGATATTAACTGCATTTCTTTTTTCTCTTCGTTCTCAATATCTGTAGAGCGAGAAAAAGCCTGAAAGCATTAGAAAAGTGAGTCATAGCAATTATTTTCTTTCATCCAGATTATAACAGATACATTAAGTAACTTTTTAAATGTAGTTTGTGCGCAAAATATTATAATACAGATTAAAAATTAAGGTACTATAAGTGTTTGGCTCTGTATGATAAAATCTGTTACACATAAAACTTAAATTAACTTACTCAAAAGCTTTATTACAAAAGTAAGGCTTTACATTAAAATGAAAATATAAATCTAAACTTAAGCAGCTTTTAAAATTGATGACAATTTTATCAGCATCAACTATCAAAAATCTAATCCGCACACACACAAAATGCCTTTTTAAAAAAATCAAATATAAATTAATTTTCTTTTCTTAGAAAAATCGGAAAGATATGAAGCCAGAAAAGAAATGTAATGCTATGCAATTAAAAGATTATTCTTTTCATACCCATAAAGACAACTATCCATACAAACATATGAATTAAAAATTAAGGTACAGGAATAAAATTAAAGAACCATACCTCTGATCTAAGTTGGGTATTCTCCTCTTGCAAACAAGTGATTTTCTTGTTGAGTACCTCCCAGCTGACTGTAAAGCCCTTTTCTTTGCTAAAAATGAAAAAATTGTCCATAAATAAAAAATTAAACTCTGATCATAATAATTTGATAAATTGAATAAAAAATAAATTGAGCATGAATCAAACACGTTTGCAGCTCCTCCACAGTCACCAGGCACATATATTAGCATTAGTAGCCTCATCAACATGAAAAAGTAGCTAAAAAAGGATACTTTTTCTTAATTTAAGTAGCTAACGACAATTTCTTCTAAATTTAGTTCTAAAATTTACTTTTCACATAAAAAGCAGAAAAAAGCAGAAAAAAAATTGAGATGAAATAATCAAATTTTCTTTTTATTTGCTCATTCTATTTTTATGTTCTCTCTCACATGCATTCTCAAACACCGATTAAATACAAGTAACAATTATAAATTTTCTAGTTTCTAGTAACGTTATTCAGTAAAATAAATAAAACTTTATAGTGTAATGGACAACTAAAACAAAAATTGCCTTAACATTGTTTAGTTCTCTTGCATACATAAACCTTTTGCTGAATACAAAAATTTATCCTGATGACCAAATCACCGCTTTGTATCCCAGGTACTTTGTTTTGAAATACTAAAGAAAGTCCTAGGGAGGCATCTAGGAATCAGTCTTACAGCAGATAAAGCAGTTAAAGGAAAGTGAAATAATACAGAACATAACTTTTCTATTTCAGATAGCCAAATTAGTCGCCTAAAATGCAAGAAAAGTCGCCAAATACAGTCAACTCCGGTTATAGTGAACTTTTGGCTACAGTGAATGCAAATCGTTTGTCCAATTCACTTACATTAGAAATGTGCATAGCATTTTTCAGTTTTAGTGAACATGACTTCGGTTATAGTGAACCTAAAAACTGAACTTCAAAAATTCTGGAAATGGCGGAGATGAAGTTTTTTTTTATGTCTACACTCTCAAAGGTTGCCTATATTGCACTCGACAAATACACAAAGAGATTATCAAACATCTGTTTCAAAATACAGAGAAATTGTCAGTGGCCAGGCTGAGGTCTGTGGGCTAACATGGCAAGGGGGAGAAGGGAACAATAGTGCACTAGAGAAAGAGCTTTTACACATTACCGCTGTGAAACCAGGACCCACTGTGAAACCAGGAATTTATTCATTGCAGTGATGCTTACTAATCTTTAGCTCTTCAATTCCTTTGCAAAATAGCCTAAGTCTTGTGGTGTATTCCTCTCCATAGTCCTTTTGTCTGATACCCCCAGTGCTTAAAACATAAGCTCATCTTTTCCACCCTGAATGAAAGCCCGTAACAACCTCCCTAAAAGGTAAAACTATATGAAAGTCCTTTCACAGGGACGTAGCCAGGAGGAGTGGATGGAATCTGCAGAAAAAGTTTGTTTGTAAAGTATGTAAATTTATACTATTTTTTTTTAATTACATGAAATCAATGTATGCATTAGGAATGAGTTTGGGCTCCTCTATTAAGCAAAGCCTGAGGACTTAAAATCTTAGTTCATCCAAGCTTGAAAGATATTAAGTTAGAAACTAGCTTAAAATACAAGCTAATTAATAAATTAAAGAATTATTTTATTGCCAGAATATCTTAAGTTTTGACAAAAGAAGTGATATTGTGAGTGAAATGTAGTCAAAACATGTCATTTCTTCTGTTTGCCAAGAGATGGAATATACAGGGGTCTGTCCAGACTTTTCAGAGAAGGTTCCGTTTTTATGAAATTATGAAAAATTTACTTATAATTTTGTGAATCTGAAATTAGCGTTCAATCAGAATTTTCTAGCCAGGGTCCTGTGTTTGTGAAGAGAAAAAAAGTCTTGTTTTCGTGAATTATAAAATAAATATTATATATAAATTTAAATTTAGTATTAAAGTTCCTTTTTAAGACATTTTATAGAAATTCCTATCTTAAAAAAAACTGTAAACTAACTAAGAATTGTTCATGCATCAGTTTATATTGGGAAAATTCGTTTTATTTGAAAATATTAAATTATATAAAGAAAAGGTGGCTGTTCACCACAGGAAGAATTTTGTGAAAGGTCCGATTTTCAAATGAAAAATATTGTGAAAGGTCCTTTTTCAAATGAAAAATATTGTGAAGGGTCCATTTTTAAGATAAAATATTTTGTGAATAATTTAAATAATAAGATAAAATATAAAATATTTAAAATTTTAAGATAAAATATTTTGGGCCATTAATGGACCCAAATTTCTCCTAAACAGACCCCTGATATATTCATAAATATAAATGTCTGATCTCATGACTAAGCAATAAACCATTGCTCTGAAACATCTGGAATTTTGCTGCCTACTAGATGCTCTTGTTCATTTTTGCTGCCTACTAGATGCTTTTGTTCATTTTTTAAGTACACCGATTCATTTGAAAATGATGTATAGTATTTAAAAATCCATATGATATGTATTACTTTTATGTGCTATTTACAAAAAATAAATGAGAAATTTCTCATTAATTAAAGTCCGACCATAATAATGAGTTACAGAATCTGAGCCTGGTTCAGGGACAGGTTGGGCCTGTCTCATTTCTAACATGTTTCAGCAATGTGACCCTACTTTTGGCATCAAGGTATGATCAATTTTAATTACATTCAGAAACTAATTTTAAAAAATTAATAAGTATCGAAACAAAAATTTATAAGTATGATAAAAACTGTATAAATGAAGCATACCGAAAATGTGCTTGAGAATTTATGTCAAAATAATTTAATTACATTGAATAAGATAATTATTTTAAGAAACCTAAGATGAGAAAACTGAATAATTAACTTATTATATATAGCTAGACAAACTATCATAACATGAAATATTTCATTAACAAATATTTTGTGATTTCCTCCCCCCCTTTCTTTTTTAACTTATATACCAGCTAAATTGGTTTCTAATTTTAAAAAGGAGTTTTAAAGCTATATGAAAGTAACTTAAAATACAAACTCATTTAAAATACACAGGAATGAGAATATACAAAGAAAGGGTATTGAAAATTGAACTTTAAATAAAGTTATACATTTTAACAAATTTGTGTAACCTGATGCAAAACAGTTTTAACCACTTTATTTTGCAAACAAAAGAAAGCATGAAAAATTATCAATCAACTAGGCCCTAGAGCATCTTAAAGGATTTTGTATCATAAAATGATAATTAAAATAAATACAAATCAAGTAAGTTATATCACAAAAAAAGCATTAAAAAACTAGTGTAAGAATGATTTAAACCAACGTTTGTTTTTTTTAACCTGATTTAACCAAACAACCCTGGCTGTTTATTAAAAAAAAAAAAAAGCTAACAAGAATAGAATTTACGATTTGGAGAGAAGCCTAATGAATCAAATATAATAACTATTTGATCACAAGATCAACTTTTTTTTTTTTGGGGGGGGGGGGGGGAATAAAATAAAAAAGCAAAATGTTCACTTACATAGGAGAACCAGTTTCTGATTCTGTCTCCAAGTCTTGTGTGTATATTTGCAGTAAGCCATTCTTTACCGATATATCATGTCTCAACTGTGTTATCTAAAAATAAAATTTGAAATTACAGGCAAATGATAAAGATATCATTTATAAGGTACTTGAATGTGTAGAAATGCTTACTGTTTCATTAGATGATGATAATTCTAATTCTAATTGATCATTCCTTACTCTAAGATCTTTATTTTGATCTAATAAAGACTGTCCTATGCGAGCAGCAAGTTCTAAATCCCTTTCTTTCTGCAATTGAGAATACATTTCAATTATTAAATAAAGTTTAAAACACTTATGTAGAATATTAAAATTATAAAATTAGTTTTAGTTTTGCAATACAATGGCTGTTTGCTTGATAAAAATAATAATTTATTTTAAATAGTTAACTTTACAATGGATGAATGCACAAGATAACTCAGATGAATTTCAAATTCTTGACTTTTATGAAAAATATTCTTAAATACTCGTATTATGAAGGCAACAATTGCATTTTTGTATATTATACAATTGTAATGATTGATAAGATATTTATAGTAGTAATATATATCATTTTAAATAATTATTAAATTTGATTTTGCTTGTTAACTCCACAGTAGTACACATGCACATGCTGAGGGATTCAATGACAGTTTCTAACAAATTTAAAATGTTAGAATTCTTTTATTTTATGTCAATAAATAAATGTTATATTATTTAAAAATAATTTGAGATGAAATGTTTCTTCATGTCAAAACCCAATACAGTGGAAGCTCATTTATTTGAATTCAAAGGTTCTCAGAAAACAGTTTGAATTATCTGATGTTAAGAGAAAATATAACTGAAAATATTACACTGGAGAAGCAAAATCCCACAATATGTATAACCCCAGAAAATATATTATACTATACAATCTAAAATTAAACATTGAAAATCATCTCCTTAGAAAGTTCTCTATAACATTAAAAAATCTGGAGTGACTCCGCTCGACTTTCCGAACACTTATGATTAAGATCATTACCAAGAATTTAAATAAATTTTAATCGATGAATAATTCAAACATATATACCAAATGGAAACTCAATCAAATGCAACGTTTAAACGCTTGCGCACTTTCAAGAATTTCCCCCCATAGGCCAGTATGTAAAAGAAATCATTGTCGTAGCCCTGTAGGAGTACTATAAGTCCTATACACACCAAAATCAATACCGGTCTTAGGATGGTGGTTTATAACATATATACCCAATTTGAGCTCAATCGAATGTATCGTTTAAACGCTAGCGCACTTTCAAGAATTTCCCCCGATAGGCCATAATGTAAAAGAAATCTTTGTCGTAGCCCTGTAGGAAAACTATAAGTCCTATACACACCAAAATCAATACCGGTCTTGCGACGGTGGTCTATAACATATATACCCAATTTGAGTTCAATCGAATCTACCGTTTAAACGCTAGCGCACTTTCAAGAAATTCCCGCCATAGGCCATAAATGTAAAAGAAATCTTTGTCGTAGCCCTGTAGGAAAACTATAAATCCTATACACACCAAAATCAATACCGGTCTTGCGACAATGGTTTATGACATATATATCCAATTTGAGCTCAATCGAATGCTCCGTTCAGGAGCTATCGTGTTCACTCACATATACACAAACACACACATACACATACACACATACATACATACATCTCGTAAAAATAGCATAAATGGATTCAGAAGCCCTCAAAACGTGTAAAAACACCAAAATCTCGAAGTCGAATTTTTTCATGATTACAATACTTTCCTTACATGATACATGTTCGGAAAGTAAAAAGGGGTGTACTGGTACCTAAGACATTTCTCCTTTTAGCAGATAACCCTCGTGTAGCTTTGCTTTAACCACAAATATGAAAAAAAAAAGCCAATAAAGACTTACCTTAATCATAAAATATAGCCGAAGATAGTAAACTTTAATTTAAAATTGTATGAATTGCACTTTTAAGGAACAACTGCAAAACTGATGTTTGGTTTTGTTTATTTGTCTACATATTTTATTCAGATAAAATTTCAATTCATTTTCTCCCTATTTTCTCTAAAATATGTAGTAAAAACTGATTTTTCTAGTTTTGAGAAAATCGATAGCAAATAAATAAATGATTCTCTCCCTATGCCCTACACTGATCCTGACCTATTCATAAAAGATATGCGAAAGTTCTCAGAGCTTCTTTACACAGAAAAGAAATACAGATGAGACACGGCATGTATTTTTTTCATTAAATGAGAATGTTTAAAAAAAAAAAAAAAAACACCTTTTTGGTTATTAAATTTTTAATTAAAATAAACCAAAGTGATAAAAAATTAGTTTGAAATATTGAGATATTTTTATTTTTAATTCCGATACAATTTTTAGAGGCCTTTTGATTAGTTTGAATTAATCGAAAGTTCAAATTAACCAAATTCGAATTAACGAGCATCTCCTGTATATTTAGAAAAATCAAAAGCAGCAGTACTTGTAAACCATAAGTAGCAAATTTTTAGTCTTATGTTAAAACTGAAAATAAGTAAATTATTAATTGATAACTTTATAATTTTAAATATGATATGAAATGAGAATGAAGGAATAGTTATCTACTAACAGTAATTGTTTCTCATATTTTAAAGTACTTTCACAAAACATTTAATAAGGCATCATACGAGGCAAATTTTAAAATCTTGAGGAAAAAATATATTAATACTTGGAATAAGTGTAATCATATAAAATTACTTCATAATAAAGATCAAACAGTAACTAAAGCAATAAAATTTTGAGATTTTAAAAAACACGTAAAAGAATTAAATTCTTATAACACTTCTAGAAGCAGTACAGTGTGATTATCGCCAGCTGGAGCCATTGGTAATGATAAAAATGGGTGCCTTATCTGTTTTCCTTTTTTTAATCTAAAATTTTGACAAATTTAAAGGGGAAGGGGTGAATGAATACTTCAGAATAGCATATGGATCTAGGAGCCCATGCAATGATATGGCTCTGGCAGCGATTTTAGAAAATTACATACAATTAAGAAAATAGTGATTCTTACTTAATAATTGTTCACAGGTATATCCAGATTTTTTTAATGCATTATGAATAAGGAAATGATGCTTTACACTGTAATATTGACTCAGTTAAGCAAAATTCCTTATCAGCTACTATAAATCCATAAGTAAAATATCACAAATTAAATCCAAAGTGAAATTCTGTAACTATTTCTTAAGAGTAATTATCAGCTTGAGACTAGAATAACTGATCTTGATCAAATATTACTTTCAACTTTAACATTTGAATATAAATACTACCTGTATGCAAATACTACATTATGAAAACTCTGAAAGAAAGGGATCTAAAAGAAATAATTCAACTACCGAAGATCTGTATCTATTAATACAATCTGCTTCATGAATTAATTTCTGAAAATATATATAGTCTGCCATCATATTTACAGTTAGTTCCTAAAAATTTTGGAGATTTAAAAAAAAAAAAATTATATTCTGAACAAACATGGAAATAAAATTAGCAAATATACTATTATACACTTTTAATGTAAATTTTTAAAAATTTTAATCAAAATTCATTAGATTCAAATGCAAAAATGTAAACCTAGGAATAAGCAAATTATTAAATTGTGTCATATCACAAAGCATTCTCAAATTAATCACAAGATGTTTCAACAGTTTGAAAAATTCATAATGTTTGATGCTTCATGCAAATTGAAATATGATAAACAAAATATATTTCAAATATTCGGATTGCTAATTGAATATTTTAATATTAAAATGCTTTTATGAAAAGTTTTCACTTAAAAGGGGTGGAGGTCAAGGTATATATCTACTTATTATAAAGGTTGTCTGACTGTCGGGGGCATTGCAGAGAAACAGCTATACTTAGAATTACTAAATCTGGTAAGTAGGAAATTTTAAACATGATATTATACACCTCAATGCGATTTTTTTTTTTTTTTTTTTTTTTTTTTTTTACCAAAATCAATTTTTTTTTTCAATATTTTATAAATTGTTCAGTGATTTTTCACAGATAATCAGCAATAGAAGAGGAAATAATATCCAAAAGAAAACGGCCAATTCATCATCAGACAGAAGAGAAAATTTCCTAAAAAACAGTTTATTCTGAATTTTTAACATTATTTACTGATTTTTGAGATTTTTTTTTTTTCAAAGAAAAGTCCACATTTAGAGAAAATTTTTGAGAAATTTTTAAATTGTTGCATTTTAAAATCCACACATCAGAATGTTTTGTAATTTGGTCAGATTATAAAAAGGCACATTCAACCCTCTTTTAAACTATAATTGAAATAAAAATATAAATTTGGAGATTTTCTATGAATTTTAGAATGAAATAGCATTTTAAATTCAATTAGCTGCTGCAAAGAAGTTTTGTTATTTACCCATTACATTTTGGGTTACGTGCATCGTCTTGGTAAGACAATTTTAAAACTTTGCAATTAAAAAAAAAAAAAAATCAAATGTGATACTGACTTAAATGGTAAGTGGGATTTACGTTACTTTGATGTCACGAGTTTAAACAACCATTAGAAATTGATTCAGATTAATAGATTGTGCCTTAAAAATCACACCATGAAAGAATTCAGCAAATTCTAACAGAGATTAGCAAAGGAGCCATTGATTAAAATTTAAGGTTATGTATCATTTATGAATTCAGACCTTTATTTTAACATAGGGTCCTTATGTCATAGTACTAACTTTTTTCATAGAAACATATATAAGCTTAAATTCACAAATCTAGATTCTTTTCTCTAAGTAATGGTAGCCTGAAATTATTTTCAATGTTTCTTTTTAACTGAATTTGAACTATCTGATTAAAGTTTAATTTTTAATTACAAGAGTAAAACAAAAGCACATTTTTTTTTTTTTTTTTGCAGATGACATCGATGCACAGGATTTTCCATGGCAACAACTGCCATTCTCCTTATTCAGAAGTCACATTTTATAAAGAATGTTTGATACTTCAAGTCCCATTTATACCTATGATTTTTAATTATAAAATAAAACGGTTGTCCCCATCATATAGTATCTGATGTATTAATGCTACAACTTAAACCTTTTTTTTAAAGATTCCTCAACACTGGAATAAATTCAAATTATACATATCAAAAAATGTTCATTTCCTATCGTGTGAAGAACAGGCACTCAGCTAGTATAAAGTAAGCAAATATCTTTAAAAACGGATATTTAGTAATTCATATATCTAAAATTTACTTCAGACTTAAAGGACTTTTATAATATATATTTCTTTTAATGTATAACAGTCTATTATCTTACTTTTGTTTACTTAAAAACTGTCTACCTCATACATATTTACTGTGGATATTGAATAAATAAAAATAAAATATTTAAAAAAACTTGTTAACTTTTACATGTACAGAGAATTTTTAAGAAACTACTAGTTACTATTAAGATGTACAAGAAACTTAAATAACTTACATTTTAAGCACACTTAGTCACAATGAACTCAAAACAATTTTTAAAAAATTAAAAACTTGTTAAATATGATATGAACTTAAATTAAATATGACAAAATTCATAAAATGTCTAAATTACACAAAATTCTGAATCAGGATAGTAGATTAGATTTTTGCACTAGCTTAGAAGTTGATTTAAAGATTTTATAGAGCAAGGCTGTCCGTTTCGTATACAAGCAAATTAAAATTTTCAACTTTTTCAGGTCTGTAAAAAATCAAACATTCCAATTTTTTTTTTTTTTTTTTTTTCCAATAGCAAATACACATTCTACATTATTTTGAAAAAGGCAACAAAAGTATAGATTTTGTATACAGCTCAATTATTTTAGTCCAAAATTCTTTATTAACAAAATGTAGCAGTTTTTTTTTTTTTCTTTTTCAACAATGTGAAATTATGCAAGAAAAGCTTCCTTGAATTTCAGGCATTCTTATTCTGATATTTCTCTCACATTTTTAGCTTTTACACACTTCTAACATGCATAATAAAAGGACAAAACATCTGAAAAATTAAAATGAAAGACCACATAAATACAAACTTACTTCTTCCAATAAACGAGTTACTGCATCAATATCATTGTATGTTTTTGTCATCTGGCTGAGGCGATCAGCGCATAACACTATCAGAATAGAATATAACAATCAAAAAATTATTTGTATGAGAACACTCATAAAATCTGATAAAGAAGGTGAAATTAATAAAGTTTAAATAACATGATATTTATATATAAATATAAGTTAAATAATGATCCCATTATTGAGAATCAAATGGCAATTAAACACGTTCAAACATGTGAAATTAACAGGTACAGTTTTACCTGAATGGATTGGTACTCCATTATGAAATTAGCGATAATTTAATTTAATTTAGGGATGGTCCAGTATTTACGTCATGCTTCTAGAAGAAATTTTAAAGTGTAAAAGAGAATGAGAAAATAATGGTGTGGTAATTTTCACTAGAAACTGCCAAATGTGTTACAGGAAAATTCTAGCTAAGTTACTATTTGAGAAGTCAACTGTGTCTATTGAGCAACTTAACATAAATTAACTTTATTTGAAAAATAATTACTTTTTCTCACTTTTGAGACATTCCCTTAGTGCTTGGATACAAATGCCAAAATCTTCAAATTGCAATATCTCAGAAACTATTTCACTCAGAGACATGGGATTTATTTTTATTTACCTTCTTGGACACAGACCAACATTTTTTTAAATATAAGAGATGGGAAAGGTGGGACCATATAAAAATTAAATTTCATATTTTATTATGTATACAGCCCCTAGTAAACAAATTGCCATTTCTGAAAGCTGCTCTTCATTTAAGGAACTTTTTTAATTGGAAGAATGTTTTGATCACTTATGGTTTAAAAGATAATCGCTTTAACATCTATTTTGAATCACCCAGTATAGATATATAGATTTTGTCAATTTGGGAATAATGAGGTTTGTTATATTCAAACTTAGTTTTATTAACCCCTTGTTCGTGATGCCAACTCAGATCGGGCAATGCAAATGCACTAATTTTGGAATGCCTGACCCGAGTTAACAAAACTAAAGAGAAATTTTTTCTTTTCCTTTTTGGCACATTTTCCTCTTATATATTCCACAGGCAAGGGGTTAATAGTTTAAACAGCATACAGAAGTAAATACAAGACAGACACTACCCAAGGCCAGGATGTCTTGTTTAGAAGCATCCAGAAATCTGAGTGCTGTGAATCCTCTCTGCAGGAAAGAACCATAGTCACTGACTGGCAGCTTGTATTATCAACAAGTGATCATTTGAAAAGAATCATGGTTTTCTAATTCGCAGATGACAAAGCACAAAAAAAAAATTGTTCTCTGACCTTGCACCAAAGTTGAGGCTTGAGTGGGGGCAACAAAAGGTGCCAAAAACCCCATGTACTGAGGAAAAACCAACTTAAAGTCGAAGTAAAGATTTGAGAACAGAAATTGAACCGCAAAGTGCCAGAATAAAAATTCCATTTTTTTTTTTATAAAAACATCCCCTAAAATATTACATATACATAAATATCTACAAATATAGTATAATACGAATGTTTTGGATAGTAGAAAGGGTTCACTTTTCTCCAACTGAAAAAAGTTGCTACTTTAATGCAGGTAGAAAAATGAAAAATAAATAAAATTCCTCCAATTTTTTTTTCTTTTTCACTTTAGATGCTTAACTCAATTCCTCCTTTCCAGTTTCTGACTCAAACTATTGTAATTATAATAAATGATTAGTTAGTGCTTATTATATATTACATATAGCAATCCTTTAATAAAATATGAGTATCAAAAGCTAGCCGTAACGTAGAAAACATAGGTATGATTTTTAAACTAACTTTGATGTGCAAAAATCAATTATTCAATTTAAAAAACATTGGTTTCTATTTAACAAACGGCAACTTTTCCCCACTGTCAGGGATTTTGATTTGAAAAACTTTATAAGCTACTCTACTGTACATGATTTAGATTAATTCAATTGACTCCTTTACAATCTATATTTAGCAGTTAATGTGGCATATATATTACCGAATAACATTGTTTTTAGCAGGAATGAAAAGTATTGCACAAGAGCAAACAGTTATATAGGTGATAAGGTTAATTACTAACATTTATAACTTAATTACTAACATTTGTTCCTTAAATGTTCAAAAACTAGCATTTTGAGCCACCCAGACATTCAAACATCCCCTAACAAAAGCCCAGCGGAAGAGCAATAGATTCCTCAAATGATCTAATCAGTGATGAAAAGCTTGGGAACAAAGCATTTCTTAATAGCATCTTGCAACAACTCGTGAACTAATGGTTTCTTTTAAGGGGTTAAATCTTAATTTCCCCTATAATAACTATGAAACTTCATGTTTCTGCACTTTAATTTTGTTTTATCTACTGGCTGCTGCTTACAGTTGTCAAAGGTAAATAACCATACTTAGGAGTGTCGATCTATATATTACACTAATGTATGCAGCACCAAAATGGATGATATTGCTATGCAGTGAATGGCAAAATCTGGATTTTTACATTTTGTGGACACCATTCATCACTACTCCGCCAAGTTAAATTATTTGCACTTGTTGCCATTAAAATAAACAAAGTAATAAAGTAAGCATAAGAAGTAGACATCCTTGGCACATTTTAGTGCATTTTTAACTATAACAAAATATATATGAGCAAGTACATTACTGAAATACAATTCACATAGGAGGCATGAAATTTACAATGTCTATCAACATTTTAAAAAGCAATTTATTTCTGGGGCATTGCTTTTTCAGTATACATTCTAATAGGCAGGATTCTAGATGATGACATGCGGTGAGTGCCAAGTTGGCATCTCTTCTGCCATTTTGCACTAGCCCACATTCGCTTTACTGATTGTGTAACTGAGTCTATGAAATTACATCTGTGATTGACAGTCCGATGGTCAAACCCAACATCTTTGAATTCTTCTGTCTGCAATTATTTCAACAAATCTTTTATTGTGCAATATTGCCTTTCCTTAAAGAAATTCAACTGTGTCCTTTTCAGTACCAGTTAAGTCCCAGATTGTTGAATCCATATTTTATAGTATACAACATTTAAAAAGGTTTTAAGTGTATTCTGTTAATTCCTGTTTCTTTTATATAACTGTAACCAGGGATAAGTATTAAATAATGTAACCGTATTATAAAAACAAGTTGAACGACCTACTAACCGTCAAAAAGACTCAAATCTCGATTTGGAAATAGCCATTTTACCCAGTTTTATACGACTGAATTGAAAGCAAGGCGACAGAGGCCTGGAGAAAGTCTACAGGTATTAGCCGCCGATGTTGAGCGATTGATGAGCCTAGCTTACACGGAATGTCCCCTAGATGTTCGAGAAAGTTTAGCAGCCCAGTACTTCGTCGACGCTATCAGGGACGAAGATACACAACATTCTACGAGACTGGTAGACCCGAAAGATTTGAAGGCAGCTCTGGCATATAGCATGAAATATGAAGCTGCGAGAACCGTTTTGAAAACACCCAGGCATGTAAGGTCTGTGGATATAGAAGGAAATGCCACCAAGGAAAATGATGATAAACTGGATTCTGTACTCAAGGCACTCCAGGAATTATTGGATAGTCTCGCTGTTGGGAAAAGGGGCTCTCCCGGAAGGAATCCGAACGCGACCTCTTGGAGATGTCACAAAAGGGAACACGTGCAAAGAGAATGCGACGTGACTTTTCCCCAAACAGAAAAACTAGGTCTTAAGAGTCTTGCGGGGCGGAGGCTGCCTTTTCTGAATAAAGCCCCTGAAGAAAAATTGGAAGTTTCCGCACTTAGCAGAGGTGAAACTTGACTTTAGGTTAAAGGAACTATTTGTGGTATCCCTTGCTTGATGCTAGTGGATACGGGTGCGAATGTCACTCTTCTAAAATCGGACTTCGCCATGAAACTGGAGGAACAATTGCTCTACACGTCTCTACTAAGACCGCTACCGGTGAAAAGACAGAGATACAAGGAAAACTGGATGTATCCATCGAATGTGGCTACAAGAAATTCCGGCACAGGGTCTACGTGGATCACATCACTAACCCTTGTATCCTTGGACTGGATTTCCTTCAAAAATTTAACTTTACCATAGACTTAGAGAAGAACGAAATACGGACAGGAGGGGAGGAAATTCCCTTGTTTTAAGGAAGCGAGCAGTGTTCAAAATCATGTTCTATATTTGCGAAAGAGAAGACGACTATACCAGCGAGATCTGAATTTCTTATCCAAGGGGTTCCTGAAGCCTCTGGACATTTCCGGTATGTCGTAACGAACTTTCCTACCCAGTTCTCCTTAAAAGGGGTCTTGGTGGGCACTGCACTTGTGGATTTAAGAGGGGAAGCTATACCTATTCGAGGGTTGAATTTGGACAATAAACCCAAGACTGTAGAAAAAGGGGCCGTTATTGCGACGTGTGAACCAGTGGTGGATATCGTCGCCCGTCCTCAAGGATATTCTAATAGTCATCATTTTCAACTAATGCTGGAGAATCTTGAAGGACTTAGTAAGGAACAGCGAATAACAGTGCAAAAATTACTCCAAGAATTCCAAAACTTGTTCTCTACTGGTGACGCTGACGTGGGCCACTGTAATGTGACACAACATAAAATTAATACAGGTGATCATCCACCAATCAAGCAGTATCCAAGACATTTGCCTCTTGCAAAAAAAGAGGAAGCTGAACGCCTGATTAAAGAAATGGTGGACGGTGGCATAATAGAGGAATCGTCGGGGCCTTGGGCCTCACCTATCGTTCTTGTTAAAAAGAAGGACAGATCGACACGTTTCTGTGTTGACTATCGTAAACTGAACGATATTACGAGGAAGGACTGCTATCTCCTCCTGCGAATAGATGACACTTTAGATGCTTTGAATGGAAGCCAATGGTTCTCTACATTGGACTTAAAGAGCGGGTATTGGCAAGTCGAAATCCGACCTGAAGATAAAGAAAAGACAGCTTTTACCACCGGACAAGGACTCTGGCACTTTAAGGTAATGCCTTTCAGTCTTTGCAATGCCCCCGCTACTTTTGAAAGACTAATGGAAACTGTATTACGTGGACTTTCTTCTGAGGCCTGCTTAGTATATTTAGATGACATTATTATAGTGGGAAAAACGTTTGAAGAACATTTAAATAATATTCGTAAAGTGTTTCTTAGATTACAAAATGCTAACCTTAAACTAAACCCGAAGAAATGCAAATTCTTACGTAAGGAAGTTACTTATCTTGGTCATGTTATTTCTGCAGACGGAGTTAAGACTGATCCACAAAAAGTTAAAGCAGTTGTCGATTCGCCTCGTCCGGAAACGGTACATGAACTGCGAAGTTTTCTTCGACTGTGCACCTATTATCGCCGTTTTGTAAGAAATTTCTCAACAATAGCGAGACCTTTACGTAAATTGACTGAAGCCCAAGCAAGTTTTAATTGGACAGAGGAATGCGAGAAATCGTTCATTAGTTTAAAGCAGGCATTAACGACGTCTCCTATTTTGACATATCCCCGGAGTGACAAAGACTTTATCTTGGATACAGATGCCAGTAATGAAGGGATAGGAGCCGTGCTTTCGCAGAGAACAGAAAACGGTGAAAGTGTCATAGCTTACTTCAGCAAGAGCTTGGGTAAGCCAGAGAGGAATTATTGTGTCACTCGTAAGGAATTGCTGGCTATTGTTAAATCTATTGAGCATTTCCATCACTACCTCTATGGACGGAAATTTCTTCTCCGGACCGATCATGCTTCCTTGAGATGGCTTTTGAATTTTAAAGAACCTGAGGGTCAGATAGCTCGCTGGATCCAAAGGCTGCAGGAGTTCGAAATCGAACATCGTAAAGGAACTTCGCACGGAAATGCAGACGCTCTCTCCAGACAACCTTGTAAAGAGGACTGTAAACACTGCGTGAACGCAGAGAAAAAGTACGGGACGGAGACGGATACTTCCGTGAAGGTTTTGACTGCAACGACTGTGGATCGGTGGGCTTCGAGTGAAGTACAGAGAGCACAGTTAGAAGATTCCGATATTAGGCCAATTTTGGAGAAGAAACTAAATTCCGCGGATCGACCGTCTTGGCAAGAGATTGCACCAGAGAGTCCCGCTACAAATTGACACTGGGCTCTTTGGGATTCTTTACAGCTTAAGGACGGTGTTTTATATCGGAAATGGGAGAGCGATGACGGAAGATCAAGCCGATGGCACTTAATTCTCCCACGTAGTAGAATTCCAGAGGTTCTGCGGGAGATTCATGATAGTGCAAGTGGAGGACATTTTGGAGTGATGAAGACGTTAAATAAAACCAGGGAGCGATTTTATTGGGATCGACTTCGTGCCGATGTTGAAAAATGGTGTAGAGAATGCCACGATTGCGGTGCCCGGAAAGGACCTAAAATAAAAACCAAGGGTCGTTTGCAGCGTTATAACGTTGACGCGCCTTTCGAAAGAGAGGCTTTAGATATCCTAGGACCCCTGCCTACAACATCGAAAGGCAATCGATACGTCTTAGTCCTGATGGATTACTTTATGAAATGGCCAGAAGCGATTGCCATCCCAAATCAGGAAGCTTCAACTGTAGCTGAAGAACTCGTTAGAAACTGGATTTCTTATTACAGAGTGCCTATGATGTTACATTCGGATCAAGGTACAAATTTTAATTCAGCACTACTTTCGGAACTCTGCGAATATTTGGGAATCACGAAGACTCGAACAACACCGTTACATCCCGAGTCCGATGGCATGGTCGAGAGGCACAATCGAACAATTTTGAATCATCTTTCGATATTTGTTTCGAAGAATCAAACCGACTGGGATACATATTTGCCACTGTTCCACCTGGCTTACAGAAGTGCGGTTCATGAGACGACCGGATATTCTCCATCGGAGATGTTGTTCGGCCGTTCTCTTCGATTACCCAGTGATATTGTTTTTGGACGACCGTGTGATACACCCTCCTCACGGAATGATTACATGAGTAATTTAGAAGCACGATTAGAAAGAGTTCATTCGTTTGCCAGAGAGCGAATCAATTTGGCGAGTGACCGAATGAAGATTCATTACGACGCCAAAGCAATGAATCACCAATTTAAGGAGAGTGATCAAGTTTGGCTGTATAACCCAAAACGAAGGAGAGGTCTGAGTCCTAAGTTGCAACAGAACTGGGAAGGACCTTATATAGTTGTCAAGAAATTGAACGATGTTATCTACACAGTCCAGAAGTCGCCCAATTCAAAACCGAGAGTCATCCACATTAATCGTTTAGCTCCATATGGTGCTAAAGATCATAATGTTGTGTGATTAGACTGCCGGGTCGTCAGTTTTTTTAAAGAGGGGAGCAGTGTTGCAAAATAATAACTTAATTTGCTCCCGTATTGCATGCACCGCCGTGAAACTAGTTTTGCAGGCATAATAGCGGTCCTCCGATATTGGTAACCCTGTAGTCCTGGCGACAAGCTTGGCGACTTCGCGACGGATTTGGCGACAAATGGTGGCTTCTAGAAAATTCATGTCTCGAGACCATATTTCAATTTGATAAGATTGTTCCAGAAATTTCTCGGCAATTCTGGCAACGTCATCATCTCTATAAAAGTGCTAGGATCTCTCTCCGGGGAGTTCAGTTGAGTGATAGACTTTGAAGCGCACGGTTGATTCTGTTATTGTTATGTTAATGTTTCTTGTATTATTTTGAGCTGCGAGCCATGGAATAAAGTGTTATTTTGTTTTGTTTACGGTGCTCATTGGACTGCTTTAAAATACACCCACTTGGCAATTTTCGTAACAGTATTGTTAAAATGGGAAAGTACCTATTAGCAGAACCATGGAGCTAATGAACAGAATGGCATTGCACTGAGCACTACTTTGAGAAAGCACACAGCTGCTGTTAATTAGAAAATATTTATGTAGGAATTTGTACAACACCTCATCGTCATCAACCTATAAAGTTTTTTTTTTTTATAATCATTTTATGAATGGAAAATTACACCCAAATATCTTATTAGTTTTAGGGTGATGGCATGTTTCATATTTTTTCCTTTATTATATACTGTGACTCAATTATGTCTTCGTACATTTTGCAATGTCAGTACTTGGCATGGTCAACATCAGATTTTATGATGACACCCAATATTTGTAGCAACCCTAATGTAAAGAAATTTAATGACAAATACTATTAAAACAAGAAACATGATTTTCATTGAAATGAGACCAATAATTTGACCAACACTGTACTAAGTACAAGGAACAGTAAGGTATGGCACAGCAAAGATGGCCATATTGGTGGCTAGTAATTAATAATCCAAACATTAATTTACTCAATTAACGGCACTCCTGACAATTGTGAACTTCA
Organism: Cheiracanthium punctorium; assembly: GCA_038373885.1. Taxonomy (NCBI): domain Eukaryota; kingdom Metazoa; phylum Arthropoda; class Arachnida; order Araneae; family Cheiracanthiidae; genus Cheiracanthium; species Cheiracanthium punctorium. The sequence goes on from JAWZYV010010612.1 coordinate 370,680, forward strand.
CATAAATAGGTCTCTAACACATGATTAAAATATTTTTTAGTAAATATTAAAATTCTAGAGATTAAAAAAAATTAAGCACAAGGTACATATACCCTTTTTATGCTCTACACTTGGATAAATCATGCTTTTCCTACACTCATATTTTCTTGGCAGAAAATGAAATGTATGAATACACACAAGTATTTGTAATAAAATTAATAAGATATGTAACTTTTCTGTCTTTATTGTTTAAACTACTTTTTGTTTAATTTTCCTGTACTCAACACTACAATTTGTTATCATTTATGTGCATGTGGACATAAAAGTTTAATGATATCATCCCGGCCCCAGATATAGCATACATTTTTTGGTGCCCCCGAGAAATGCGATTATAACAAGGGGCTACTGTAATACAAATATCTTGCATAAAAGCTTTTTGAACTAAAAGTAATTTGATTATTGCTAGTACTAGAAAAAGTAATGAGTAAAAAAAAATACACAAATATTACCAAAATATTTAAGCGTTTCTTCAACTACTTCAGGACTAAGAGGTATATCTGTATCAGGACTTAAAACGGGAGTTTGGATATACCAATCTTCGTTTTCGTAGCCTGAAAAGGGTTACTTCAAATTAGTAACACAACAAACTTAAAAACAAGAATATTATGTATTAGCTCTTAATATTAATTTAAAAGCTATGTTATTACTGCTTTAAAAGTATTAATAAAGTTTTGAGATCAAATTAGTTACAAAGTTTAAAAATGTGCTTTTGCCATAATTTAAAAAAGTCTTTTTTAAATTATGGCAAAGGAAAACTGGTATTTATACTTGTAAGCCTCTTATTATAGTATAATATAAATAAACATAACTACTTTTTAAATGAACTGGCATTAAGTGAAGGGGCAGTTGGAGCACCTTAAATTTCAGATTTTATTCTGCAAACACAAAATAGGTCTTTTAAAAAATATATGCAACAGTATAGTCCACGAATAACTGCATATTAAGAGTATCTAACATCTGCATATAATTTTTTTTTTTCAGTGTTCTTTCAATAAACAGATTTTTGAGCAAAGAAATGGAACAATTTAAGTAAAATCATGTGGGAATGAAATTATGAATATTCACAATGTTATAATCACTATCATTATATAAATAATTTTTATTCAACAAAATTGAATAAAATTTTATCTGTGCCACAACCTGTCCCACTAATAGGACCAGGTTGGAACACTAATTTTTATAAAATGTTTACTGAAATTTACAGTAAAAATGTCTAAAACACTAACTGGTTTTGATGAAAATTGACTAAAAAGTAAAAATTTTTAAATTATATAGAAATTGGAAACAAATGAAGCAGGGGTTGATGCAGACAAGACTGGGTCCGTTTTCTGGCCCCTTCACAAAAATGCAATCGCTTAAAACAACACTTCATTGACATATTACCTTGCATTTTAATCTGTTTTATCAATTTTAACAAAAAATGTGACTTATTTTTGCGAATTTTTGTACCAATTTTTAATGTGTCGAAATTCACAAATAAACAATTTTCATAAAAATGGGACCCTGGAAAAAATTCCTGGAGCAACCCCTGTAAAGGTATCTGATGGATTGCTGATCTTTGCTAATGCTTGGGGTTTGCAATCCAGGGAAAACAATCATCAAACTATGGAGAGCAGAAAGTGGCTTATTAATGTAAGTGCCACTTTTTCTTATGTTAGTGCCAGTGTATTTAAATTTAAAAAGTAAAATTAAAATTCATTGATATGGAGTAATTAAACTAATAAACAAGAAATATTCATGATAAATAAAATTAATCTAATTTTTTTAGATAGCATTAAATTTTTTTACTGTTGGTGATGCATAATGCACAATCAACAACACTTATTGCATTCACCAGTCAGCACTATAGAGTATCACAAAAAGAAGGTGTATATGCTGTCTTCAGTTTGGCAGTGATGCTCATAATGCCAACAGTCAATTCTTGTCACAAAAAATTTATATCTAATAGTGATGTATCAGCATTCAATATAAACTATAAAATCTGTATACACACTCTGAACATGAATGAAAACAGTGATCCTATCATCACCATTGCCTTATTTATTTATTCATAGTTGTTGAAATAATTGTTTTAAAATGATTTTTCAGTCTACTGTTCTTCATTCAAGTCAATGAACTCCAACGAAGACTAAAAACATAAAATGTGAATTCTTATTTAAAAAATACTTTACATTATATAGACTATGTTTCTACTACAGAAATTACAAATGGATGTTTGATTAACTTCTTTTCAATTAAATTTTTAGAAATTTAAGCTTTCAGAATTAAATTTGTAACAGGTTTATGGTCAAAATTTAAAGTTGTCTTTGATTTTAATAAAATATGATACAATCTCCTAGCATTTTCAAATTTTCTGGTAGAAACTGGGTCCTGATTGGTGGAAACTGGCTGATTTGATTAATTCAAATAGGCAAATCACTGCCTCATTATAATTTTTTCTTTTGGCGATGAAAATCTGACTAATGTCCCATCAGATAAAATTATACAGAACTGAAAACATTGTTATTTTAAAACAAAATTAAAATTATGATTTTACAAAAATTAAGAATAAAAATTGGCAAAAGATCTCTTGCACAGGCTTATTTCTTTTTTGAAGATAACAGTAAAAGGTTTCGATTTTTCATTAAATTAAATCAGCCCTTATGATAGGAGAGACCCATAGATTATTTAATATCCCGGTCAGTATAACAATTATCAGGTCTGAGCGAGTCATTTCAAAAATTATTGCCAAGCAAGTTATTAATAAACACAAGCATTAATAAATTAAAACATTGTCAATTTGCACAAGCTAACTACAATAGTTTACTTAGAATTTATAAAAAAAAATTCTAAACATGCAAAACTAAAATATAAAATGTCACAATGCATTCATTCAAAAAAAAAAGGGGGGGGGGGGTTACTTTCAATACTGCCTCTTTTTCTTTTGCATTTACAAATGCCTTAATATCTAAAATAGAACCCAGTGGGTATAGAGTATTTTACTGCCATGCCACAAGTCATCTGGAGTTTGATTCCCAGATTGGGCAAGATTGACCCAGCCTTTCATCCTTTGACTTGGTTGACAAAATGAGGACAGAGCTTGCTTTGGTACTAAACACTGGGGGCTTTGCATGAGGCTAACTACCTGGCCAAGGCATATGCTTCCGCAACCCAGAGCCAATGGTCTTGAAGGCATGGCTGGACATCACAGGCCTTGGCCTCGTGCGGACTATTGCACCAATGTTTAGTTAAATATCCAAAATCACTTACAAGTTTCAAATATAGACAGTTCTAAGACAAAGGCAAGAACTTTGTACTTACCACAGAATTCAGTTAATGTATCTGCTCTAAGCTTATAATGTGGAATGTGCTCTTCTATTAAGCTAACTAATTCAACTTCTGCTGTATCTGCTCTACAACAAATATCTGAAAAAGAATCTTAAATCAAAATAAAAAAAATAAACATTTGGAGTACACATTGAAAAAACAATTCTGTGGTTTTTAGAGAGGACAATTAAAAAACAAGTTTTTACTGCTTTAGACTATACATTGAATACTTTTTAAAAGATAAACTGGATGCATCAAAGTATTTTAAAAAATAATTTAACACACGAGACATAAAATTATACTTCAAAATAAAACCAAAAAGGAAAAATTTAAGATTTCCCTAAGCACACAGCTTCTCTTGTAATTCTAAATCTGATTTGTCAAAAGAAAAGGGAGAGGCTGTATTAAAGGTACATTTAATTTCAAAGATTCTACTTACAGTTTTAGATTTATCCTGTCCAGTAAAAATTGATTATCACATTCATACACAAGTATAAGTGAAATAGAAATAAGTGTTTTTTCTGAACTCAAGTAAGCAAAACATATTTTCACTTGACTTGAAATTTCACAAACTGCAGAAAAACTTCACCTTTAACTAACTAAACACACACACAAAAAAAAAACTTTATACAAATGCCATTAAGTTCTCTGCATGTTATACACAAAAAAACAATCTTTTTTACGGAGAGTTTTTCTTTTTGTCATTCATAATGAACATTTTATATTTAAATATTGATTCCTTAGGTCCTATAAAACGGACAATTGTTCGATTATATTAAAATTTCTAATTAGATAGCATTAATAATGCAATACTCAGGTTCAAAACACGCACTTATGTAGTTGCAATAACATTAAATATCATGCAATTTAGATTCTTTAAAAGAAAACTATTTATTGATGAAGCAGTATAAAGTAAATAATTTAATATTACGGTCTGGTGGTGGTCCAGCATCATAAAAATAAGTTTCTAGAGCAGTTGTATAAAGGTGGAGTGAATAAAGAAAAGAACACCTGCACAGAATTATAAATTGCCAAGAACATACTTGGTCGAGATAACTGACGGCAATTATAGAGCTGTGAATTTTGACCAATAAAATTAAAGTAATCAAACCACAAATTAATAATTTTGAAAGTCTGTGCATGGCATCAAAATAAATATGCCAAAAAAAGTGGCAACAGAGGAGAATGTTACACCTGTTACAATTGCGAACTGATATAAGAGAAATCTATTTTTAACATAGAAGGCTCCACAGCATATGAGATAAATACTCAGTAAAATACTATTACTTATGATGAAAAGTGAAACGAAATTTATAAACGAAATTTATTTATTATAAACGAAATTATTAATTATATTTTTAATTCTTATAAATTTATTAATATAAATTAAAACGAAATTTATTTACGAAGCTCACAGCTGTCGGTTGATCCACCAGTTGAAGTTAATGGTGAGTACAGCATAAAGTTTGGCAACTTCTTGCTGAATGCAGGAGATATCACTAGGCTGAGTTGTGCATACATGCACAGGTAGTATGTACAGATGTCATACAGAAAATAGTCAAATTAGATTGTGTAAGTACATAGAGACATCACACAAAAACTTGTCAAAATGAATTCAGGTATGATTCAAATCAATCTTTTACATCAAAATATGTATATCAAAATTTCTTGTTAACTACAGTACTTCTGTCACTGCATACAGGTAAAATAACATTGAAAACCAATGTTTCAGAAATTTTTAATCATGTATATAAATTTTGAGCTCTTAAGTGATATTAAATACAATATAAAAATTTACTCTTTACTTACAAAAATAAAACTGAAAATTATAATTTAAATTAGGCAAGTTGGAGGGTTCAGGCTGATTAATTTAGCAGCGATACAAAAAATTCCAAAGCTAGGAATTGAACTCGGGCCTACTGTTTAATGTGTGGTCTACCACTGAGCTACTCTGGGACAATTCCCAGCTGAAATTTCTCGCATAAGAACTGTTGGCACTTATCTTCTGCAAACCACAGATTGAACAGATGAAACAATTAATTCACGACAACTCTGATACACTATGGAAATTATACAAATTTTAGAAAGCGATTTTATCAACCTTTCACAAGTTGAAAGGTTGAAATATATATATATATCAGCAAACATACATGACTGTAAGAAGTTTTACTTTAGTTTAATGAGTAAATTGATGAATGCATGTGATTGAATAAAAACTGTCATTCTATTTATAGATGAAACTGTGAGGACACTGAAAGAGTTAAAGCAGAATTATGATTTATGCACCAAAATTCAAAATTTATGGAAAACAATGCTAGAATTTTTAAAATTCAGAATACAAATTTTAATATATAAGATAAAACAGTAACCCTTGCCCTTTGTATAAGGATTCAAAAAATAAATAAAAAAGCCCATATATATAGTACATACATATATAAATAAGGCTTGTCAAAATGTTCAGAGGAATTTTGAGTCCAAAAAAGAGACTCATCAGTGCACATGCATACTCAATGAACATTCAAGTTAAATGAATTATTTTGGTTCAGCTGAAATTTATATGTGCACCGATTATGAATCTCCCAGTGAAGATTCAAAACAGCTATCAGTATTTAAAATACTGATACTGATCAGTATTTAAAATACAATTCCTTTTTTGTACATTCATACATACCAGCATTCCTATTTAATCTAACTATAATCAGTTTTCATTACGAGAGAAAAATGGGCAAGAATTTCTCACCCTTTCCAAGGAACTGAGTGAGATTTTTAAAAAAGTAGGTGAGAATTTCTCACTATAGATTTAGGTTGGGTAAATACTCAGTGGATGAGGTAGTAAAACCTCACTAGGAAGACTAAGTAACTAAGTTTAGTGGTTCCATGAAATTTCCATACACTATAATCTCTCCTCGATATAACGATACGTCCCTCTAGAACGAAAGTTTCTTTTAGTCCCTAAATATCATTGTATTGAAGTTTTACTGTGTTTATAAATGGGTATTTACCCCTGCCTCAGGTAAACCCCCAACTTGGTGCAAATAACCACTTTATGAAAATGGAAGAAAGTGCAACTTTTGAAATGCGAGAATTTTGAGCAGAATAAAACCAATTTGAAGGGTGCACAAATTTCTAGCAGTAATAATTTTTCAATGTGAGAAAAAGGGAAAAAATGCATCATCCTTGCGTTCTCATGCTCTAGTGAAAACATCGATAATTTAGTCTTATACATTGATCTTTGAAGAACAAGTTCCTCCTGTTCAATTCTAAAAAGCTTTTTTAAATGGATTTATTTTTTATTAAATACAGATTTTTTTTAACAAATTCCATATACAGGGGTCTGTCCAGGTCGAAATCGGGTCCGAAAACTGACCCTTCACAAAATTCAATATCGGAAAAACGGACCCTTCACAAAATTCAGTTTGACCAAAACGGCCCTTTCACAAAATAACTATTGGACTTTTCGATTGAGTTTAGGAATTATTATCATTTAGCGATTGCCGATCGTCACCCAATAATATCTTGGCCTAAATGTAAGCAACGTTTATGATGAGGACGGGAGGTAGGTAGATTGGAGACTCTAAGCCAGGGGGGTAAATTACACCACCTACGATTGCAGTTTGAAGCAGATGCCTGCACTTGTTTGTTCTTCCTCCTAAGTTCCCCTCACCTGCTATGTAGGAGCTCTCTTTCTGGGAATAAAAATCAGACTAGTAGTGAGAGCTCATTTATTAATTCTTTTCATGCGAGTTGTGTTTATGCCAAAAAATTAAACATCAAGACTTATTCCACTATAATATTAATAAGGCTCATTGCCAGAAGAAAAGGTGATGACAGCTTCATTCTCGGAAAGTTACTACGTTCTTCATGAATAAAGCCAGTGGCGTATGTAAAAAGGGCAGCTAGGTTGGGGAGGGGATTAAAAGAAAGCACTTTGTTTTCCAAACTGGCACATTTATGCACCATGTAGTAAATGTTCAGAAACCGTTTGATGCAATCTCAAAATGATTAACTTAGTCCTAAATCTTACTCCTAAAGACAGACATAAATTCAGACCAATGCATATTTCGAAATCGTGCTAACTTTCTAACTCGCAACAAGTCGTTTTGCATTTTGAAATGAATCCGTAATTCTCTAATGTTTAGTAAATATCTGTAACTATATATAATCTGAAGTAGAAAGGCCATCTAATGATTACACTAAAAGCAATCATTAAGAACAACTTGCAAGAGTGCATAACATCCAATTCAAAACAATGGGAGCAGCCGACATTTATGTGGCTAAGTCTAAGCTTATTGTTTACTAATTCACAACTGCATACTTATTAAACATAACATCCTTACGGGTGAAATAATTTTGAACTCCCTTCTCCCCCCCCCCCAACTGAAAGCGTAATGTGCTAGATGACCCTTTTACATTGCTGAAAAAACAAACATTCCAGGGGCATCTTTCAGATCACGCAAATGGGAAAAAAAAAAAAAAAAAAAAAAAAAACAGAAAAAATAATTATTTATAAAAGAACATTTTATCTGGTTGCATTAAAAAAAAAAAAGTCTGATTGGAATTTTGTGAGGGAACAAACAGTCATACCTCCTGTTTTGTAAAGGGTCAATTTTGACTTCATTGTATTGTCTCCTGTATAAGGAAAACTGTATGGTAAGGAAGGAGAAAAAGTTTTGGCACATAAGAATGGAAAAACGGACCGACATACCAAGGCATAGGGGGGAGAAAAAGGACTGCCAGACATTAAAGGGTTGCCGGGTGCCGCGCCCTGGTTAATCGGTCGAGAATACATACTGTGGAATGTGAAATGGGATAAATATAGGTCAATCATTGCTCAAGGCTGGAAAAAAGGGGGGGAGGGAGGTAGAAATAGTGTAATACTGCATTTTTTCATTCTTGGGAGTGAACAACAAAGCATAGGAGTGATTTTGTTGGGATTTAATGTCTTTTTAAAGAGCGGTCTTAGGGGTACACTACAGAGAAATGCTATCGGCATAGGTGGGGCCGTACAAAAAATGATAGAAGACTGAAAATTTATAACTTAATTAAATTTTTTAAACTTAATGTATGGGCACATCTTACAGATTGGGAATTTTCTGTTTGGAGACCATATAAAAATGTACATTTGTATTTATTTAGATTTAATCTTCCAAAAATTATAACCATTACTGTAAAATTCTGTACACTTTTTTTTTTAACATAAATTTGTGATTTACTGTAAAATATTTGTGAAAAATATTTAAGGAATAAAACCCCAGGTCAGTGTTTTGGGGATATTCTGTGTACACTGACAAGTAATTTGTTTTAATGGTACAAGTTGAAATTAATTTTTAAAAATATAATGTTAGCTAATTTCTCCTATCTGTAATTATCTGCAATTTTTTATTTCCCTCCAATTGTTGAAATTTAACTAGATCTAAAAATTCCATTTTTCACATCGTTAGTATTGGAGTATTTCCAGTCGAAACTGACAGACATTGTAATATTTAAAAATTACTAAAGTTTGAATTTGGGGTGTAAATAAAAGTGTTTAGTACCTGCAATTTCAAATCAAAACTACCATGGCCTATGTTTGTTATAAAATCTATTTTTTAATCATTTAAAAGTAAAAGATTTAAAGCTTTATATTTTTAATTTTAATCAAATTTTTTTTTTTTAAATATTGTTCCAGGGTATGACTATCCCGGATGTTCGGTGAACAGGAATTATTCAGTTTTGGCCAACTTTTTTAAAGGGAACTAACTATACCCATTTTATTTTTAATTTTTTTTTTTTTTTTTTAATATTCAATTCTATTTCGTGATTGCTTTCTTTCTCAAAAATATAGGACCCTGGGAAAGAAACCTGGACTGACCCCTGATATATTTTATATTCAATTCTGCATAGAAATTAAACCAATTCAAATGGCAAATAATGCTCATATCACTATTAAAATAGAAATTTAGACACATGGTGAGAAGACCATTTTTACTAGGTCTGAGCAATCTAAATGACATTAAAAAGTGGTTTCACTGTTTGATTGAAGAAATAAAATATAATGACCCATCCCCCCTTCCCCTAAAAAAAAGTCAATGAAATGCAACAATGATAGTCACCAATGGCAGTGAAAGAAATTCAGCAGATTTCTTGGTGTATTCAACTATAGAACACAATCCATTCTCCACGAAACAGTATATAATTCTCCAAAATTCAGAAAGATCTTATTTTGTTTATTTATTTATTTTTGGATGATAATTGAAAACATGTACCTAAATCTCAGATTAATAGCATTTAATTTCATGTAAAACTTTTTTTAAATAAAAATCCTACAGGACAAATTTATAAAGAAAGTAAGCTATACAAAGATAATTTATTAAAACAGTTTTTTTTAAACATCTAAATATTTTATAACTTATGGAAGGTTTGTACAAGAGATTTGGGGAGGTTTAAAACCTCAAAATTCAGAAGTTTTTCAAATTATTTCTTCAGTGTTAGAGATCGTTTTAAAATTCCTGTTTCTCTTTGTGGAAATCAGGAAAATTAGAAGCTGTAGTGATAGTAATCTATAATTGGAAAATATTTACTGTTCACACTTTCACTCTAAGATTATGAAGAAACTAGAGAAATTTTTGAATGAAACTAATTTGATAATAAAATCATTCAGTGTATAACACAATTTTTTTATAACATTAATGGAATATTTTAATAAAGTTCGGTAATGCAACAATATGCTTTTTTTTTTTTTTTCTTTGAGTTAAAGAAAATAAGTACAATGATCGATCTAGGATTTCTTCAGAAAATTAAAAAACTGACTTTTTTTTAAATGGAATATTTCCCAAAGGAGTAATTAAAATAACGAACAATTATGCCAAACTTAAAGTACATAATTAAATTGCTTTAACACCTAACAAGAATTAATAGAAACATTTGGATTTTACTAATTTAAAATTAGCAAATCATAATTATCAAAATTTACTGATTTACCAGCTGATTGAAATAACTGGTATCTTGTTACAAAAGTATTTGAACAATTTAGTTTCAAAATTAACTTCCAGAATTATTTCTAAAAAGAATTTTGATTTTTAAAAACAGAAAGCTTACATTGATGAGACAGTTTGCTCTAATAAGAATAACCTAATGTTAGTTTCTGAAACAATTTTTCTGAAGACACCCTTTCCCAGAATTACCTTATTTTGCTTTTAATTTTTTCTTTTTCATTCAGTAAAATGATGAATTCAAAAGATACAAGTACGGGTTTTTTTAGCTTCCTTTCAACAAAAGGCAAAGCAATTTATGGGACTTACATAAAAACCTTTATTACTCTAACATAAATCATACAATTCCAATGCCAGTTTTATCAGGTGTCCAAAACAAAAACAGTCCAACAAAATTTTATATAAAACTGAATTAAATCTTTAGAATCCTCGCACCTCTCATTATTGTAACGTGCCCTCATTCTCGAGTACATATTTTATACTTCAGCTCGAGTCAAATTTTTCGGTTTTATTACCATGGAGTTTGGTGCGTTTGTTAATTCATCATCACATAATACGTTGAGAATGTCGACGGAACTTTACTACTCCCATGGGGGAAAGCACATCCGTCACAGGAGTGACGATGCTGCTGAAAGAAAATCTTTGTTTACGATCTTTTATTGGAACTGTACCTGATTATCCGGATCACTGTATTATTAATAATTTTTTTTTTTAAACAGGTTCGAAAAATAAATAATTATATCCTCATAAGACACTGTAATAATTCAATTTAGAATAACACGATTGAATATAAAAATACATAAACCTGATCCTACTTTATTAAGAAGGATCTAACTTGAGCCTGGATAATGCATCAACATTTCCATGTTGAACGCCCCTTCGATAAGTAATTTTCAAATTGTATCGCTGCAACGCTAAAGCCCACCTTGTTAATTTGGCGCTGTGTGGAAGGCCATCTGTCAAATATGTTAAGGGGTTATGATCTGATACGATCTGGATTTCCGCGTCAAATATCCAAGTATCAAATTTTTTTAGTGCTTCTAAAACTCCATATGCTTCTCTCTCAATCGTAGACCATTTCATTTGGCTGGGGTTTAGTTTCTTGCTGAAAAAAGCAATAGGGACTTCCTCTCCCTTGGCGTCCTTTTGTGCGAGACACGCGCCAATAGCTGTAACCGATGCGTCACTGTACAACTGAAACGGCTTGTCAAGATCTGGGGTGTGTAAGATAGGTATCTTCATCAATTCCTCTTTCAATCGAGTAAACGCGTGGTCCTCAGCGGAGCCCCAAGGTATAGTAATCGGTACTTTCTTCTTGGTTAGATTTGTTAGTGGCAAAATTATTTGTGCGAATTGTGGTATGTAACTCCTATAATAACTTGCTAGACCGATTAAGCTTCTTAGCTCTTTCTTGGTAGTAGGCTTTGATATCCTCGTTACAGGTTCAATCTTCTCTGGATCCGGTGTATGCCGACCGGAACCTACAATATGGCCCAAAAATTTTACCTGGGTTCTCCCGAACTCGCATTTTCCAAGATTCACAGTAAGTCCTACCCCCAACGCAGAACATGCCGAAATCGGCGACGTGCGTCGCAGAACAAAGAGCTCTGCTGCAGAACAATTACGGGTGAGGACTGAAAAGGGAGAGAGAGGGGAGAAATCAATCACTTTAAACAGAAAGTCAAACTCAAAAGCCAGACAGCAATCTGGAGGGATACCATTTCATCTCCTGCATCCAGGCATAGAAAGAATATATTCCTGTGTGGGGGGGGGGGGGGATGACACTGCGGCAATTAGTCAAAAGTGAATTATCACCCAAAAGGCACCTGATCATCTCCTTCTGGGAGAGCGCCACCTTTTTGGACCCCACATGTGGAGAACGGACAGCGCTTATCACTTGCAATATCATTCACATTCATTTTCTAGCTACATTTCTCCCCCCCCCCAGTAAATATGTCTGCTCGAGGCAAAGTCTCTTGCTTTGAGTGTAATACTCCTATAATTTTTAAAAATTATAGGAACATATAAAACTGAGAATTGTTATGTGCGACCCCTTTAAAAAAATTAGATTAAAACAGCTCCTTTACAAAAATACAATCGATTAAAATGGCCACTTCAAAATTAAAAGTAGTAAAATTAGACCTTCATACATGCAACCCGTTAAAATGCATTTTTGCAAATAATTTACCCTCTTCTGAATATGATGTTTATTAAATAGCTTTATTATTTCATCTTTTGTGACCTATGAGCTGACCTTAAAGGTGCCTCTCCGATGTTTGTTTTCTGCTGACACAACAAGAAAACGCGATCAGGATTTTCAAACAAATATGCGCGCATACTTAGAAAGGGAAAGGGAGATTAAGCAATTCCGCCTGTCGATCTTGATACTGCAATGTCAGAAGTTATGTTTAGTAACTACACGGTTGCAAATTATTTAATAAATATTCATAATTTCAGATTTTACCGCCGTAGCAAAAGCAGTTAGTAACGATGCTCCGGATGTTTCGCGCTCTTGCAAGTTTATGCTGTGAACGATTGTTTTGTTAAACTGGTCTTCCTATTACAGTTTATTCATAATTATTATAGATAATACTATGCTTTAAGTAATTATGGATGCATTTAGAAATGCAAAACTGCTATAAACGGGTCCGAAAATTTACGCGATTTCGGAACATCGGTCTGAAAATCTTGAGAATTACGACATTTTGCGAATGCAACATTTGAGTATTTTATGGTTTTTGTTGCAATTAAGAACATTTAGCCTTACTTATATAAAAATTAACATCCAGAGCGTATGATAAATTTAAATTATTGGCCCGATTATATTTTCTAATTATCTCTTCTGAAAAATCGAAAAATTCAATATATTTTATTAAAAACTGTACAGAATTCTGCAAGTTCTTTTTCTCCATACTCATTTAACTCCCCAGAAAAAGATGGAAAGAAAGCTGTATATAAAATGTCAGCAGTGCAAACACATATCAACTTTCCAGGCCCATCTTCACCAAAGAAACGTCTCATTATATTTGCACCAGCACTTTTGCATACTTCATGACAAGGAGACATAGGGTCTGTTACACTGCTTGTGTACTTAAGTGCACCAGACTTCTGAGCATTTGGTTGTAGGGAGGGGGGGGGGGGTAAGATTATAAAGGAAGAGAAAAGATTTTAAATATGAAATACCCAGAAGTCTTAAGGAACAAAAGTCTTTATTGAGAAAATTATTTTACTTTTATTTTCATTCTCTATTTTGCAAAGTTCAAATAATTAAAATATTATAGTTAATGCATAAAAATATTAATAACTCTTCTGTTCAAAATAACCCTATAATGGTATAAATATCTATTCCAGTTATTCAATATTTATTCCACTACAAATTCCAGTTCTTAATTATTTTTTAATGGACAACAATAGCTAAAAAATTTTTCAGGATTATCATGCAGCCACAATAAATATTCCGTTGATATTAACAATCAGCTGGTCATCTATTTAAGTGGTAATATTGAAATAGCCGGAAAGGAGATAAGAACATTTGCCTCCCCGTCTAGCTCACTAAGAAAACCACAAAGCATTCTGTAACTCCAAGCCACAAAGTAAGAAAGGGGAAAGAAATTATGTTTTGACAATAAATTTCTAACTTTTGAACAAATTAAGATGTCTTTCTAAAATTTAGACTCTGAATCAATTTTTGCATTTAAAAGTGATCCCTAAATTTTCAAACAAATCGGTCCATTAATAAAAAAATTATAGATGAATTAGTTTTTACACAGTTGATTTCCATCCCCCTTCTCATCAAGGTCCGCTACTACCTGGACTGGGCCTCCCGAGTGCTTCCGGGAGGGGGAAAGAGGGCCGGAGAGTTCTATTACCATAGCAGTTGTGCAAATTCCTCCTTTTCATTTGACAAGTATCATTAACGGTGAGCGGAAAAAACGCCGCCGGAAAAAAACGCCGCCGGAAATAACGCCACCGGAAAAAACGCCGCCGGAAAAAACGCCACATGGAAAAAACGCCACCCGGAAAAAACGCCGCCGGAAAAAACGCCACTTTTAATAGCTTTATGATGTAACATAATCGTCATATGCTAATCGATGAGGAAAGGAGCGTAGCCAGAATTTTTTTTCGGGGAGGGGGGGGTTGTATGAGAAATAATTTTGTATTGATAAACTTAATTTCTTATTGACGACAAAAATCTGAAAGCTCTTAATAAATAGGGAAATACATCCCGATATCCCACTCACTTCTTTAAATTAAATGTTAGTCTAATTCTAATGTTTTTAAACAAATTTTTAAATACTGAAAAAAACAATAACTTTTTAAAGGAAACTGGTTTAAAATGATTTAAAACTCATTTCTTAAAATGTAAATATTGGCTATGTATAACTGTGATTAAAATTAATAGTTAATTAGTTTTGTTAGAATAATTAATTAGTTTTGTTTGAATAGTTTTAATAATTATATGTTTACTATTTTTGATACTGAAAAGCTTATTGCCCTTCACAGACTTTGAACTGTAAGCCTTCTTATGAGAAATCTTAAACTTTCTAAATCACCTCATTAATGCAAGGGAGTATATTTTACTTATTGGGAATTTCTGCAGGAGGGCTGTATAAAAAGTAAAAGTTTGTATTTATTTACATTTAATTTCCTGAAAATTTTATTCGACACCATAAAGTAACTTTGTAATTAATTATATATGTCTAAGATCAATATTTAAAGAAGAAAACCGTAGATCAGTGCTTTTAAGATAACCTCTCTAATAGGAATTGGAAGGAATTATGACTTCTGTTTAATATTAAAAATATAAAACTTTTTACCTTCAGTGTAAGTTATGATGAAATAAGTTATTTTGATTTTGTGTTTAAGGTCCTTAAATTAAGGAAGATATACACGAGGGCTGTCTGCTTAATTAAGGCATGCCTTGGGCGGAGAACTTTTTGAGGGGCTCTAACGCTTATTCAGGTTACAACTGGAGAAAACAGTCGCGCCGTAGGCCAGAACCCTAGACCTACACACCTCAGCCCTTTACCAAATTGTCACGAAATTAGTAGAAAGTATTTATATTATAATGCAAAAGGTTAAAAATAATTTTTTTAAGCTTTATAAGATAAATTTATATCTTATAAAGCTCTTTCTCTTGCCTGTCTTTTATATGCCAAAAAAAAAAAAAAAAAAAACATTAAAACATGAAAAAAATAAATCCTTATCCCCCCCCCCCACACACACACACACCTATGTGTTAATTAAAATCTCAGTTATGGATTTTATTTCTTTGATATCTCAACAATTCCATGTCATCAGAGTACCTGCATGCAGTTTTGGAGTCATAGCCCCTTAAAGTTTCATTTACTATTAAGTAATTGGCAATCTTTTTTTTTTTTTATTAACGGAAACCAAAAGCTTTCTAGGAAAGTCTTCCCCCACCCCTCCTTAGCGCCTACCGAATTATGCCCAAATTGAATTATTGAATTAGACATGTGCTTTCCCCTACTTCTGTAAAACAAAGTACATTAAACCTCATAATTCAACTGAATACCTCATTCCACCCCACCCCACCCCCATTTTCTGCAAAACAAAAGAAATTTATTTTATGTATTTAATTAAATTATTACACAAATATCTTTTCAGGTGGCGTTTTTTCCGGCGGCGTTTTTTCCAGGTGGCGTTTTATCCGGTGGCGTTTTTTCCAGGTGGCGTTTTTTCCGGCGGCGTTTTTTCCTACATTCATCATTAACACATTAGGTGTAAGCAAACAAATAACAGTTAAACAAATAAAAGGGCTAAAGAAACTTTCTTAGAGATTAAAATGAACTTCGCTGGCAAAAGAAGGTGTCTAGTTTTTCATCATCGGGGCGCGGCGCACCACTGACCTCGCCTAGAATGAGCTCAGCAGATTATAAATATCAAAATTAGCAATATAATACACAAATGATTTTGATAACAATAGAATTTAATGATATTTGATTCTTTATCCCATTAAATATTTAGCTGCTTCATCAAAATTGAACAACCCAGCACACAGGAAAAGCCCGCTACTGTTTTTTTTTTTTTTGTTTGTTTGTTTTGAGGGGGATTCTGTGTGGCATTGCAAGAATCGCGGAATCCCTCAGTCTAGTGCGAAACCTGAGTTAACAAACGATAGAATTCGTCTGGCCGGTAGTCAGAAAGTCGTAAATCGCCAGTTTTTTAAGTTTAATTGCCACCTGGCGACTGGCGACCGGGAATTTTAAGCTTTAGTTCGAAATATTTTCTCTACATATATATATCTGTTCGGTTAATGTTTCATTTCTTTGTTACTTTGATAATTATACAAAGTTTCTCTAATTTCATTTAATATTTTAGATATAGGTTACGCTTACTAATATCCTAACATAATAGCCCTCTGTATATTAAGGTATATTTCCTGCAGAACATTTTTGGCTAGTTGAGAGAGCGTTGCAGAACATTGCAAAACATTCTGCTTTGGGGGTCCCATGGTGTAGATTTGTATGCGACATAAACACATTTTTATTTTTATTTAAGATTTTTACTATCATCTTTCAAGAAGAGTTTAGTTTTTATTACATTCATTCAAATTCTGTGGTTAAAATATTACTAAGTATATACATTTATATACTTTAGCTCATAAAGTGAATATTTTATTAGTTTACAAATTGAAATATAACAATAAAACTGCAAAACAATTTATAAAATGTGTATACAGACACACTATGGACTGATCTTGGTTGTATGATTTGCAATTTCCAAATCACATTTATAAGCTTTTGTAAAAATATTGTCTGAAAATGTTTACCTGCTTATTTTAAAATTAATACAAAAAAATTATTCTATACAGCAGGTCACTATATGAAATGCATGTCTATAGCTCACTAAAGGGTGGCTTAAGGCTCTTCCTCAGACAGATCGAAAGAAGTTTCCTTTCCATGTTAAGCAATGGGAATTTTATTACTTCGGTTTTCAAGTAATATCTCGGCACTAAATTAATATTTTTAAATTTTTCTTTCATTGTTGTTTTCTCGAAAGACTTCTCACCTTTTCCATCTTTCAGATTTTAGAAATATTGCTTTGATGTATTTTTTATTTAATATTAAACACAATCATCTATCTACAAAGACACGAATTCTGACAGTCAACTGCGATTTTTTCAGACCAGACTAACTTTTTTGAAATTTGGTAAAGATAGAAAAATTGCAGTGCACTTTGCCTTTTCAAATACATAAGTATTTTTTATCTAATCCATAAATTTGATTTTTAGCGATTTATTTACACATTTTTGATGAAAAATTTTCAGATGTTTTCCACCCCCACTTGCCCACCTGTTGCGTTACCACCCGCAGAGATGAAACGGGGAGAAGGAGGAACTTGATTTACGACTCCTCGCAGAAAAACTCTCAAAAACAACTCTAAAGGCTTGGTTTGTATTGAAAAGGAATAGATTTGTTTCGGATGGATGATGTAAATGGAGGGACAATTTACATTGCACAGTACGGAGTACAATTTCCACTTATATAATATTTAAAAAGTTTAAATGCACAAACTTTTTTAGGTGAAGCAGCTTCAACCTAAAATTGTAGGAAAGTTTATTTCTCTTTTGTAATTCCATATATATCGAAGTTTCCTTCTGATGTTCGGTAATCAACTAAAGCACTATTCATTACGCTCATTACCTATATATATATATATATATATATATATATATTTTACTTGTATATAATTTTTCACACAGCTATATAAAATGCTAAAGAAAAGGACCTTTAGTATATAAGTAAAGGTTAAAAAGAAATATAAGTAAATAGTATTATCCAGTAAGTAAAAACATATTGGACTAATTTGTATGTGTGTGTGTGTGTGTGTGTGTGTGTGTGTATCTATGCACGCGCAATCGAATAGGCAAACTCACATCATCTAATCCGAAAGTCACTAGTGACCAGAGTGTTTTACAAATTTTAATCGAACTTGGCTATTAATCATCCGCATCTTTTTTTTTTTTTTTCCCCTGTAATTCCAACTTCCAACAATGTCCGCCTTCTTTTCATACTACCCTCTGATTGCAGTTCTACATCTTACGTTTTCGGGTCCCAGATGTATGTTTATACTTATCCGTTACAAAAGCTTCATTAGTAATCAGTCAAATATATTGGCGCCTTTCTTTTCCTTTCTTATTGCATGTTTAAACTTTAGTACGTGAATGCGTCTGTGTGATCCAGAAGAGGTTTTGGAAGACAGAATTATTTTATTTCCCCGTGAGACTTGTGCGCCAAAAATTCGCACATCGAACATACGTCCTCTAGGAGTGGAATTCGAGGCAATTGCCCCTCCTCCCCTCTCGGTGGGTCGGGTCAGGGTCAGCTGGATGGGACCCCTTTTTTGTATATTGTCCCTGGACCACAGTTAGCTTTTTGAATAGCTCAAAATGAATCCCGATTTAAATATGATGACTGATCAAAAATGAAGGAAAAACATTGTTTACGCATCGAAATTTTGAAGTACGGACGCAGCTATAACGGGCATTATTTATTCTGTTGGCTAAAAGGGAGGAAAAAACAGAATATATTTAAAGAATTTGTTCATATTAACCATTTTTAAAAAATTCTCTGTGGTATTAATACATCCAAAAACATACTACTCACAAAAATATTTCTAAGCCGATTTGAAATTTCGCAATCAAATGAAGTGTTTAACTAACTCAAAAGTATTAGAATTTGCTTTTAGGATCATATTTAAAATTTTCTGTGCATTTAAACTTCTTCAATGTTATATCAGTGTAAATTTTACTCCGTGCTGGGCAATGCAAATTGTGCTCATTGATATTTAATTAATTTAATTGGGAGGATACAAAACTGAAACGCCCGACACGTGAAGATGCCTCTGATTACAGGATCTTGGCTCACAAGCTGATGAGCTGATTTCAGTGCAATTTATTTTGTTTCAAAGCTGATTTCACGAGTGTTTCTTAGTTACATTGGACGATATTGATTTCAACATATTGAGGCTTTTTTTAAAAAAAATATAGATGCTTATTTGCACTTGTTTTCTAGGTGTGGTTGATTACATTCTTAATAACTAAAGCAGCCTTTTATTAATGAATATGTCATTTTATCTCTCACCCCCTTTATTGAATTGTCCCAAAAAGGCGACATAATTTTACATATATTTAAATACTATTAGTTCGCAACAACTTTAATCCATTGTTACAATATTTCGTAAGGTGTAGATATGCATCCCATGTATTTTTCTATAAATAGGTTACAATCATAAAAATTTCAACATAGGGTTACCAGGCGAAAAGCACGAAAGGTGAGAGATAAAATGACATAGTTAATTAATATCGTTTTAATATGGCAATAATGAAACTAAAAAATTAGGGGGGGTCATAGGGGTCCCCCTGACGAGGCTCGAACAGCCGAGTTATATATATATATATATATATAACTAACAAGTAAAACACAAAACATACTACAAATAAGACATATCTCGCATAAGAATATAACAGCTATTAGCAAGAATTAGAAACCAGATTTTGAAGCCAAATAAAGTGCAAGAATTATTGTGATAATATAATGGAACGGAAATTATAACCACTGTCACCATCGTCAGGGGACACAAACAGTGGATTATAATTTACAGCAAACCAAATAGTAGGGTTTCGGTTGTGGGGCATATCAGAAGAGATATTAACTCCACACATCTGGGCCCTACCCTACTATATAAAGGAAAGAAGAAATCAAAAAGATAACAAAAATTAGAAATATAATTTTACATACCAGACCTTGAGCACAATATATATATATATATTATATATATATATATATATAATATATAAATATATATATATATATATTAATATATATATATACACAGTGGAACTTGCCTTATGTGACCCACCCTCGGAATCAACAAAATTGATCATCTTATAAAGTGGTCAACTTACAAAGGTTGCAATGTGCGGTGATTAGAAAGGGAAAATTTACAAAAGTGGTCAGTATAGACTTGTGGTCTCTTTACGAAGGTGGTCACTTTAGGAGGTTCCACTGTGTATATGTAATGGGAGGTATATCTTATTTGCAGTACATATTGTGTTTTACTTATTAGTTATATATAGATAGATAGATAGATAGGAAACTCGGCTGTTTGAGCCTCGTCAGGGGAAGACCCCCCCCCGAACCACCTAATTTTTTGTTTCATTATTGCCATATCAAAATGATATTAATTGACTATGTCATTTTATCTCTCATCTTTCGTGTATTTCGCCTGGTTCAAGTTAACCATTTGCTCCCCATTTGTGGAACAAATTAGAAATGTTGAAAATAACTCTTGAACAACAATCAGGGAATTTAGATCTGAACACAATGATAAAACACATCTGAAAAAACTTTTGTATGAACTTTTTTGCACATGAAATCAAATGCAACAAATGGAGTTTTATTTCCAGATAGTTCAATTATTTTGCACATCTGGGGCTGCAAGTATCAGCACATTAAATGTTTTGTAAGTAGTTTATGCGAATTTTATTAAAATTTCAAACTTTCATATTTTTTCCTGCGAATTTTCTGTTTTTATTTGCGAAAATTCCGTACCGCTAATTATAATTCAAAAATTCTTAAAAAGATATAAATCTAACAAGTTTTTTGTCCATTTTTTGTGGTATTATTCTTGAAAAGATGGTTAGATTCTGAAACTTTCAATACTTTTGACCAGTAGTGTACATATATAGTCTGGATTCTATCTGTTCTGGATATATTTTTTTCCAGAAAACACACAGTTTGGAAAATTTCGAAATCGGTATCAGCCGAGTGTCAGAAAAGTTGTCACTTGGTTGGATAATAACCTGTAATTTATTTCGAAGTTCGACAATGTCTTCCGTGGTCCGCCAACGCCTTTAAATTTGGGAATTAGGGCCGAAATAAACATTTTCTTCCCGATAACACAATTTTTCCAATTTTGAAATCGATATCAGACGAGCGCGGAAACTTCTTTATATGATACTCTCTAAAAATAAGAAGCATTTTTAACGCAGAACTATTAAAGATTTCCAAAATCCGGTAAATTTTATTTTGGAAATGCTTTCGCTAAAATACCCGATTTAAATGAGCCAGTGCCATCTGAAGATATTGTCCGTTTTTTTATTTTTAGGAGGGAGGGGTTGAGCAGTTACTTACTAACCCAGGAACAACTTTCCAGCATTCGGCTGATACAGATTTCAAAATCCGGTGAGCGGAAAAAACGCACCCTTTTAATAGTTTTATGATGTAACATAGTCGTTATATGCTAATCGATGAGAGAAAGGAGCGTAGCCAGGATTTTTTTTCAGGGGAGGGGGGTTGTATGAGATATAATTTTGTATTGATAAACTTAATTTCTTTTCAAAAAAATAAAAAAAAAAAGAACACGGTTATTAGCCAACCCAAGAAAAAACTTTCCGTACTCTGCTGATATCGATTTTGAAAATTCGCAAAAATTGTGTTTTCGAGGAAAAAAAAATTCCTATTTCGCCCCAAATTGCCACTTTTTAAAGTTATTATATATATATATTAAAGATCAGAAAACAACGTCAAGGACTAGGAAGTAGGTAAATTTGTATTATACACGAAAATATTGTACACAATCAATCGTGTAAACTATTATGCATATTTTTAATTTGTCGCAACTGCATACTTTTAATGAAAGTGTTTTTCAACGCACAGATTTAAGCAATTATGTATATAAGGAAGTTTAAAAAAAATGTATTATTTTTATGTCACTTTTTCATCATATTAACTAAACTAGAAATCAAAGCCCGTTGTGGAGGCAAATACAACGGGCGCTTGAAAAAACATTCGACGAAAATGTCTACACTGAATACATTTAGTCTTCATCTACCTAAAATAAATAACTTCCTATTCAATTTTTATTATACACCCAAATCGAATTTCATCCTCTTCTGGAAACGCGCGGAAACTTATGGCATTCAAAAGATTTCGTTTTGTGTTCACAGTCCATTCTCATATCCATGCAGACGATTTATTTGTGAAAAAATAAATAAATAAACTATGTAATCTAGAAAAAACAATTTTAAAGGAATGAATCACAATTTTCCTTCAAAGGCAGATAGATAACCGTGACGTGAATATGACAATTTTTTTACACTTTGAAAGTCTAATTTTTTCACTCAAAATTATTCGCTTTTTTGAATCTCTGAAATAAAATGGAGCTGAAAATGGCAAAAAATCTCTTCAAAAAATTAGGGAACCGGTGGGTTTTCAGATTTTCAAAGTAACAGAGATTGTTTTTATATTTTTATACATAGTTATGAAAAGATTTCAAGCGGATCGTATGAATGGTGTGGGTGTTATTAGGCTTTTTCTGGTTTTTAATCTTTTTGGAGTAATGGAGGTAAAATATTTATATCGAAGTGGTTTGCTGGAATCTTTACAAATTGAGTCAGCCAGTCAGGGTTCAGCGTAACTATATAGTAGAATAATTACGATGTAAAATTTCTCATATTCGCGCTTCGATATTTCTTTTAAAATGTTAATTTTTATAACAACACTTTACAAATTGCAGTCTCCTTTGCAAATTAAATAAAATTTTTATTTATACTTGTAATTTATCATTGAATAGCCTGCAATTTAAAACTGTTCGAACCAGTGGCGCACCCAGGATTTTAGTTTAGGGGGGAGCTGGGCTACATAATATTGCTGAACTCAGTCATAGTGATCTCGTTAGTTACAACTCTCTTATAACGTCAAAATATTCGGTATTACTTGACTGTCCCATAGAACATAAGCAATGTAACTCATTATAGAGTCATAAATAATTATCTGATCTTTTGAGCAACGTTGTAACCGTGTGTAAGAGTGCTTCAACTAACTGTGAGCATTTATTTAAAAACTTTTATTGGTTAGAAATAATTTGAGGACAGTTAAAAAAAGAAAGAAAGAACTAAAAAAAATTATTTCATTAGCGACCAGTTTTCATTTTTTAACGCTTTTCACTTCTAACTTTCTACCTTTAGGGGGGGCTTCAGTCCACCCATAGCCCCCTCCGTGGTTGCGCCTATGGTTCGAGACGAATACACTCAACTGAAAATAAATTTTGCTCAGGCAGCGGGGGCATGTAGACGGAGGTCACAGGTCAAAATCTCCCAACCCGCCAACGGGTCATAAATTTCCCCATCAGTAAACGGACCGCGAGCTATCGCATTTCGCGATAGGAGCTTTTGTGAGGGGGGTAGGAAATTGTTCCTCAAAACGCGAATCAGAAAAATTTCTGTCTGAGGAGGGGCCTTAACTCTTGGTTAATCCCTATTTTGAGGAGCAGCCAATTTTAAAATTATGCTTGATTTAAAGAATTTAAAATACACTGTAAATGCACACCAGACTGTTTTTATTCTATCTAGTTAACTGAGCAGAAACTCTGAAGATATAATTTTTTTTTTTTTTTTTTTTTTTTTTAATAACTGATCTAGCTTATAAACTTGGCCATTTCATTCTACATTTTCTGTAATTTTACAAGAAGTTTATGCATTCATAGGAAGTTGTGGATTATAGGGCCAGTGAGTTTGCATGGCAACGTTAGGATTATTTTAAGGTCACATATCTGCACAATTTAAGACTGCAAATGTTTCTGCGAGATTTCTTCAGCACAGCAATATATCTCAGTTGCTTGGTGACTGAATTTTTGTGGCGGCTATAATCAACAAATACCCATATGAATAAATATAGTATGAATCAAAAGATTCAATTGTTACAAAAGGGAATCTTTATTAAATAGAAGTTTCAGTATTAGAGTTGAGTCTCAATATTCGAGGTGGGCGGCACCAGGCTTCCTTCGAACTATCGAAATCATAAACTTTAATAAGCAAATAAATAAAGCAATTTTTGCAATTTGAGTGCATATTTGAATGAAAAATATATAGAATATTATTACATTACTGATGATTAGAACAAATTAATTATTTCAGAAAATTATCTCAAAAATTCTTTATCTTAACATGTTTAACCATTTCTGTGAAGCAATATCTAGTCATTGTCAAAGCAGCATGCCAACACTGCACAGAAATGTCTGTAAGGGCATCTATAGGAGGAAGAATACACCCATTTTCTTTTGAGAGGGGGATTTCTGGCTTTCGGGTGCACTATGTATTTGAATTTTCTAATGCAAAAAAAAATTCTTTTGCTTTATTTGTTTGTGTTGGACATTATTTTTGAGCTGAAATGATTTTTTAACTAACTTGAGGAAACGCAAGTAATCAAGACTCCCTCAAAGTATGGAGACTCTACTGTATTCCTTTTCACTACTGTTTTGTAATGACAAGAAATTAATTGCCAATTGGGGAAAAAAATGTTGCACAATACACTATTAAAATCTGGACTACATAAAAGTTTCAGAAAACAGAAATAAGATTTATATAAATAAAATATCACAAATATATTTAAAAAAAGTATAGCATAAAACTGGAATAAATATTTATCTAGAATATATTGCACCAAAATAGCTATTTAAATGAACAAAGTATCGCAATATTAATAAAATAAACACTACTGAAAACATATGTCCATACAAAATTTATCATATACTTTAGCATACCCATTAAAAGAATGGGGAATAATTTTTTAAGCAGATTTATATGTATAAAATATCACAAATATAGTAAAAAGTATAGCATAAAACTGGAATAAATATTTATCTAGAATATATTGCACCAAAATAGCTATTTAAATGAACAAAGTATCGCAATATTAATAAAATAAACACTACTGAAAACATATGTCCATACAAAATTTATCATAGTATACTTTAGCATACCCATTAAAAGAATGGGGAATAATCTTTTAAGCAGGGGTAGGCTTAGTGGCAACTTTCTTTTTCTCACCAAACATAGCATAAACATACATTGTTATGTAAGAAAACAAACCCAAAATTACAATACACTTATCAAGTGTGTGGTGAGTTGAGAATACCCTTGGAGAATGAGAATATTCTCCAGCCCATGAGAACTTGAGAATATTTGAGAATTTTCTTTAATGGTGACCTTTAAATGTAGTAAAAGTGTAACAGGCATCTAAAAACATTAAAAGTAGGGCTCAATTATTATTGCAAACATTAAATCTCTTGTCTTTTTTCTCTGCATTTCTTGATGGTAAATATTTGGAACTTCCAATTTTTTTTAATCAAGTAGCAGAAGAATAAAATACTTTTTTGGAAAATCTTAAGTTATAAAAAGTACAGAAAGAAGTTTCAGTACTATGGACACAGCAAAATGCCGTTTATTGGTAGAAAGAAGGAAAATAAATATTTTTGGTCCACAATATTAAACTTTTAAAAGAAAGAATTAAACTAATTTAGTACAATTTTAAAATGTTAATGAAATGAAATACGTTTCTAATGAAGAAAGCTTTTCGCCTTCTCAAACTGAAGATTATTTTTTGTTTCTGTTACACCATTCTTGGAAATAGGAAAAAATTGAAAACAAAATTCAGCTTTTCTTTTTGTTGCTCTTAAATTAAAATCTTATTTCAAATTCATATTATAATATATAATGTTTAAAATAAGTGTTCCTTTTTAATTAAAGGATGCTCTAACACAAATATGTTTGTACATATGAAAATCTTTCGTAACTATCAAATGAAAATTCTCATCGACAGGAATATTCTTGAAAAGATTATTACTGAAAATTTAATAAACACTACACTTATCTAAACACCTTATTAAAATATTTGTGCACATATTTCAAATGCAAAAAATGAACATAGAATGAACACTGCCTCTGGACTATACATACATTTAAAAAAAACCAAAATACTAAATATATTTATTCAGAAAAACATACTGCAAAGTTTCAATTAAAATGCTAAAAACACTTAAAAAATAATAGAAAAACAGTAGAATAAATTGACTACCTCTTCCCTCACTAGATTAATGCACTTTTGCTATCTTCTAAACACACAAAAATTGCACTTTTGCTATCTTCTAAACACACAAAAATTGCACTTTTGCTATCTTTAAAACACACAAAAATTGCACTTTTGCTATCTTCAAAAACACACAAAAATTGCACTTTTACTATCTTCAAAACACACAAAAATTGTACTTTTGCTATCTTCAAAACACACAAAAATTGTACTATTTTCAGTATGAGGATTACAAATGTTTTAATTTATGAACAAGCTTTACGTGTCTCTGCAAATTTCTTTTGTCAGCAAAACTTCTTTCACATAATTCACAGTTGAAAGGTCTCTCTCCTGTGTGTGTCCTCAAATGAATAATTAGTGAACTACTGCGATTGAATTTTTTATCACAAACGCAGCAATCAAAGGTTTTGACATTACCTCCACCGTGAGTCTTCAAATGACTGTCTCGATTGCAGTCGTATCTAAATTTTTTCCCACAAATATCACAAGCAAAGGGCTTTATGTCATTGTGTAAACGGTGGTGTTTTTTGAGATTACTTTTATTTGAGAAAGATTTCTCGCAAAATTCACAAGAAAAATGATTCTCCTGAGTATGAACGAAAAAATGCTGCTTCAGATTTCGCTGATGTTTAAAGCTTTTAAAGCATACTTCACACTGATAAGGCCTCTGTTCCTCATGCACAGACCTATGGTATGATAAATGAAAATCACTTTTGAAGGTGCAATCACAGGAATCGCATTCATGCGTTTTTTCGGTCTGGTGCGAAAAAAGATGTCTATTTAAGTTTTCTTTGTCGGAAAACCTTCTGAAGCACTTACCGCACTGATGGGGTTTCTCTCCTGTATGAATCCGCAAGTGGCGCTTAAAAGAAGTTGCATAGTTAAACTCTGCGTTGCAAAACAGGCAACTAAATCGGTCATCTTCAGCATGCAGTTCAAGATGATTTGAAAGCGATGATTCATCTTTAAAGGATGACAAACACAAATGGCATAGTAAAATGCCTTCGTTTAAATGAATTAAACAATGTACACGTAAATCATTTTTGGAAAAAAAATTAGCTTTGCATATCTCGCATACAGGCGAAGACATCTTACAATTGTAAATGAACATCACAACATAACCCCACGTTTAAAAATGAAATACAGACACGCAGTCGCAGTGACTCGCGGCTAGCCCGTGAGCTACTCCTCCGAAAAGTAAACAGAGCGAGAGCACTGCGCATTTAGTTATGCGCATCTTACTCCTCTCCCACGCGGAGGAGGAATGTGCAAGATTCTCTGTCCGCGTCATATCGCTTTCGGGTGCGGAAGGAGGCCTTTCTTAATACGTTCGTTTTTTAAACCAGTTTTTAACCATTAATTAGTAGTTAAAAAATGCACATTTTTATTTGTGCCAGACGTTAAACCAATAACGTATGCCGGCTTCTAAATACAAAAAAAGTTAGTTATAAAAACAAGTACGCTGCTTGAAGAAAATGTTTAGATTTTTTTTAGAGCAAACTCATTAGAGCATTGTGGTATGAAACACATACCACTCATTCAAAACTTTTTTTCTAAGTTATTACAAGCTAGTATAATTTTACTACCAATTGCTATTCACCCACTTTACAAATGTATTGGTAATTAGTAAAAAAACATAAGAGTGTTTTCATTTTCAATGACATTAATTGCTTTGTAAATGTAAATAATTTTGCGTTGCGGATAAAACAATAACGTTTTGCACATCGAAGAGCTAGTAAGATCTTAATCAATTTAAAAATACTAAGCTTTGAACTTTTTGCACATTTAAGTTTAGAAAAATTTTAACTGCTATAATATTCGAATTATTATTTCTCTGTTAATACGTCTAAATCTTTTCAGTTCCGTACAATTGCAATCAAATACTACTCATTCAAATCTTCAATTATATAAATCTTCTCTTCAAGTTAACCTCATGTGCACATGAATAATATGTTACATTTTAAATATGTATAAATTTTTATACAAAAAATAATTTAATGGAACCCAAATGATAATTATTAATTTGTAAATCATTTTAAATATGTATAAATTTTTATACAAAAAATAATTTAATGGAACCAAATGATAATTATTAATTTGTAAATCAATATTTAAAATTTAACATATTATTCATATGCACTGCATATGAGTTTAACTTGAAGAGAAGATTTATATAATTGAAGATTTGAATGAGTAGTGTTTGATTGCAATTGTACGGAACTGACTAAAAGATTTAGACGTATTAACAGAGAAATAATAATTCGAATATTATAGCAGTTAAAATTTCTCTAAACTTAAGTGTGCAAAAAGTTCAAAGCTTAGTATTTTTAAATTGATTAAGATCTTACTAGCTCTTCGATGCACAAAACGTTGTTTTATCCGCAACGTAAAATTATTTACATTTACAAAGCAACTAATGCCATTGAAAATGAAAACACTCTTATTTTTATTTTACTAATTACCAATACATTTGTAAAGTGTGTGAATAGCAATTGGTAGTAAAATTATACTAGCATATGATAGCTTAGAAAAAAGTTTGAATGAGTGGTATGTGTTTCATACCACAATGCTCTAATGCAGCGTTTCTCAACCTGTGGGGCGCGACCCCTAAGGAGGGCGCATTGCGTTTGCGGGGGGGGGGGCGAGAAAAACCAAAGAGCAAGTAGTGATGCTTGTTTTTAAAAAAATCACCTTATTTATTCTCATTTTTACTCAAAAATGAATCACGGAAAAAAGCGCACAATATTGAATGGGTTTGTATTTTTAGAAAATAAGAGGGGGTGAATTAAAAAAAAAATATGTGAAAGAAGTGGGCGTCCAAAAGGGCGTAAACAGAGGTATATCAGTGTATTTTGTATTTATCTCTATTGAAAATTGCCATTCAGACAACTTTCCAAGAACAGTGGCTTGATTTGTAAGTATACATTATGCAGAGTAGCCCATGGCCGTTCGAAACGTCTCATTGCCCTTTTCCGTTTTATGATATTTTTTTATATTGTCAATTTTTTATTAGTTTTATACTAAATTGTTCATAATCTGAATGACCCTCTTCCCCCTCCCAATAGTTCAATTTGTATTCTTAGGACAAAGTCCAAAACTAGACATTCAGTAACAAATTATAGCAGTTTCGAAAATTTTAAATACCATCTCTCACCTAACAGCAACCCTAAAAAAAAGAATCTAAGACTCCACAGATTTAACATGCACGTTCACTGTAATATGTTATCACATTCAGTCTGATTTGTAATCAGCTATGGCTTGTTATTACTGGTTTTCTTTTTATAAATGCAAGAATTTATTCTGATTCATGGTAATTTATCTTGTTAACTCTGTGGTTTTAAATAATAATTCTTAGAATAAATGATTTATAGGTATATATATTTACATATAAATATTTTTATTTTTGAAAGTATTTAATTTAAATATTAGTTCTTTTATTTTAGACATGCTTTTTTTCAGAATTAAATTATGGTATTAATAAGTCAATTAAAAAAAAAAAAAACTTTTTGTATCAAATGTTAGTATAAGTGTAATGTTTTTAAACAAATTTTCATTTACAAATGCTAAAAAAACCCTTTTTAAAGGAAACTGGCTAAAAATTATTTAAAACTCATTTCTTAAAATGTAAAATATTGGCTATGCATAACTGTAATTAAAATTAATTTTTAATTAGTTTTGTTGAAATAGTTTTAATAATTATATTTTTACCATTATTAGTATTGCAAATCTTATTCCCCTTCACCAACTTTGATTAAATATGCGCACCTGAAAAAAAAAAACGCATGATTTGAATGGGTTTATTTTTTGAGTTGAGCGGGGGGGGGGGGCGTGAAATGAAAAAATGTGAGAAACAAGAGCGCACTTTCGGATGCCCACTCCTTTCTTACATTTTTTATTTCAAGCGCCCCCCCCCCACACACACACACGCACATACACACACATTCATCCGAAAAAATAAACCCCTTCAATAGTGTGCGTTTTTTTCCGTGCGCTTTTTTCGCACACCCTCAAAAACATACCTATTTTCGCTTAAAATGTTCATCTAAACTTTACTGATAACATTATTTTGTAGAAAATTCGACTAAATGTTCATTGTTAAAAATTAAAAAACTGAATGTATGCTGAAAAATGTGAGGGGGGGGCGAAGTGCTTGTGGGGGGCGCGACGTTAAAAAGGTTGAGAACCGCTGCTCTAATGAGTTTGCTCTAAAAAAATCTAAATATTTTCTTCAAGCAGCGTACTTGTTTTTATAACTAACTTTTTTTGTATTTAGAAGCCGGCACATGTTATTGGTTTAACGTCTGGCACAAATAAAAATGTGCATTTTTTAATTACTAATTAATGGTTAAAAACTGGTTTAAAAAACGCCTCCCTCCGCACCCGAAAGCGAAAGTAAATACAAAATAAATGTAAGAGAAATGACGCGGACAGAGAATCTTGCACATTCCTCCTCTGCTTGGAAGAGGAGTAAAGATGCGCAGAACTGAATGCGCAATGCTCTCGCTCTGTTTACTCTTCGGAGGAGCAGCTCACGGGCTAGCCGCAAGTGTCGCACTTGTTTTTTATACGAGAGGCTGGGCAGCACTGGGCAGGGCGGATTAAAGTGCTCTCTGGCGATTTGGCGTGCAGTCAGACTCCTTAGGCAAGAGTCGTTTCTCCCGCTGTTATACACTGCACGCTAGGGGTTGCCGCCCGCACCGCAAGTTGATCCGCGAAAAACAGTAGAGCTTCCACATTCTTTTTCTGTTGCAGTATATTTACATACAGCATTTCAATAATACGTTTCTGTCACTGCTATGGAATAGAAGTAAGGTGTTAGAGGGGGAGGGGGGTAGGTTTTTAAAAAGTACCTATTTTTTTATGCAATAACAATAATGGAAAATTGGGAAATTCAACGTTTGAGCATGAAATTTTATCTCGCAGCTATTACAGTTTTCTTGTTATCTTTTTATTTTTTCTTAATGTTTTACTTCTTTCCCTTGTCTTGCCTTTGCCATTGGGAAAAAAAAAAAAAAAAAGGCAAAATGTCATTGACAATACAAGAAATTTCCAGATTTCACCGTTCAATTTTTTTTTCCTGTCTTTATACATAGACAATGTTTTGACTGGTGTTTATAAGTGATTTTTAAGCGATATTAAACTTTAAAATTGGAACACATTTTAAGAAAGGCTGATCTATGCAAACGAAATAGTTTTTCTGCTCTTTTCGATTTATAAATAGAGCGCTCAACGTTGCCTTACGCTGAGGCCTGTGGGGTGATTATGGATTGATGCAATTTATGGGATCTGCATCAGTTATGTTTCATCAATTTTTCATTTCAAATAATTGCATTGCTTCCGCACTTTAGCATTGAAAGACTAAAGTTAGGAAGCAACGCTGGACGCATAAGGGGACTAGTCAATTTAAACATCCTAACTATCCTAATTTAAACATTGTAAAGTAGAGAGCCTGCAGGTCATGACTTGTAAAGTTCATTTGCATGTAAACTACATCTATTTTCATTTGTGTATTACATGAAGTGTGCTTTTAAAAAAAATACAAGCAAAAAATATTCATTAGAAAAGTGTGTTTAAAATATCGGTTCTCCATCCTCTAAACCTAGCTGTGGGAATTTTCGATTAGAATAGAACGACCTCAGAATTGCTAACATTAAGATACTGTATAGGATAATTTAGGATTTTGTTTGTTTAAAAAGAAACATACAAAATATAACAATTTTAAAAGCCAAAGTAAGGGGGAAATAAGAACGAATGAATTTTAAAAGAACAGATAATTAAGACAAAAAAATTAAAAAATTATAATGCAATATATGGGATCTGCATCAATTATATTTCATCAATTCATTTCAAATG
The DNA here is from genome assembly GCA_038373885.1 of Cheiracanthium punctorium. Classification (NCBI taxonomy): domain Eukaryota; kingdom Metazoa; phylum Arthropoda; class Arachnida; order Araneae; family Cheiracanthiidae; genus Cheiracanthium; species Cheiracanthium punctorium. The sequence continues at coordinate 402,742 of JAWZYV010010612.1, forward strand.
ATTGAGTTTCTCATTTTTCCGATTATTTAAAAACAGTCAAAAGCTCAGGTGATGCCCCCTCCATCACAGATCTACAGGGAGGGCACAAGGGTACGTGACGTGCTCCCACCCCCACCCTCAGACGAACTAAGTTTATACTATATAGAAGATTGACTTGTTTTGTAAATTGAAGTTATTTCATAAGAAATCTTTTGCGGTTTAAAACAAAGTCAACAGTAAAAAAATTATCAAGAATTTGCTTTCTCATTTAATTTTAAGTTTTTAGCTATTTACCTTATTAATTTTTCACTGAAACAAAATGGTCCAAAGAAAGTCTTAAAAAATCATTCTTGAATGCAAATTAGTTTTTTTCTTTCATTGAATGAGTAGTTTGTGCTTGATTAAAAGAATTTAGCATTTTATAAATATAGATTATATGTAAATGAACTTTACACAAAGTTTAACATTTACTTTCTTACCGTTACAAAGACGAGCGGTTATTATTCTTTGTTGTTACACACATTATTGCTAGCCCATATTAATCTTTCAGTATCCTACAAGAAACAGTAATGCAATTTTCGTCCTCGCTTCAATCTGCATCCATGGGAACATATAGGTTTAAACCCGAAGAGTTTATCTGCATCTATAATCCATATCTATTAATTGCTAAAACCCCGGACTAAACATTTAATAAAGAAGGGTTTTCTCTAATCGTATGTAAATTTCATACAAAAGCCAAATGATGATTGCTTTTTAACTGTCCACTGTTTCTTTTTCATTTCCGTAACATATTACCTTCAAATCTAAGATTTTTTATTCATATTTAAATGCATGCATTTAAATATGAATAAAAATTTTAGATTTGTAATTTTAGACTGCAATTTTAAATGCATTAAAATGTATATTTAGAACAATTAATCAACAAATAAAATAAAAAAATATTAGGAAAAGAACATGGAATTTCTAACTCTACTGTTTTTCGCGGATCAACTTGCGGTGCGGGCGTCAACCCCTAGCGTGCAGTGTATAACATCCGGAGAAACGACTCTTGCCAAAGGAGTCTGACTGCACGCCAAATCGCCAGAGAGCACTTTAATCCGCCCTGCCCAGCCTCTCGTAACCGACGACTTCTTCCTTCGGAGCGCAGCGCGCTGCCAACTGGGCTGACGGGGACGGGCCACCGGTCTTCCTCTGTGGTAATTCAAGACTGGCACTTTTACTATTTTGGCCCTGATAAGGGCCGTGCTTCCCCTCACAAGACGAAACAATTTACTGGAACAATTCGCTGGAATTGCTGGCCGGTAGTACGGTATGTTCCCGGGGGAACAGATGTCGCGGGTGACGAGACGTCAGTAGAAAGCTTTCCGTGGAAGTTCGCTCCGGATGACACGAAGGCTGGATATTCCCTTATTTGCGTCATGTCATTTGCGTCAAGGAAATTTTTGTGGATACGCGCTTCTGGTTAGAAACAATGAAATAGTGAAAAAAAATGCAAATGTGTAATACTCCCACATTTTCAACAAAAACCGTTCGAGATTCATTGCAGAGCTGCCAACGTCTCACGCTTTTTCCGGAGCTTTCTGCACCCACAATTTTTAAACAGTTTTATTTATATTAATTATTTGGACTTTTTTTAAACAGCAATCCCTGAGCTGAAATCAGTGGTAAAAAATCTCCCGAAAAAAGCCGGAGACTTGGCTGCTCTGTATTTGGTAAAATTACCAGAAACATGCCTATTTTAATAGCTTTCGAAAAAAGCCTACAGTGAATCATATAGGTTGTCCTGTACCAAAAGAAATTTCATTTTTTCTTTCCTGCAGAATATTGACTTTAAACCTTTTTCGGAAAAGTTGGGCTCGGCCCATCCTAATCATCTACACATCTCAAATCCGTTAATCTCTGGAGCGAAATTTCTGTACAGTTAAACATACACTTAACCATGAATTAAAATATAAGGTATAATATGATGCGTATTAATGTGGGTCAAACATAAATTAAAAGTTAAGGCAGGAGCCGATGAGTGGAGATTCTTTTCCCAAAGACTTGTGACGTGAAATTCAGTTTTCTGTTAGAAGCAAAAAGTTAATTTTGTTTTTGAATAGGCAAATTGTACCCTGTAAACTTTTTCAGAACCCTTGGAATGGGACCCTCAATAGCAGATTTTAAGAAATGTCTCTTGAACAGAATTCGCAGAATCTGTCCTTTAAAAAATAATGACAAAATATTTCCTTTTGCATTTTTCAGTATTCCATCGCTGATGACTTGTCGTCAAATGTAAATAATATAAAACAACGTATATAATTTTATAGGATTTTCTCAGCTGATTAATATAAAAGCTTATTTTTTCCCTTGCGTCTTTAGAAACCTCTACAAAGATGAATTTATTAAGTTTTTCAACTTTTCATTCTATCCCTACAAGTATGAACACCGGTTCCAGAAAACAGGGCTGTAGTATGATTTGTGCTCCATTGAGATTTTCTATCACCTCCAAATGTATCTTATTTACAAGATTTCTGATGACACAAGTATATATACTGATTTTGATAATAGAAACAACAACAAGAAAATTATTTTACTTTTTTTATTGCTGTTTACCTACTTTGCCATTTTATGTTGTACAAACTTGATTTTCTCGGAGGCGGCAATTTCCCCTACTGCCCCTTCGTTGGATCCGCCTCTGCCTAATTAGTGTTCAGTGACTGATGGTCAAGTGTCCGCCCTAAGAAAGACGTGCGGATAGGGGCAGATGGAATCCTAACAGAAAAACTTAGACTTTTCTACCCACAAGTTTGATAGGGGAAAACACGCGTGCGCGCAGGGAGAAATGCTTTAGAAGATGGATTCGTGGGGAAAAGTACTTCGATGTTTTTAAGCAAGGATCGCGCTAATTTATTAATCGTGCCGTCTGCTCTCTTTCTTTTTTTCCCCGTTTTTTTTTTCCTTTTGGTAGTTGAAATAAAAAATTGCCACAAATGTATTTATTATATATTATGTATGTACACTTAGAAGTTTTTAAGCATCGGTTACATGGCCAATTAATTGTGCAGTTTGTTCTCTCTTTTTTTTTCTTGTCTTTTGGTAATTAAAATTAATAATTTTATTTGATTTGAGATTTTTGTTAATTGAGACCCTTAACCAGGAGGCTGTCGTCTCGATTGCTCCGAAGAGAAATTAATAATAGTTACATATGGATTTATTATATATTTATAAATACATATATATGTGTCTGAACGATTGTTACTATAAAGTAATGCATTTATTACTTATATATAGGAAAATATCAGTGGCATGGCTACTGGGTAGAGGGGTTATAACCCCCCCATGACGAATTTTTTGTCATACAAAATGCATTTTCTTCAAGTATACACAACATATGTATACAGCTCATTCCGATACACGAATTGCAGTAGTCGTAACCACTCCCTCCACCCCAGAAAAATTTCTGTCTACGCCACTGGAATATATAAATAATTTGTTACTTACTTATACTTAATAATAAGTACAATACTTAATAATGACTTGAGGTCACAATTATTTTAACTAATATTGCAATGGCCACTAACTTTATTAAAAAGGATGTCAATAAATAAAAAGAAATAAATCATATTACAAAACACTTCCTAAAAAAGTTCATACATTTTTTTTTTCATTTTTAAAATAATGGTTACGCTTTTCAACATACGTCTCTAACGAGTCTCTTAAAGTTAGTGTACCCTTCTCCTCCTGTGTCAATCGTTGCATTTGGGCAATCGGGAAGCAACGACTATCAGGGTTGAGGAATTCAGAATATTACCATAATCTTAGAGAACTTGACGCCAGAATTATTTAAACTACTGTTGTAATTGCATATATTAAGTCTTTCATGCAGCATCAACATAATTAACATAATTAGGTCTTTGGTACAGCTGAGACCCAACGTGTGCGTTTGGGGTGTCGGGGAGCAACGACGATCAGGGAAGGGGAATCGTAACCATTGACGTTTTAGTTCGATAAGAAGAACATATACGATAATAATAAGATACAATAGGATAGGTAAATAAGATAAGATAGTTCCAACATCTGAGATGAAGGCATGGGCGCCGGCAGCATAGGGCAAGGGGGGGCAATGCCCCCCTGGATTTTTGTATGCAGTGTTTTCCCTTGCTTTTTTGCTCTTTCCAACAAGGTAACCATGCGTTGAAGTAGTCTTCGCCCCCCCCCTGGGAAATATTCTGCCGGCGCCCATGGATGAAGGTATAATTCGCTCAGTACTTCGGTGTGATTTTACTTTTATTTGGAAGACTATAAGACTTATTTTGAGGTAGAAGGAAATTTACTTTTTACTAGAATTAAAGTTGGTTTATTTTTATTTATTTATTTTTCGTTTTATAAAACTCGAAATTATTCAATTTACTAAGCACAGACTTTCGATGTCCACGGGATCATGTGCAACAGTCCCTCTCATTCACCTGTCTCCAGCACCCGCTTCATTATAAATAAATTGTTTAATGCAACCAGTCATAAGACAGAAAATATTTGGGCGTATCCTAGCAAGGACGTATTTAGGGGGTCCAGACCCCCTCGAAAATTGGAATTTTGTTACTAAAATGGTAATGATATAGTATTTTTGTGTGAAATTCTGCCGTTTATACTGTTTGGACCCCCCCCCCCCGAAATTTTCGGATCCCCCTCCCCCGAAGTGTTTTTTTTTTTGGATACGTGCCTGTATCCTAGGACCAGTATTTTTTATAGGGTGCCTATACTGCTGAATCTTGTTAACGCAAGCAAGGTTAGGCAACCATCTTGTTTACGAAAAAATTCACGAGCAATAACTAGTTTTTGGAGTTTGTGCAGTAAATGGCGTTCGTAAAAATATAGTCTGCCAGGAATGTAGCGAGTGTAGTATTTAAAGCACTTTAACAGGAGCAAACAAAATAGCTCTCATAGATTACACTCTAATGGCAGAATGAAAATATAATTTATTGCCTTTGTTTCTACTGCTACCTCTTATCGAATAGAAATGGTGGCTGCGATTCTCCATCCCTGATCGTCGTTGCTCCCCGATGGCCGAAACGCACACGTTGCGTCTCAGCAGTACCAAAAACTCAATATCTTGATGCTGTGTGAAAGACTCAATATATGAAATTACAACGGTAGTTTAAATAATTCTGGCGTCAAGTTTTCTAAGATTATGGTAATAGTATTTTGAATTTCTCAACCCTGATCGTCGTTGTTTCCCGATTGCCCAAATGCAATGCAACGATTGACACAGAAGGGGAAGGATACACTAACTTCTTTTAAGAGACTGGTTAGAGACGTATGTTGAAAAGCGTAACCCTTATTTTAAAAATGAAAAAAATGTATGAACTTTTTTTAGGAAGTCGTTTGTAATCTCATTTATTTCTTTTTATTTATTGACATCCTTTTTAATATAGTGGCCATTGCAATATTAGTTAAAATTATTCTGACCTCTAATCATTATTAAGTCTAAGTTATTGTATATAGTAAATTAAAAAGTATTCATTCCAGTGGCGTAGGGAGAAATTTTTCATAGAGGGGGGGGGGTTACGACTACAACGATTCATGTATATGTGTATATATATGTGTGTGTGTGTGTGTGTTGTGCGAGTGTGAAGAAAATATGTTTTGTATGACAAAACAAATTCCTTAACGGGGGGGGGGGTTAACCCCCTCTGTAGCTACGCCACTGATATATTCATATATATATAAATAATAAATACATTACTTTATGGACAATACATTACTTTATATGCGAGTAAATACATATATGCACACATATATATGTATTTATTATAAATATATTTGTAACAATTATTAATTTCAATTACCCTTCCCCCCTTCAAAAAAAAAAAAAAAGAAAAAAAAACGAGAACAGACTGCACAATTAATTGCCTATGCTTAAAAAGGTCTAAGTACACACACATAATATATAATAAATACATTTGTAATAGCAATTGTTCATTTCAATTACAAAAAGAAAAATAAACGAGAATAGATAGCAGGATTAATAAATAGCCATGTAATGCGCTTGCTTAAAAACCTGGAAGTCCTTTTCCCCACGAACCCATCTTCTAATACAATTCTCCCTGCGCGCGCTTGTATTTTCCCCTGTCAAACTGGAAGGTAGAAAAGTCTAAGTTCTTGTATTGGGATTCCATCTGCCCCTATCCGCACGTCTAAGAAAGAAAGAAAAATATAAATTTAACTAAATTTAAAATCCAATTTAAACCAATTTTAAAATTCTTGTCGAATGACATTTTTCTCATCCATCTGATAAATGTTTACTAGACATTTTCAAGCAAGGAAAAAAACTGTTTGCGTTTTGTGGGCCAGATAATATTTACGTTGTAAAAATAAAAGTTTATTTGTGACGTAATGCTGGTATGAATTATTAGGAGTTGATGAGATTCATTAGCAGACTGAAATTTTTCCCAGCTTCGAAATCTGTTGTGAAAAGTAAAAATAAGTTTTGGTTTTATAACTTCCTTTCTGCTCAAATGTCTAAAGGTTTCAGGACAAAATTCTGTAGACCGCCCACATAAATATATATATATATGCACTTAGAAAAATTCCCTTCTGTATTTTATGTATGATTTTCGAACTACCTTAAAATACGTTGTTAAAAAAAATTCATTCAAATGATTTTAAAGTTTTTTGTATAACATTTTAAGATCTGATAGTAATTTATTCACGGTTATTTAAAACTCTTGTAAAATACTTTAGAAGGTGACAGAGCTTAAATCAGTATAAAACTGGTAGTCTTTTTTCAACCAATTTCTTACGCTACTGCGGATAAAAGGAAAAGTTCTAAAACTTGGTAAATTTCTCATTTCCGAAGTTTCCGAAAACGCAAGCCCCTCACCCCCCCCCCCAAAAAAAAAAAGAAACAGCAGAGAAAAACCTACAAATGGCATCTTCTCTTGCCATTATTCATTATTTAGATTTCACGAGTTACAAGCCTTGAATCACTGCAAAAAATGCAAAATAAAGTATTTGCCGACAATTATAAACGCCAAATTAGCAAACTCCGTTCAAGATACAACTCGTAAAATTTAATTCAAAAAATGGAAAATTTCAATATCTCCCGAATAGCTTACAATGACTCATATCCGTTACCTAGTCCAGGAGAAATTAATCTTTTGCTGACAACAGATTGTTGAAATTCGCGTTTCTCGATCGAGGAATTCCGCCCATTGGCACCCGCCTCACAGGACTACTAACTTGCACGGTTTTTCTGGGAGATTTCGCTTCACGATCGCCGATAACTTCAAATTCTGATTTATAAATTCTTTTAAGTTCCGATTGACTCTGTCTTTTATAACATCTGGCTCTTAGACAGAGGAGAAGAAACCAGAACTTATATTTTCCTTCCACTTCAATTTTACCCATAAACTTTACGTTAAGTTTCAAACGGTCAAAATAAAAGAAGAACAAATACCCCATTATTATAAAAAGCATAAATACTTTCAACTTATCAACAGAAATTTCCACAATTAACTGCGAAATAATCTCAATCCAATTGTCGAAATACCGCACGTTCATGAAGTTCAGTATGAAAACTTATTCATTCGGAGGTATCGATATTATTTTCTTTATTTTAATTAGTATTGTTTTACCAATTATTAAATTTAATATATTCATAATTAGGCAGTTCATCTACTAGATTTACAAAAATGGTGGAAATAGGGGTCGGCATATGTCCTTTTTTGGCTACACCTTCGATAGCCAAAAAAATTCAAGAAAATAGATAATGAATTACACGTTTTGATAAGAGATAAATTGAAGTCATTTAACTCTAAAATAAAGTCTACATAAAAATTGCAAATAATTCAAGAATTTATCTGAAAGGCTATTATGGATTTGGAAGTAGGCATTAACCTTTTCGATTACAGTTTAAACAACTAAAAGGATTACAATAGAAAAAGAAAATGGACAGAATTTACAATTTAATATAAAACAACAAAGAATAAATTAGAACTTAAATAAAAAAAAATTCATTTCACTAATTGATTTCCAAAGCAAATTATTTCTTAAAATCTCAAACAATTCAACAATACAACTAGAGTTGCAGAAATGTTGGAATTACAGGTGGGCATATATCCAACTTAGGTTGTACCTTCATTAGCAGAAAAAAAGAGAAATGACTGGAAAATAAAATTTATTATTAATTACAAGTTTCTATGAAAAATAAATAAATTGATCTATCTAAATAAATAAATTGATCTATCTATAAAATAAAGCATTTCTGAAAATCACGAATAATTCAGGGTTCATGTGCAAAAAAAATCTTGGTATTAGAGGTAGGCGGATATCTTTCTTCGGCTGTACCTTCAACAGCTAAATAGAGTTTTACTAGAATGGAAAATGAATTATAAGTTAGAGCTTTTGGACTATATTCCGTATACGGTGCTTTGTTTACATGTCAATGGTTTGTTTACAAATCATTGGCGAACAATCTGACGCGAGAGTGAGCGATGCACCGCCAACTGCCGGTGGTAGTTGTGACTGGCAACCATAAAGAATACGTGTTTCATCAGGTTTGGGAATTTGAAATTGTTTGCGTTATTGATGGAAGGGAATGAAATGTGTTATGTTAATATAAGAAAAGAATTTGTGGGTGTTTGTTAGAAATGTAGTACGTTATAAGCCGGTGGGTGTTGGGGACATTTCTGAGCGGTTATTTACCAAAAAAATAGAGGTAAGTGTTCTTTTTTAACGAATCTTTCGATGTTTAAGATTTTTAATGTGAATTTTAAATTGATATTTGAAGTGTTTATGTTTTCGTAAGTGCTATTTACGTGCTATTCTAATCATACTGGCTTTATAAGAGGTGTACAACTAGGTTGTTTAATCCACCGATGTTTTTTGGAGTTGAAAACGGGCCAGTGTTTGCCCAGTTTACATTAGCTGTACAACTAGGTTGCTTAGTTCACTGCTGTTGTTTTTTTTTAGTTAAAAACGGTCCACTGGTTGCGTAGTTTACATAGCTGTACAACTAGGTTGCTGAATCCACTGAGGTTTTTTTAGTAAAAAACGGTCCACTGGTTGCATAGTTTACATAGCTGTACAACTAGGTTGCTGAATCCACTGAGGTTTTTTTAGTAAAAAACGGTCCACTGGTTGCATAGTTTACATAGCTGTACAACTAGGTTGCTGAATCCACTGAGGTTTTTTTGGTTAAAAACGGTCCACTGGTTGCATAGTTTACATAGCTGCACAGCTAGGTTGCTGAATCCACTGAGGTTTTTTTAGTTAAAAACGGGCCACTGGTTGCCTAGTTTAGATAGCTGTATAGCTAGGTTGCTGAATCCACTGAGGTTTTTTTTAGTTAAAAACGGACCACTGATTGCCTAGTTTAGATAGCTGTACAACTAGGTTGCTGAATCCACTGAGGTTTTTTTAGTTAAAAACGGTCCACTGGTTGCTCATTTTTAGTGGAATATATGTGCAATTTTAATGTGCTGATAGTGGAAATGGTTGGCGACAGTCGCTGGAGCTTGGCGGCCGCCAAGCTCCAGCGACTGTCGCCATGTTTACATGGGGTGCGCACCGGCTTGTATGATTTTACCGAGCTTTTAATAAATCAACTTAATTAGTCGATTTTCAAAATAAATTATTCTTTAAAATAGCAAGTAATTTAACAGTTTTTTCTAGATTTACAGAAATGTCATAATGAAGTAGGTGTTCGTATATCCTTCTTTGAATATATCTTCAATAGCTATAAAGATTATTACTAGATAAGGCGATGAATTATAAAATACGATTTATGTGTTATGAGTTATCTTCGAATTAAAAGTAGGCGTATATCATCCTACTTCAGCTACACGTCCACAGCTAAATAGACTGCGACTGGAAAAGAAAATAGATTATAAATTACAGCATTTAATGATAAATAATTTTTATTAATTGCTCTCTAAAGCAAATGATCCTTTGAAGTCGCAAATAATTCAACAATTTTTATAAATTTACCAAATGTTGTAATGAGGTGGGCGTATATTCATCGCTGTCTACATCTTCAATAATAAAAAGATTTTTCCGCAATATTTCTCTTGGGGAAAAAGTGGATTCTAAATTATAACTTAGAAAAACTGAGTTCAAATAACTAACTTATAAAACAAAGTATTTATGAAAATCGCAAAGTGATTGAACAGTCTATACAGACTTACTGAAATATTTGAATTTGGGCCGGGCGTACACTCTTGTACTCCCTCCTTCCGCTACTCCTTCAGAAGTTCAAATTCAGACTAGTTTGAAAATAGATTATAAAGTCCAAAATGTTAATAAAATACGAATTTGAATAATTGATATTCCAAAACAAAGTATTTCTGAAATCGCAAAGTGTACTGGCAGAAAGTGCACAATAACGTGGTACGTGGCAAAATGCTTTTTCTTACACTGCTTGATAAACTGTCTGTCTGGACTTTTTTTTTTTTTTTTTCCATGAAAAGTAGAAAATCTATTAAAGTAATCTGAGTACACTTGCGTTACTTAGGGCACAATGTTTTGCTGGATTAAAAGCATTGTAAAAGCAAATTTTACAACTCTAAAAAAAAAAAAAAAAAAAAAAAAAAAGGCTTGAAAAGTTTCCTCACCACCTTTATCATAGAGAGAATTACTAAATACAGTTTAACCCCCCCACCCACGATCCCCATTGAAGGTGTCCTACCCTCAGAAATTATCGACATCATCGCCAAATTAAAAAAGAAAAAGTGCCCTGGGCATGATCAAATCTCCAATACGGTCATTCAAAACCTACCGGCCAAGACCATCATCCGGTTCACCAGTATCACAAATGCTATCTTGAAGCTTCAATACTACCCTGAAACTTGGAAAAAAGCTATTATCTGCCCTATTCCAAAACAAGGCTTGGATCTCACTAACCCAACATCTTACCGACCTATCAGTTTGCTCTGCGGACTTGGCAAAGTTGTGGAAAGGGTCATACTGAACCGTCTCGCCACTCACCTCGAAAGCAACAGTATTCTGATACCAGAACAATTTGGTTTTAGAAGTCGCCATAGTACTACACATCAACTCCTCAGGGTAGTCGAACATCTGACTGAAGCCGTCCAAGCTAAAGACAGTGTGGCGATTGTCCTTTTCGACATTTCAAAGGCATTCGACAAAGTCTGGCACGTCGGACTCATTTACAAACTGTTCGGTATGGGCGTGCCAGACTCTCTTGTCCATCTCCTTTACAACTATCTACAGGGACGCAGCTATTCGGTCAGAATACAAGATGCTGTCTCGGACAACTTTCCCATCAAGAGTGGAGTGCCACAAGGTTCAATCCTAGGCCCAACCCTTTACAGTCTCTATGTAAACGACATACCCAGAAACCAAACCACTGATATTGCCTTGTATGCGGATGACACTGCTATCATCGGCAGAGCCAAGAACGCAAGAACGCTCCACACGAATCTCCAACACCACATTAACCAACTTGAGTTGTGGATGCGGAATTGGAAAATAAAGTTAAACCCTTCCAAATGCAAGGCACTCTCCGTTGGAAGGAAATTCCCACCCTCCCGTTTACATGTCGACAACACGGTACTGGAATGGGCTGATAGCGCACCATATCTTGGTGTCGAAATTGACAAACTGCTTACTTGGAAGAAGCACATAAATAGAACCAGAGGCAAGATGACCGGAGCCTTCCAGAGAATCTCCAGCCTCATATATACGCGCAAACTCAGCACACAGAACAAAGTGCTTTTATACAAAGCCACTGTTAGACCATTGGCCACATATGCTGCCCCGGTGTGGGCCTATGCGGCAAACACCCACATCAAAGCCCTAGTGGCAAAAGAAAGTAAATTTCTACGAACCATCCGTTACGGTCACCCACTACTTGCCAACAACATCATACTCAAAGACCTCTGTATGAAGACCCTCAAGCACCACTTACTGAAAATCTCCAAGAGATTCTACAGGAACATACGAAACGTTCCTAACGAAATTATTGCCACTCTACCAGATTATGAGCCGTCGGACCCACAGCATAGAAAACGCCCCAAGGCTGTTCTCCATGCCCTTCAAGATCAACCTTAAGCCCTTACACGCCACACACGTCGAGCAACCCTTCCTGTGAAGACCACCTATGGTGGGGGGAGGAAGGGTCGACATGCACACCCAACATCCAGAAAAATGACTTTCTGTACTGATACAGGCAGCTTCGCTGCTATCTACGCACATCCACAACAATAACATCCCTAACATTACATACTGGAGGTACGCGCGCTGCGCTGGCACTCCGAGAAGCTAGACCTCAGTCAGTCAGTCAGTTTCACATACTCTCGCTAAACTTCTCATTCTGAGAAGCTCTTAGCACCTAATTTCTCCCCCCCCCCATTTCTCTTGTAATTTGAGTAATCAGAGTAATTTTTTTAAGTCTTCGGACAACTATTTCAAGCAAATCCCATTCTAATATAGCTTCTATGAGCGGAGTTGAGGGCCTAGAGCCCAGGCACTCTGGGAAACACAATCCGAAGTTCCGAAGTTCTTTCACATACTTACCTGGCACTGGGGTCAGCCTTGATCAGAAAGGAGGCTCCCCCGAGCAGAGGCCCTTCATTGCACCTCGAGGGGTTGACGTTCGCCATATCCGCAAATTGCGGTTGCTTGGGATGCATAATTTTTAGTAGCTGGGACTGCGTTCGCGCTGTCCCTACAATTTGAGAGTAGAAAACCATTGACGCGGTACTCGCATATCTATGTTACAGTACTGGCTGGCTTGTATACATACACAATTAACCACCGAAGGGAAAATATTCAGAAGCGGATAGCCGGAGGAAAGGCTCCTAATGCTAAAAGACTCATACCAGCAGAGGGCGCTGAAAGTCGTAGGGAAAAGGATTTTTTCCTCTATTCGAGGGAAAAACTTTACGTGATTGTATTCCCACCTTCCCATCCCGTTCCCCGTACTGGTTTTCACAGGACAATGCGCAGAGTATTTTGGATTACTGGAATTTCAATATAATTGTTTTAGATTTCAGGTATGATGCTTTAATAATTTTAATAATATATTGATGTATTTAATATAAGAGTGTAACCGATGTTGGTACAGCTTTAGTATGGTCCCTTTGGCGCGATTTATTTTTGGCGCGATAACGGCGCCAATATGGTAACCCCTCCGGCGGATGCTCCGGAGCGGAGGAGCTGAATATGGCAACCCTAGGTGCGTGACGTCATTCATCCGTGACGTCGCGGTTTCGCTCCAGCGAATAGGGAGCGTTTGTTCCTTTCTTAAAGTTTTGGAGACCCCTTTGCCAGTATTTCGCGCGGGAGCTTCGAGTTGTGGAACCGCCATTACGCTTTATGGTTTTATTTTAATGGCTTTATTTTAGATTAAATTTTATTATTTAATTATTACTGAAATTTAAAATGGATATTCAGGTTCATACTGACTGTTTATATGCAGTTTTGTATGAATAAACATTCTTTTGATAGTACGTTTCAGGTTAATATGTTCCTTCCCGATTGTTTATTTGTTAAGGGTAGAAGCAACAAATAATTACGTTATTAATATTTGATACAGTGAAATAATTTTAGATATTTTGATTTTATTATTTCCATATTGTAATAACTTAGGGATTTTAATCAAGGTATGTGATAAGCATTGTTTGTTTTTATTTATTATTACCTTTGTTTATTTGTTAATGCTAGGAGCAACAAATAATTCCGTTATTAATATAATATTTGATATTTTGATTTTATTATTTCAATATTGAAACAATTTAGCGATTTTAATTAAGGTATGAGATAAGCATTGTTCGTTATGATTTGAATTAGTTCTTTATTTTGCTTACGTAGTCTTTTGTCAGAATGCTAAAATGTATTTTAATTTTTTTGTCTTTTTTATTTGTTATTTTTGTGAGGTATTGCCTTTAGAATATTATTTGTTTGCATTGTTTAATTTAATCTACTCAAAAGAGAAAGGGGGGGTTGAGGGGGGCAGAGCCCCCCCTCACACAAAAAGAAAAGTTATTAAATTTTATTAAACCGAATCTATATGTACATGTTAGCTTGTTATCTGTTTAATTTTTTTTCATAAAAATATTTAAAAGCCATTAAAATAAATCATAGCAAAATTAACGGCGACGATCAACTATCTCGGAACCAGCGCCATCCGATCCGCCATATTGTTTACAATTGGCATCGGCAAGGCAAACTTGGGTTGGCGACAAGATTTTGTCGCCAAATCAAAAAATCGCCAAAAAGGGACCATACTAAAGCTGTTCCCCGATGTTTTAATATAAAAATTTGTTTTAATGTTCATTACAAAATCAGTTTCCCATGTGCTATGGAACAAAGCATTGCTTGATTTAGATTTCAGATTGATGGTTTTAATGTAAGTGTGTAATCGTTTTATTTGGTTTAATATTCTCTATAGAATCAGTTTACCATGTGATATTGAACAAAGCACTGCTTGGTTTGCGGATGCTTTTGATTACAGGATGGATGGTTTAATAATTTTAATATTCTATACATTGTTTCAATATAAGAGTGTAATCAATGTTTTAATATAAATTTTATGTTTAATATAGATTCGTTACGGAATTGATTTACGATGTATCATCAAACTAGGTTTCTGACAGTGAATAGTATAATGTAATTCATGTTCAGTACAAATGTTTGGTTCCATATACGGGTAAATTCCATTTAACATGTATTATCATCAAATCATTTAATGTGGTTAAATTGGCCTTCAGAAAATTGAGTTTATTTTTAATTGTTTCCGTCCTGCAAATTAAGCTCGCTTTATTTATTAGTGAAATTCTAAAAGCAGCAGCTTGCAGTTTCCAAAAATTTATTTTCTTGCTTTGGGTATATTTAAATTTTGTGTGTGAATGGAATTTATGCATGTTATTTTACTATTTTTGTTGCATGGGTTATATAAATAACCTGAAAAAAGAAATCATAAATGTATGTGCTTATAATTTAAAAAAGCAGTTTGCTGTTTTCAATAATGGATTTTCTTGCTTTGAGTATATTTAAATTTTGTGTGTGTGAATTGAATTTATGCATGTTATTTTACTATTTTGTTGCATGAGTTTTAAATTTTGCATGGGTTATATACATAACCAGAAAAAAAAGAAATAAATGTATGTATTTATAATTTAAAAAAGCAGTTTGCTGTTTCCAAAAATGGATTTTCTTGCTATGCATTATTACTATCTTATTTAATATGCATGATTTTAAAATATGATCAATGAGTTAAGATAAATTGCATTAGATTTGTAGTGAGTATTTTAGATTTATATGTTAATTTTTGTTGTTTTGTCTATTTCAGTTTTAGAATATACATAGATTACAACCTGAGATTCTTATGTGTACAAGAAGACAGCACATTGATGTGGGTTAGCTAAACTAGTTGACGCTCTTTTTAAGACTAAGTATAAATGTAGTTTAGCCTTTTAAAGAGCTTCAGTTGGTTATATTACTCAAGATAGTAGTGATACCTATGAATGATATGTTTGATGCAAGAACAAGCCAGAATATCTCAAGATGTTGATGCCATCTGCGATATTGTATTTGATAGAAGAACTATGTGGTTGTAATAAAAACTGTATGGGGTTATGATTAAAAAAAGCTATACTGTTTTGTAATTAAATACAAACACTTGGCTAGAGGGGGGGGGGAGATCTACAGAATTATGTTTTGTGTACCAGGTAACATAAACTCCAATTGCAGAACTGGTTGCACATGAATAACAGCTAATGTGTGTTGATTAGGAGTCATACAGAGAACTTAAGGAAGCCTGACAGCTTTGTACAAAAGAAGCTAACATTCTAATTTATTTCAGTGGGTGTAGCCTTATTTTTAACAAACTATCAAAACTAAAGTTGGGCAATTTAAATGGTTACCAAATCTTCAACTTATTTTCCAGCAACATTGTGAAGTGAATAAAATTGATATTCATTTTTTATGGTGATTAATTAATATAGTGGCAGGATAATTAATACAACAGAATAAAAAATACGTTTTTGTAAATGATTCATTACTGATAGTAATATTGGGCCATGTTTTGCACTTAGTTTTTCTTTTACATGACAATCTTTATAACTTAAGATTGCATATGATGCAAAATTAAATAGTTTTGCTTTTAAATTAATTTTCAAAGAAATTCTGAGGACCATATGACAATTATCTGCATTACTATTAAAGCTATAGCAGATAATGTATGTGTTATGTTAAGCAATAGATATTACCAGAGTTATAAATTTAGTTACCAGATAATCAATGATACAACAATAATATTAGCTAAAGTAATTTGTTTCATTTATACAACCTAAAATATTTTGCTTGGTAACACTAGGCAGACCTTCACTTTCTGAAGTAATTACAAGTGTTACTAAACAGGACAGCCGAAAACCCAAACCCACCTGTGTTTTGTTCATAGACCTATGTTATTGTATTCCCATTAAGTATTAAAATTATTTTTATAAAATTGGGATTTTTTTTTTTAATCAAATGAGTAATTCACCTAGAGACGATCCAGAATATTATATTTATTCCTCTTACAGAAAAGTCAAGAACAAAAATAAATCAGGAAATAATTACAATAAACTTTTTTTAAAAAATTTTAACGTAGTGATTTTCGTTGAGTTGTAATTGAATGTACTTTTTAAGCGGTCAGAAATACTGACCATATATATTCAAAATATAAACTGCTTAGAAAATGAAGTTGAATCATTTTTACTTTCCGAACATGTACCATGTAAGGAAAGTATTGCAATCGTGAAAAAAATCGACTTCGAGATTTTGATGTATTGACACGTTTTGAGGTCTTCTGAATTCATTTATGCTGTTTTAACGAGATGTGTGTCTATGATGTGTATGTGTGTCTGTGTATGTATATGTGAGTGAACACGATAGCTCCTAAACGGATCATTCGATTGAGCTCAAATTGGACATATATGTTATTTTGGTGTATATAGGACTTATAGTTTTTCTACAGGGCTACGACAAAGATTTCTTTTACACTATGGCCTATGGGGGGAAATTCTTGAAAGTGCGCCATCGTTTAAATGGTGCATTCGATCGAGCTCAAATTCGGTATATATGTTATAAACCACCGTTGTAAGACCGGTATTGATTTTGGTGTATATAGGACTTATAGTTTTTCTACAAGGCTACAACAAAGATTTCTTTTACATTATAGCATATGAGGAGAAAGTCTTGAAAGTGCGCTAGTGTTTAAATGGTGCATTCGATTGAGTTTCAATTTGGTATATATGTTTGAATTATTCATTGATTAAAATTTAAATGCTTGGTAATGATCTTAATCGTAAGGCTTGTGGTCTTGTAAGATCTTAATGGAAAGTCGAGTGGAGTCACTCCAGATTTTTTACTTCTTTGTGCGGAATATAAGGAAATGTAACCCAAAAAATTTCAGGAGCCAAACTTTGACGAAAAAACCGATTTTTACCACCTCTAAATTTAATTTTATGAATTTTTTCACTGAATCTCATCGTACACTAACATGCATGTACAACCCATTTTGACCAGTTTTTCCATGCCATCTGTACGTACGAATGCATGTGCAGATGGTGTACTCGCATATCTAAAAAACTACTGATCGTAGAATGTTGAAACTTAATATTTAGGATTGTTGTAACATGGAGTTGCCCAGACAGCACAGCAAACTTGCAGCAAGCTTGATTTATCAAGTCAATAAACTTGAATTAAGCTTGAAAATTTCAAACGTGTAAGCTTAATGCAAGCTTGAATCAAGTGTTCTAGTTTACACTTGCCCAGCTTGCATTAAGCTTGACATTTCAAACTTTAAAAAATTTCCTAAATACATGGGGCGCTGGTCGGCGAACTCGCCCCACATATTTTACATTGCCACGCATTTTCCTCCTCTACGCTGAAATTTCAATTTAATTTAATCTGTTTCCATTGAGTGTTCGTGGCTGGAATAGAACCCGGGACCTTTCGGTTGGGAGTCAAGCTCGCTATCCGTTCAGTTACTAAGCTTCACGCAGATATGACTAAAGTTTGAAGTGACTTATCGCGCCGTTTTCTCGCCAGATTGATAAGTGGGCGATGTTTTATTTGCTTCTTTTATTTTTCCATGGGATACATCAAAATTAAAATAATGTTATGTGTGATTTAGAGACTCTACTAATAGGGAAATAAACATAATATAAACTTAAGAGCAGCACACGTTTTAAAACTTTCAGTACCGCAACACTCATGAGCAATACTGCTGGCCAAAATCGAGACAAACGACTGATTTTGAAATCAATTTCGTACTATAATTGTATTTTATTTTGAAGAATTTCCATATTTGGAAATATAGAATGGGTTTACTTACTTAACACAAATTTTGTGTTAAGTAATCTGAAATCAAAGAAACAGATAGTTAAACGTTACTTCGAAATGCTATATCACAGTTGCTAACATGTATGGAATACAAACACTTTAGTCATTTTTGCAAATATTTCTTAAAGTAACAAATAATTGAAAAATTTTGCTATTTTTTAACGCTAAAAATTCTCTTTACAAATGTGGTTAGTTATTTTCGTACATATTGGTATGCTATATCGATATAGAGCATTTCGAAGAATTAAAAATAAGTTTAAATTAATTTATACAAATGTAAATTTGAATTATTTTCATTGTTCATACTTTATAATTAAAAAATTTGTTTAACTTCTGAATTTTTTTTTTATCCTTTGTAATTTTATTTTAAAACTACAAAAGTGTAAGATGTAAGATTTTTGGGCCCTAAAATCTGTAGGCCCTGGGCAGTTGCCCCGTTTGTCCTGCCGGTAATATGGCACTGGAAATAAAATAAAACACATCTTTTACGTACTTCCAGCAAATTTGAGGACGCTAGACAATTAATGTCCATTCTCTTTCACAGATGGCGCCATCACTGCGCACTTTGAAAGCTAAAATCAAGCTAGTATCACTTGTCAAGCTTAAATCAAGCTGTATTTAAGCTTGACAATTCAACTTTACTCCTGCAAGCTTGCTGCCAGCTTAAAATGAGTTGAACTGTCAAGCTTACATTAATACGTCAAATTCAAGGAAATGTCAAACTTGATTTAAGCTTATGTGCTGTCTGGGTGTGCACTTCCCCTTTCGGTCCCATTTGACTGGATAGTTTATCTACAGGGCTGCCCAAAAGATTTTCAATACATTACGCTCTATGGGCAGAAATTTATTAAAGCGTATTTTAGAGGTATTAGGCTGTTTCAGACGACTCAGAAGTGATATATGCTGTTAAGGCTTACAAATGAATTCCTCCATCGAAAAAAGTGTCTTTATAATGTATAGTTCTGGTACAGGAACATTCAAAAGATTTCCAATACATTACGGTCAATGGCAATTTTAGGAACATTCATCCATTTCAAGCACAATACCATCCTACCATATAGTTAGGTAATGGCCCAACTGCAGTCACGTGCCTCCCTCAAGTATTACGCCAAAAGTCGCCAAGCTTGGCAACTTTTGGCGTACCTGTGTATCAGGGGCGTAGCCAGAAATTTTTCATGGGGGGGGTTACGACTACTGCAACTCACATATATGCATACATGTGTGTGATAAAGGAGTGAAGAATATACATTTTGTATGGCAAAAAACTCCTCATGGGGGGGTTATGACCCCCTAACCCCCCCCCCCTTGGCTACGCCTCTGCTGTGTATGTATTTAACTCTCAAATCTCAAAAACTGTTAATCATAGAATGTTGAAATTTCATATATAAGATTGTTGTGCATCTCGATTTTTGGTTCCAATCTACTGAAGAGTTTAATTACAGGAACACCCAAAAGAATTTCGATACATTATGGACATCTTCAATATATTACATCAGTATAGTCAGTCATGGTTTGTTCCATGTCCAAAATCTCGCCATTTGGCGTTAACCTTGGCGAGTTTTGCTGAAATATCGCCAAATTTGGCGATAGTTATGTTTTGGTCAATGCGCAAAATCTCGCCATTTGTCGTCGACCTTGGCGAGTTTTACCGAAGTATCGCCAAATTTGGCGATAGTCAGTCATTTGGTCCATGTCCAAAATATCGCCATTTGTCATCGTCCTTGGCGAGTTTTGGCGAAATGTCGCCAAATTTAGCGATAGTCTTTGGTCCATGCTTAAAATATCGCCATTTGTCATCGTCCTTGGCGAGTTTTGGAGAAATATCGTCAAATTTAGCGATAGTCAGTCATTGTTTTATCCATGTCTAAAATCTCGTAATTTGTCGTCGACCTTGGCGAGTTTTACCGAAATGTCGCCAAATTTGGAGCAAAAATTATTTCGCATAACTAAAACTTTTAACCGTAGAACTTTGAAATTTTGTATTTAGAACTCTTGTAACATCTAACTGTGCATCTCATTTTTGATTTCAATCAACTGGGCAGTTTATATACAGGGTCACCTAAATGACTTCAAATACATGAAGGTGTATAGATATATTCAATTCATTGAAAGTCTGTGGTCAATCATTACTTTGGCTATCCTCAATATCTCGCAAACTAACTCAAGCTTGTGAGCTTTTGGTGAAATATCGCCAAATTAAGTGTCAGAAGCAAATCTTTAAAATTGAACCCAGCTTGGCGATATCGAAATATTTGGCTAGAAATCGCTCGACCTTACTATTACTGCAGTATTTTATCTCAAAATAAGTTTAGATGAAGTGCGCCGAACAGTAGCGTAGCCAGGATTTTATTTAGGGAGGGGGGGGGTATCAAATTGTAAGCTAAAGCCCAGACAGCACATAAGCTTAAATCAAGCTTGACATTTCTTTGAATTTGACGTATTAATACAAGCTTGACAGTTCAATTCATTTTAAGCCTGCAGCAAGCTTGAGAAGTCAATTTGAACTGTCAACCTTGAATACAACTTGATTACAGCTTGAAAAGGAAGCTTGCGGTGATGGCGCCATCTGTCGCTGGACATTAAATAAAGAAAAGTTCGTAAAAGTTGTGTTTTATTTTATTATCGCACAAAACCTGGACATTAGAACACGCAAGAGGAAGGAATGAATGGGATTAGCCCCTGTGAAGTGTAACACGAGGGGAGTTTTAGTTTTATTTACATCTAATTAACATTAGTAATTCCGTTAACTAATTAATTAGCTCTAAAATAAATTTTAATATAATTAACACAATTTAGTTAGTTAAGACTCATAGATCAATAAACAAGGTGACAATAAGTCCCCAATTTTTTTTCGATTTGTCCTCAAAATGTAAAAGAGCAATTTGGGACGATTTTTAATTATTAAATTGTTTTTAATTGTTAATTATTTTATTAATTATGTAATGTCCCCAATTTTGTTTCGGAATTGGGGACTTGTCCTCAATTATACGTTCAAAAATATGGTCACCTTAGTCTAAATAAATTCGCAATGTTTGCGATTTTTGAAAATATTTTACTCAAAACCATAAAATTTTCATCTTTTGACCCATCGGATTATAAATATATAAAATATGGAAAATAACGCCTAATCTACATGCTGAATTCAAGGTATCAAAAGCCGTTTAGGCGGCATATGCTCCCTTCATTGGTAACCCGGACGTGATGAGCACGCATTTCCAGGGCCTGACTATAACACTCTTGTCTTTTGTGCCCAGGGCGCTTTTCAAATTTTGTGCCCCTATATATCACTCTAAACTCCATTTTTAGGCCAATTTCTGGATGTGTGCCCAAGGCACATGCCCCAAGTGCCCGTGCGATATTTAGGGCCTGCGCACTTTCGTTCTCGCCGTCAGCGACAGACGACTGTCACTCATTCAAAGTCCGCATCAGCAAAGCCCACAACAAGTGGGTCACGACAAAAAAAGTTCACAACGCATGGTAGCAATCTCTCAAGTCCATAATGCTTAGCTAAGTTAAACATAGCCGCAACCGCCCCTATACGAGGCCAAGACCTACGCTGCCCAACCACGCCTTGGCGACCACGGGCTCTGGGGCGAGGAAGCATATGCCTCGGTCAGGTGCTCAGCCTGACGCGAAGCCCCCAGTGCTTAACTCCCAAGCAACCTTGTCCTCATTTTATCGACCTACTCAAGGGATGAAAGGGTGAGTCAAGCATGCCCAGCTCGGGAATCAAGCCCCGGACCTGTCGCATGGCAGTACAATCCGCTAACATTAAGCCACCGAGCTTCACCATAATGCTAGAACAACATTAAATAGCCTCCGTCTGACTCTATGAGTCAGGGGGACTAGTGTAGCAGCGCGATATCAACAACTCGGCAATTCAAGGACGCGCAAAGGGGCATCTTTTGTTCCGTCGGATAATGCCTTAATCTACCACACTGATTTCACCCCAATCAATGGGATCAAAACTAGCTTCCGCCACACGCGTTCCCTCCAGCCTGTTGTCACAGTCGTCGATTCCTAAATACTAGGACATGTTGTTCGAAATAGCGCGATTGAACCGCTATACCGTACAGTTGAGGTTGGATTGTGGATTGATTTGTCCATTTTCAATCGGTGACGTGGCCTTGCAACGTGAGAGAAACCTTTCACGAATCTTCAATAGTAAGTGTCATCCTATTATATAGTTACGCTGACCCCTGACTCACTCTCTAACAATTCCGGGCAACCACTTCAAGATAAAACTTTTACCGCCATTACTCCAAGATTAAAAAGCACAAAAAACGTAGCAACATCTACACCGTTTGTACGATCCGCTTGAAATTTTTCATAATTATGTATAAAAATATAGAAAACAATCTGCGCTACTTTAAAAATCTGAAAATCCACCCGTTCCCTAATTTTCAAGCGCTTTTTTGCTATTTTCAGCTACATTTTATATCCGAGAATAAAAAAAAAGTAAATGATTAAAAAATTAGACTCTGCAAGAGACAATGATGTCACATTGGAAGTCACGGTCATCAGGCTTTGAAGGGAAAGTTACGATTTCAGTTCGTTTAAAACAGTTTTTTCAGATAACATAGTTTAATTTTTTTTCATTAAATGATCGTCTGCATGAAGCATTGATATAAGAGAGTCTGTTTCAACAAAACGAAATTGTTCGAATACAAAAGGTTTCTGCGCGTTTCCAGAAGAGCATGGAATTCGATTTGAGTATATAATAAAAATTGAATACGAAGTTAATTATTTTAGGTGGACGAGGATTAAATATATTGAGTGTAGCCATATTTTCGTCAAATGTTTTTTCTAGCGCCCATTGCTATTGCCTCCACAACGGGCTTTGACTTCTAGTTAGTAACAGGGTGCGAATTGACGGGGTGATGCCGGGGATCGTCCCCGGCTGAAGAATGTAATCCCTGGCTAGAGAAATATTAATTGATCCCTGCCAGGGATACTATTTATCCCCTGCTAAAGAAATTTTAAACTGGTGAGTGAAGATTTGGGATTGAAGTCAAGAACTCAAAATGAAGGTTGTATGTTATCGTTTGTTACTATACTCTAAGGCGACTGCCTTAAAATTTCTCTTTTCTGTCTCTTTTCTAAGCTAAAACCCCTCAAGGGTGGCTTCCAATACAGGTACATTGTATGTAGCTTGTGTATCTGTGATTCCATAGAACAAGCAATCTATGACTTTAGTTTGAATATAAGTCAGTTCCCACACATGTCGGCGACTGCATTTGTCAAGTAATATCATGTGAGTAAAGCATTTGCACCTTCCCTCCTTTTCTTTTTCAAGTGTCCCCCCCTGGAGAAAATGTTCAGTTCGCAACCTGGTTAGTAATAGTAATCTTTAATAGTCCAAAAAACTTCGCAATTCATGAGCATTTACCGGACGACCCGTTTTTAACCGCACAATCGTTTTCGAGGTACAGTCGCCTGCCTGCATAATTACATAAGCAATTTCGAAAAATCCCTAATTTATATAAAGGACAATGTTCAAATACTTCTTCCACACAGAGTTTCAAAGGAATATGCGCTATCACCTGTAGGCGAATGTAATAATATCACCTATACCAGTAGTTTCCTACCGATGGGGGGGGGGGGCGCAGAACGGCGGCAGGGAATGCGCAAGGAAAGCATGCAACGTGCAAGAGATAATGCACGTTTTAAAAGTCATATTATCTTATTTCTTTTATCTTATTTATTCTTATTATTACTCCAAAACATACCTATTTT
This sequence comes from Cheiracanthium punctorium, assembly GCA_038373885.1. Lineage (NCBI taxonomy): Eukaryota > Metazoa > Arthropoda > Arachnida > Araneae > Cheiracanthiidae > Cheiracanthium > Cheiracanthium punctorium. The sequence goes on from JAWZYV010010612.1 coordinate 426,787, forward strand.
CGCGTAAATTTTATTTACACTTTACCGATAACATTATTTTGTGGAAAAGGCGAATAAATTTTTGTTTGTTTGCCAGGAGAGGACAGCTCACGGCACTAAATGTGTCTTTCAGAGCTACATACATCCTTCGCAGAGTTTCCCGCCACAATTTGGGTCATTATCAGAAGGTGTGATACTTCTGAATAGTGGTACCCTACGGAAGCTACTAACGACCGCCGAGAGGACTTTCGGAACTACGTATTTAACGTGCACGTACACTGCATGTGCACAGTGGTCTTTAGTGATAGGTCGGCATAGAGCCCACAATGTTCTGGTTACGAGTCTAACGCCTTAACCACTGTTCTACCACGGCCCCTCAACTACATGTTCATTGTTGAAGAATAAAAAAAAACTGTATCTATGCTGTGAAATATGAAAGAGAGGTGCGCGCCATCACCCTAATTAAAACCAAACACACGCCCCTCCATAGTCGATTAGATAAGACACTAATGAGTAATGGTGTCTTATCTAATCGACTATATAACACATAAAACATGGTGGATGGCTGGAGTGCGAAGGTCCAGGGTTCTGACCTACCGCTCGGCAGTGGATCTAACGGTCTGGAATTTCGGCCGATTTTCTCCAGACGTAACGTGAATACGCGTAAGAACTAAGAAGCCCTGAAAATTCCTCTCCCAAGGCACGCCTCTAGGTAAATACCCCCGTGTCGATTTGCTTTAAGACACAATACACAATTCTTCACCACTTTAAGGATATCTATTCTACGAAATTCCTTGTTTCTTCTGAACAACAAGCTTCGTAACATTTCAATTTCAAATATTTGTTAATGCATTGTTGTAATACAGTTTTCAGAACAAGTCTCACTTTCTTCTAAGAATTTTATCTGCAGTCCAATATTGTCTTCGTTTTCTGCAGGAATTTCATTCGGTGAAATTGCCCTCCGTGATTTGTTAACCGTGGTGCTTTAAGCTAATTTCAATGCATCATCAACTTAATAAATTGTGACCTTCCCGAATAAGCCGCAATCTGGATAATCCGATCTCGGTTAATCGAAAGTCTGTATTTAAAAGTTACCCACATCGTGAAATATAAGAATTAAAATACAGCGAAACTTCTCATAAAGGCCGCCCCTATTCGAGGGCCACCTTTATTAAAGGCTGATATTTTTAGGAACGAAAAATTTACCCATTGATATAATGTTAATTTTACTCTTATTAGAAGGCCTCTGACTACCCCTCATAAATCCCCCCCCATGTGCCTGCCTTAAATCTTAAACAGGTGCATTGAATCCCCGAACTAAAAGATAACAGTTCAGGAATTCCTTGCAAGGAAGAAGGGGGAGGAATGACGGACCTTTTCCGCAGGGGAGACAAACAGGTTTCCTCATACTTTGTTTGACCTTTAAACCTTTAGGGGTTTGGGTTGGAGCGAAAACTTGACCAGGAAACGCTAATAGAAATGATTATATTATAAATAAACTAAATTATCATTCTAAGGCATTAATAAATGATGTAAATTGAAGTAATTTGTTCCATAAAGTAAAAGAATCTTTAGAAACTAAAATTGTCCATGAAAAAATTATGAAAAATAAAGAAACTTCAATAGAATTTTTTTCAATCATGCATAGAGTTTGGAAATGTTAATAAACATTTTTTTTTCACCTATATATAGGTTTTGATTTCCTTATTTTTTTTTTTTTGTCACACTTATTCAAGGGCTACTCTCATAAGGGCCAATTTTCAATGGAACGGCAGATAGCCCCTACAGAGAGGTTTCACTGCATATTCAAAATGCATAATTACTCTGAAAGTGCTATTTTTAAATGTCACGTTTTTTCACCTGTTATACGTTATTGAAAAAAAAGAAAGAAAGAAAGAAAGAAAAAGAAAAAAAGAGTCGGAGCGAGAACTTACCAGAACTCAACAAAGACAACTCTTTGTTATACTACCGTGTTTACTCGCGTAATAGTCGCATCCCCCCGTTTTGAAGTCGAAATAATCGTCAAAATATTTTCCCCGCATAAAAGTCGCAGTCACGTATTTGACCTTCATTTACGTCTATAAAAATATTACTATCAAAATAAAAATAACTTTTTTGTGTGTGCAACTGACGAAAAGATTGTTTAATTACGGCAGATAATCTGGAGACATTTGGTAAATTAGTAATTTTACAATACTACCAATACTCTTTTATCATTACAGTGTACAATATTATCTAGTAGAGTTCTCGCATAATAGCAACACCATCTATGAAGGACTTTTCGTCCTTTCGAGACGGTGTTGATAATAGTCGCACCTAGACTTTCACCTTGAAAAATTAGCAAAAAAAAAAAAAAGTGCGACTATTACGCAAGTAAACAAGGTAATATAGCAAAGTTTGTAGTCCAGCCTTCATCACTCGGTAAATACTCGTTAGAACCCCTCAGAAAGTCGTCTGACCAAGGCACCCCCCCCCATCCTAAGCAGACCTCCCATGTCTGGAGGATTTTGTTTGCGTTGTCATAAAAACGCAAACAAAACAAGCAATAACTCACTTAAATTTAATACAACGGAGAAACTGAATTTACCACTAGATATTTAATCTTGAAATTATTTTTCTATGCCTTTTTACAGAAAAACTTCATTTAAATATTTTTTTTATATAAATTAGCTATTAAAACTACATTTAAATATTTTTTTTTATAAATTAGCTATTAAAAAATAATTTTCGACTGGATTCATTGGATTTCTGGTACATAAAATGTATTCTCTGAGCCATATTCATCTACTGATTATTACCTACCTATAATATTTCGGAAAGCAGTAGTAATTTTCCGTCTAATCTTTTTAGTTTTCTTGAACACTTTTAATTTTTACTCAATAAATAAACCTTTCGTAAGTTTTGCGAGTAAAAAATCAGCTTCTGTTTTATTTTAACCCATTTTTGTCCAAAGGTGCGCAAAGGCACCATTTCAATAGATATTTTTTTTTTATTAACACTGTGACAAATATTTTTCACTAATTTTATTTTTCTGCTATTTTTAAGGGTTTTGAAGACATTTATAAAATATTAGTAATTCAACTGGAGTAAACACTTTCTGTTGAGAAAATTTCAAAATACACTAGTTTTTCAACTTGAAACGGTTATTGACATATTCGACTTTTTGAAAGTGTGTAATTATTCCACTTGAGCAGGGACGTAGCCATATCATTTTTAATGGGGGGGAGGGCAACTCATATATATGTATGTATACGTGTGTGTGATAATGTAGTGAAGAATATACATTTTGTATGGCAAAAAATTTCTCATTCTGGGGGTTATGACCCCCCCTAACCCCCCCTCCTTGGCTACGCCCCTGCACTTCAGATTAATCATATGTTTTTATAATGGATTAAAATTTCAAGTTTTGAAAATAAAATAAAATTGTAACAAATGTCATAAAACACTTAATTTTTTTTAAACTTAAATTTGAATAAAAATTGGCCAATGGTGCGTATACGCACCATTTTATTTCTTATATAAAATACTATTTTTCATGCATGAAACTTTGTGTCTTAATGAATGTAATTTAAGCATATTTCAATGAAAACAATACCACATTTTATACAATTTCTATGCGTGGCCTGAAATGGGTTATCACTGTTAATTAATTCTAGATTCCGTAATAATTATTTAATTCTAAATCTACTTGAAAATGTGATGATTCTATTACATGTGAAAAATTTTAGAAATCCAGTGTCTGTTAATCGCACACACCAAGGGCGGATTAAAGGGAGGGGCGAGGGGGCAGTCGCCCCCCCCCCGAGAAAAAAGAAATTAATGTAAAAGATCCTATTTTCCTTCCATAAAATGGATGTATATGTCAATCTTCTAACTAACCGCCTTCACTGACAAACTAACCCCCCCCTCCCGACAAACTTGCATTAATCCGCCACTGGCACACACACACACCACAGTTTGAATGCTTAACAATTACATTATATTTTTATGTTGATCAAAATTTTTCTTCTGAAAGTTTACCAAGTCTGATCTGTCTTCCCACTTACAAAAAAAAAGCCAAACAATGGTTAAAATAAGTTAATCATTTATGTCAATTATAAGATCTAATTACAAATAAATTCTAATTGAAAATATTTTTGAAGCATGTTCTTAAAGAAATAAACCTTTTGAACATATTTTAAATAATTTAACTTGCTTAAAAAGTAAGTTTTTACTTTGTAATTTTAAAATCATTAAACATTATGTTACTCTTAATACATTGTACACCATTTAAAAAATATGCAAGATCATCCACGGCCGCAGCTAGAGGAGGCAAGCGACGCACGTGCCTCGGGTAACATGTTCAGGGGGGGGGGCGAAATCGTAAATTCTAGTCACAGCATTCAGATCATCTGATTTGAATCAATGATTAAAATCAGAATATCGGTTTAAAAGTAAAATAATATGATTAAAATTGTTGTTTAAAGATATGGTGTTGAAAGAAAATGATTTATTATTTCGGATATATACATAATTTTTGAGAAGCACCATAAAATATTTAATAAAAGGGAAACGCATTCATTGATTAAATAAAATTTGACAATCAAGAAACCTATCGATTCAGTACAGACACATTCAAAAAATATATTTTAACAATTTTCCTCTTGTATTTTTTTTTTCCCGTCAGACATGATACATATATAAATATATATTTCTCTACTATTATGTAACATCATTCTCAATTATAACGCGAAAAGCTCTTCAGTGGCGTAGCTAGGGGGGGGCAAGGGGGGACATCTGTCCCCGGGCGCAGCACCAAAGGGGCGCCAAATCGATGTTACGAAATTTTAGAAGAAAAAAAAGGAGTTGTGTTTGTATTTTTATTTGTTGACAGAAAAAGAAAAAAAAATAGAACAATCACAAATGAATTTTTTTATAAAGTTATAATCAAACTTTTCACAATGACTTGTACAGGAAATGTTTGTAGCTATTTCAGAAGATTTTCTTTGGAAATCGAGTTGAGCTTCCCCATTCCTTTTTTCTTCTCTCTTGAGGGCTTCTGTGTCGTGTAACTGCGTTTTTTATATTTGGCCATTTCTGTCTCTGACTATATTCCTAGGATGTTCCAGAATTCTTGTTTACAGTATTTTATCAAGGTCAAAACAATACTCAAGTTTTCCCAAACTTTTAGAATGATCTTGGAGGATTTCGTTTTGGATATTTATGGTGTTACAAATCAAACTTTTATGCATTAGCCATGGTAAAAAAAAAAAAAAGCCTATATATATGATTAATCGGTAATAGAGAATGGCATTCTCAAACCCAAAATACTCTCTTAAATTCAGATAAAGTTTTTCTCAGTTTTGAGTTCAAAATAGCGCCTCTCCGAAGACGGCGCCCCTTGCTTATCTTGCTTACTGTGTCGGGGCGCTCCTGTGTACGATCCACCCGTTTGGTAATTAATAACGCAACTTTTAATATAACTCTTATTAGTATAATAAAATGCAGTATTATTTCTAATAAGAACGTATAAAAGATTCACCGATCACTATACTAGTGTAAAATTATTCTTTTTAAATTATTTAAACAATCTTGTATTTTAGATAAATTTAAACTTGATTTTTAACATTCATTAATAAAAATTTATTCTTTATACAATCATTATCAAAAATCAAAGCTGGAATCATTAAAGCTGTGGCCCACAGTTCAGTCTTCAAATTGAACATGAGGCAAAATATTTTTCAATAACCCGTGTATGTTTATCTAGAAAGTGCAAGAAATCAGTCGTAAATTTTTTGACTCCTCAGTTACCTTGTTGCCGGAAGACTATCGTCCAGAGGTTTCAGTGTATTCATTATGTCTACGCGTAGACCACCTATTATGTACTATCATCCGGTACTTGAGTCATAAATTACGTTCTGGATGCAGTGGCGGTAGTCCCAAAGTAAAATATCTATATAAATAAAATTAGACTTTTCTGTACACTTCTTGGAATTCAAAAATTTTAAAAAAAGTTTGTCTGTCTGTCATTCTGTCCGTGACGCTTTTTTGTTTAAGTATCACGTAAAAACGAGTGAAGCGAATGATATGAAATTTGGTGTCATGATAGATGGTCACTCAACTTAAAACATAAGCGTCGAATTTTTAAAAAATCTTCATTAGATTTCGAGATTTTGTGAAAATCCTTTCAAACTGCGTAAATTTGTGTTCCAGCATCACGTAAAAACGACCGAAGCGATTGAAATGAAATTTGGTATCATGATTGGTGGTCACTCAACTTAAAACATTGTCGTCGAATTTTTAAAAAATCTTGATTAGATTTTGAAATTTTACGAAAATTGTTTCAAACTGAGTGAACATTTGTTCACGCATTACATAATAATGACTAAAGCGAATGATATGAAATTTTGTCACATGATGTTGCTCAACATAAAGTATAGGTGTCCAATTTTTTAAACATTTTGATTAGATTTTGAGATTTTGTGAAAATTCTCTCAAAATGCGGTTATATTTCTTCAAGCATCGTGTAATAACGACTAATACGAAATTTGGTGATATGATAGGTAGTTGCTAATCTTAATTTATAGGTGTTGAATTTAAAAAATATTTTGAGATTTTGTGAAAATCGTTTTAAAATGCTGAAATTTTTGTTCCAGCATCACGAAATAAAGACTGCAGAGAATGAAACGAAATTTGGTGACATGATAGGTTTCAACTCAACTTAAATTCTAGGGTTCCAATTTTACAAAAATGTTGATTAGATTTTGAGATTTTGCGAAAATTATTTCAATATGCGGAAATATTCGTCCGCTCATCACATAATTACGACTAAAGCGAATGAAATAATATTACTAAGTTACTCTCTAACCTGTAATATTTTAACAATGTACATAGGGCCGTGGTAGCCCAGTGGTTAAGGCGTTGGACTCGTAACCGGCAGGTTGAGGGTTCGATACCGGCATACCACTAAAGACCACAGTGTACATGCGGTGTACGTGCACGTTAAATCCTTGGTTCCGAAAGTCCTCTCAGCGGTCGCTAGCAGTTTCCGCGGGGGGCCAATGTTCAGAAGCCCCCCCCCCCCACCTTCTGATGAGGTTCCAAATTGTGGCAGGAAATTCCGGGAAGGACGCATATGTAGCTCTAAGCGACACATTCAGTGACGCGAGCTGTCCTCTCCTGGCAAATAAATAATATACATAAAAATTATAACTTCGCTTTCTTTACTTTGGCAACATTCTACATCCATTCTGTGTACTCCTACAATGCTAACGAAAGTTCTTGCTTTTTGAAATTTGCATTCATTTTTTTTTTTTATACTAACCCGTCAACGGCGGGTACTTCAGCTAATATAAAATAAACACATTGACAAATTATTATTTTTTTAAAATATTAAGTACACTTCTAGATTTTTGTGAATTTAAAACGTCAGTTTTACTCTCTTCCCCCACTATTATTAAAATACTCTTATTATGGCTAACGCACTGTAGTGTAGGTTCTACAGTACAGCCTTTAATCGATCGCTCGTGCGAACTGAAAAATTCCCTTCTGATCCGCTCTCTGAGAACAGAAGCGGAGAGAATTGAGAAGCAGTACGGCTCTTCTGATATCATTCCGTTCGCACATTTTCGGTGTGGACAAGGGACATTTTTTGCGGTTATCTCTTCCGGATTTTCCCTTGGTTTGTTACGTTCGGTTAGTTAATCCATTTTTATTTCATTTTCTTATTATTTTCTTCATTTCTATCCTTTTTCCACTAAAATATTTTTTTTTTTAGAAACTAGTGTAAATAATTAAGATGGGAGCAAAAGAAGTGTTTCGGAGCTAAAGCAGGGACAATTTTCAATATATCCTTTGACAAAAAATTGAAATAAAATGAATCAAGACTTGTACCTTTGCTAACACTTATCTTGGTGACGAAATGTAAGACAAAATATTACTTGTTTTCTTTCAGTTGCGTGCATTGTTTTCCTTTAACTGCTGGAAACGCAAATATATTTTAATTTGTAAGGTGCGTTGTATCCGCCTATTTAATTTTCGACATTTGTTTTGTGAACCTCCATTTAAATAACCCACGAGCCGCCACTGTCTGGATGCTCTCTCGTAATTCGGTCACATTTGAAGAGAACTGAATGTCAACGTGAAATATTTTTTTCTCATATGATTCTATTTAGTCTTTCATTCCTTATATAGAAATAATCTGCTGTACTCGTCTTTTTAAAAAGCTGTGTAGGGTCCGCCCGTCGAATTGTCATTAAGCTGCAGTTTGGTAGCGGGAACTGCTGACCAATTCCACGGTTTGAATACATGTTGGGGATGCAATTAATCGAGCCTGATGTCGAGACTAATTATTTATTATCTATACAGATATAATCATATTTACAGGTTGGACTTTAAATATATATATATGACATACAACATCCTTCTGATGCTATTACATCGGAGAGTCACGGGAACTGCCCTAATTTGCGTCCGCATCGGTGCATCTCTCCGCTCCAAGTCAAAATGATCTGTTTTTCTCTTTCCCTCGCCTCCCTAGATGACCCCCAGGACACAAGCCCCTTGCTTCGTCCCCCCCGCGTTCTCTCTTCTCTCCGTTCGGAGAGCATCACCGTGGGTCATCCTAAAAGAGGGGGTGAAAACTCAGTGGGTTCCCTACAAGCTGCATATTTAAATAGAAACTGCTTTAAAGTCTGCGTTTCTGGTTCTCCTTCCCAAGAGAACCTTCAAGTTAAGGTAAGAAATATTGTACTTTTGCAGTTTTCTATATTGCTGAATGCTAATTATGATTTTTTGAAATAAAAATGCGTGTTTAAAATTTTTCAGTGCTTAAGGTTGTTCTTTTAATTATATTTTTACAAGTAATAATGAAAGAAATAATACAAGTTTTGAGCATCTTCTCGGAAAAAAAAAAAGTTGATATCAGTAACTGGAAAAGAATTCAAAATGTCTTATATTTCAAATGCCAGAAAAAAAAAGCCCGAAAAAAAATTCATTTTGATCCGTTTGGTAATCGGGTCAGTAAAATATTCGAATTGTAGAAAATAAATGCCATCATACGTACATTCATTATTAGCTGGTGTGCATAATCTATCGAAGTGCAAATCACTGTACGAGATACATGGTAAAGCAAGTATAAATTAGTTTTGACCTGACATAAATATTAAATATAGTTAATTCGACTGCTGAAGAAGGATAAAACATTTTTGTATCACTGACATATGCCCACCCCCCAATGGTAGGGACTAAAGCCTGCCTGAATGTGGAGAGATAAAAGGGAATTTTTAAAAAAAATAGAAAATTGTCAGTTAATGAATTAAAATGTTTTATTCTTAAAACTTGTCCTCAGATTATTTCTATCACTTTTTTCACATAACGAATTACGTTGATAATGGGCTTCTATGAGTAAATGGTATGGCGTTCTATGGACAAATGGTACAGAAGGTTTTGATGTTAAAAGAAAGTAGCTGTAATCGGCAAACAAGCCAAAATGCAATCAAGAAAGGAAGGGGGTGGGGAATTTAACGTATTTTAAATAATTGTATTTTTTAATCACTTTTTTTTATTTAAAATTTTTTTTAATTTTCAGATATTACAGTTTTCTGAAGAACTTTTATGGGTTTGCCCTTTCCCTTTTTAGGGGGAGGTGGAGGGGGGGCGCAAAATCTTCAGTTGTCCCCGGGCGCTGGTAACCCAAGCTACGCCTCTGAAGCTCTTGAGCCATAGCCGATTCACAAGTTCTTTTAAAATATTTCACACACCACATCATCGGATCCGTCCTCTAATACCAGAACGAGAGCTTTCTCTTCTCTGAGATGAGAGCTGAGAGCTTTCCTTCGGTCTCATTCGGAATTCGGAGCTGTCCTGTCTGGGATACGAAATCCCTACATCCCTACTGCTATTTCCAAAATTCCCCACTACTAGCTTTAGCATTAGGAGCCTTTCCTCCGGCTATCCGCTTGTAATACGAGAGACTCACATGTGACCCTGTGTAGTCATTTTACAGTTCAGTTCAGTACCATGCTATGCATAAAAGGTTTTGTACTCTTCTCAAAAAATACTAAAAGAATATACTGTTTACAAAAAGTGGTAGATTGTATTCCGCAATAGTTGACATCTATGTGCATATATATATATATATATGCATATATATTATTTATATATATATATACACATATATTATATGTATATATATATATATATATATATATATATATATATATATATATATATATATACACAGGCAGGGTGTTTCTAAAGAGTATAAAATTTTAGGATAGGTAGGGCACGTCACAAAGAATTGCACTGTAAACAATGGATCACAAATCTCATTTTAACCTTTTTAACTAGCTTTTTAGGTAATTTTTAAAAGATGTGCGCGTAGCTTTTAAATGTTGACTTTTAGACATTTATTTTCCAATGCTTACTTGAAAGAAATGTCAACTGTAGTGCTTCTAATCCATGTATTTAGCGTTTTGATTGTATTAATAAGACTATTGCACCTGAAATTTTAAAATAGACGGTGTAATAAGTGTAATATAGGCGGAGGTAACTCCGCCTACTGTGCGCTTTTTAAAAGCTGATATATATTTCAATATTTTACAATTAATGTGTAATATCCTTATTAATAGAATCAATGCGCTAAATACATCGATTAGAAGCAGCACTATTACAATTCATATTACTTTCATGCAACCATCAACTCATGAAGCACAATTGTTAAATATTCAAAGCCACGCCCATATCAGTTAAAAAATCAAAAACACCTGGCTCTTAAAGGGTAAAAATGGCGTTTGCGGTCATTGTTCCCTATGTGACTCTTAATCCTCGTGATGTGCACCCTACTCTATAAAATTTTCTACAGACCCTTTAGAAGCACGCACACACACGCATACGTGTTTACACGGCGTGCATAACGAACCTTCTAACGAGACCACCCTCGTGATTAGGAAAAGTGTTCATTTTGTAAATATCAGAACAGAGCTCACCCCCACCCCTTTTCTACGAAAATTTTCCTAAAAAAACTATTTTTGACGATAAGAACAGGCCAAAAGCTCAGAAAAATTAAACGTCCCAAATCTTCCAAATCCAATATCTTTTAATGTTTTCATAAGTTAACTGAGGTAATTTCTTTTTCCTAATGTAAATGTGAAATAGATTAAGGGTATTAGACTTGTTAGTTTGGTCCATCAGTGCAGACATTTATATTTCAGAGATTCAGAGAGCGCACGTAAAACATTTTAGTCACATAGTCTCTAAAGCAGTGTTGTCCAACATTCGACCTGCTGGCCTGCTCAATGTTCGAATCTGGCCCACCAGTTACTATTAGGATATTTTTTTTCTTTTTTATTGCAGAGTTTAAAAAAAGGGATCGAAATAACTGCGTCGAAATGAATAGAAACGCTTTTGCAGATACATTAAAAAGTAAATTTACGACCAAAAAATTTTGCGACCCATAATTTAGCGACCTTACCGATTTAACGACCATCTGATGAAGTCCTGACCGTTTTCCGATACCTTATTTAAGCTTTCGATTTAACGACCATTTGATTTAACACCCTACTTGCCAAGGTCCCGTGAAAGTCGCTAAATCGCGAGTCGACTATATCCACCATTTCCAAACTCCACATATCGCTTGCTCGCACACCTCCCCAAAGTTCTTGGGTTCTTTCTTTACAACCTGATGAAAATCACGGTTTAAACTACACACAACTCTAAAATTCGCACGACGCATTCATCTGCATTAAGCAATTTTTAAAAAATTCATTCTCACAGAAATGGAAGTCATCACAAATGTTATGCAAACAGCTAACATTATGAAATCATATATAATAAAATCTGAGAGCAAACAATATTTGTTAGTTTCTTATTGAAGTCATGTAAAAATAATTTCCGCTTATTTCTTTAGGCTTTCAAATTAACTTCACTGTTTGATTAAATCCATCAATACTCTAGATGTTAGTACATTAACCTATTATATACCGTGTGAAGAATGACCAAGAATATTAATTGAATATTTTTTTTCTTTGGGGTTAGGTAAACAGTGAATGAACAATCAGTGTTATCACTAGAGCGCGAGAACGCGAGAATCTCGCTTGTTTTTTTTTTTGTTTTTTTTTTTTCCTTTTTCTCGCATTACAAAATTCTTACTGCGAGAAATTCGCGCACCCTATAAATCGGTTTCTCAAAGAAAAAAAAAAAAAAAGAACACTGAGTGCAAAAGTGGATTCTCAAGAACTAAAGTCTATGAAAGAAAAAAAAGAAGGGGTCTGGGGGTTCCTGGGAACATTCTGATCCTGTGAGGGATCTTATGGGAGTGGGTTATTTTTATTGCATGTACCTGTGCTTGATTTAGACTTGGAGGTCCAGTTAAACTTGGAGGTCCAGATAAAAAGTAACCCCATACTTCGAAAGAAAACATAAAGTCCTGTAAAGTGACATCAGTTATATAAGATTATGAGAAGTTGATGGAGAGTTACAAGCATGGGTGTAGCCAAGGGTAGGATATGGGATATAACCTCCACCCCCAAATTTTCAGGTTAGTTACATTAATTTCAGGTTAGTTAGCACAAGCTTTTATGGTGTAGAAATTTCGTTTTTTTATTCCCTTATTTGCGTCATGTCCGCCTCCCCAAGGAAATTTTTGTGGATACGCGCTTCTGGTTACAAACAATGAAATAGTGAAAAAAATGCAAATTGTAATACTCCCACATTTTCAACAAAAACCATTCGAGATTCATTGCAGAGCTGCCAAGTCTCCGGCTTTTTCCGGGAGCTTTCGCACCACAATTTTTAAACAGTTTTATTTATATTAAATATTTGGACTTATTTTTTAACAGCAATGCCTAAGATGGAATCAGTGGTAAGAAATCTCCTGAAAAAAGCCGGAGACTTGGCTGCTCTGTATTTGGTAAAATTACCAGAAACTAGAGATGGGCGGTTCGACTCATTTTACTGATTCGAATCTCGACTCACTCACTACTTCGATGATTCGAATCAGTGATTCGAATCTTGAATCAATAAAACAACTAAAGATATTTTCCCTCTCTCTGCGCCGAAAGCCGTACTATTTAAACACCCTTCACCCATTCATCGGGTTTCTTCTCCGCTGAGTTCTCGGGCAGTTAGCATCTCTCCCTCATTGCTCCAGTAAAACTAGTGTTTAAACTGCCCGAAATGAAAATACAGGGGAGCTTCGTATGACCCCCTGGGCCTGTAAGATTAAAAGGTTAAGTTTGGTGTCAAAGCATTCGAAATTTTATGCAACGATGGGAGTTTCTAAGGGGGGGTCGAGAATCAATAAAAACGCGCTCCGATGGATAGTTTCCGAGATATACGTTAATTAATTATGGTAATTAGACTAATTAACCATGATTGAGGCTTAAAAGGACTGCAAACATGTAGAAATTGGCTCTGGGATGGTTTCCAGATTTTGGAGTTGCCGCCGGAGGAGGCTAGTGTTTAAAATGCCCAAATTGAAAATATAGGGGAGCTTCGTATGACCCCCTGGGCCTGTAAGATTAAAAGGTTAAGTTTGGTGTCAAAGTATTCTAAATTTTATGTATCGATGGGGGTGTACGTCTAGGAGGGGTCGAGAATCAATAAAAACGCGCTCCGGTGGATAGTTTCCGAGATATACGTTAATTAATTATGGTAATTAGACTAATAAACCATGGAGCTGTTTTTTCTGCGATGAGAGAAGAAGAAGCTTTCCGAGAGAAAGCAGTAGCAAAAGCATCACAAGCTGGTATTGATCTCAGGATTTTCTTATCGCCGGCCTCAGAGGCGTAGCCAAGGGGGGGGTTAGGGGGGTCATAACCCCCCATGAGGAATTTTTTGCCATACAAAATGTATATTCTTCACTACATTATCATACACACGTATACATATATATGAGTTGCAGTAGTCATAACCCCCCCATGAAAAATTTCTGGCTACGCCCCTGGCCGGCCTGTACTTTTGCCCTTTATCGAATTCGAGATTTCACTGAAATGAAAATGGGAATATCGGATATTTGATGTTGAAATAAAACCGATATGTCGATTTTTGGCCCAGTCCTACTGAGGGGCTGCTGCCCCCCCCAAAAAAATGGGACCCTTTACTTAGCTTACAATTGAACTTTAGCTTTAAATTTGATACCCAGCCCACCCCGAAATAAAATCCTGGCTACGCCACTGTCAATAACACTAACTACGCCACTGCTTTAGACCCTATTTTGTATTTCTCTGAATTACGTAAGAAAATAAAATCATTCCCCTTAAACGAAAAACAAGGTAAAAAAAAAAAAAAAAAAAAAAAAAAAAAAACGAAATCTGCTGCAATAAAGCGAAATGTTATTTTGCTTACTACAAAGTCCTTTTGTGAGAGCGCTTAATACCGCCCCTGTATCCTTCATTAAAAGTGACAAGCACAATCCTAACTTTATTTCATTCTATTTCCCTTCACATGAAAATCCGCCACCATGTAAACTTAACGATCCATTTTTTTTTTTTTTTTTTTTTCTTTCTTTTTTTTTTTTTTTTTTTTTTTTTTGAGGGTGGGGGCAGGGGGACATATATTGAAGTTAAAAGTAGAAAAGGGACGTTTCATTAAATTTTAAACAAATATTAAATCAGCCAGACAAGTTGGAAGGAGGGATTTTCTTAATTTTTTTTTCGGGGGGGGGAGATTGACCCCTCTTGCCCTTAGGAAGTAACGCCTATGCCCCCCGCCAAAAGCAAACGATGTTCGACCCACTCCACACCCACAGACAGATAAAACTAAATCCGACCACCAACCAAGAAATGAAACACCAAAGATTCGAAAAAAAAACTTCAATTAAATGAAACATCCTTTCAACTCTTTTCGACTCCTTTCGACTCTGAGTCGATAGAAGATTCGAAAAAACCCCTCCAATTAAATGAAACATCATTTCAACTCTTTTCGGCTCCTTTCCACTCTGAGTCGATAGAAGATTCGAAAAACTAACGAATCTCAACGATAGTATACAATCACCGAAACAGAGCGAAACACTGAATCAGTAAAGATTCGTTGCTGCACCAACTCAGTGACCAACTCACCCACACCCACTCATTTACTGTTTCAAATCATCTATCGACTCAGAGTCGTAAAGAGTCGAAAAGAGTTGAAAGAGTAAGAGAAAATCTCTGGGAACGGCAAAGGGAAAATAAGTTTTTCTTCCCTTCAGGGCCGATCCCAGAAGAAAATCTTGGGGGGGTGAAGAGAAGTAAATTGCCGACTGAAAAAACAAATTTGCCGATTCAGTTTCCAAGTTGGTCACCTTCCTATATTAGACAGTTTTCCGAAGAACAGAACGTACCCATAACATACGAACAGCATAAATACCTCTGTTAAGTTGTACAGAGGGAGCCGCTAACGTTCGACTTTCAGAGGAATCACATTATTTACGCATTAATGATCAGTCTGGTTTTTACATTAATAAATTGCAGAGGGGAGTACGTAAAATGCGGAATTTTCTACAAAAAGGCTAGATTATCACTTTGTCAACAAAACTCCACATTTTTGTTGGGGAGGAATGGTTACATTCCTGACTCTGTCACAAGTAATTAAATTTTCATAAAATATTCATAACTTTTAATTGAGTCATAAAATACTATCTCCGGACTGAAGAAAATATTTGCTTATCCGTATGCGACAAAACTATCAGGCCATAGTTTGGGTTAGCGAAAATGAGTTTGGGGGTACCCTGAATGGAGTCTATACATTAACTTAAAAAAAGGAAAGGAAGCCATACAGAAAGCACTGTTTATACTTTCAACACTGTCTTATTTGCGTATATACTATTGTATACCTGCCAATTCTACTGGATTTTTCAGGAGAGTACTAGATTTTGATGGTTTCTCCTGGTCTCCTGATTTTACATTAAATCTCCGGGTTTTCTAACATTTTGAAGCTTTAATAATCGATACATTTATTTCTCCACCAATTCTGAAAGATTACCGTTCTCTGGGTCTATTCATTCAATATAGACAAATATACCATGGTATTTTGGTCCAATAATAAAGGTTTGTGATTATATTTATAACACATTTGTGAGCGATTCTTGAAGTTTTCAGAATTCGATGGCAAAACGTTTAATTGTAACATTTTTTGAGTTCAAAGTTCCAAAATTTTACTACTTCTTTTAGTCTTAGATTTTGTAAAATTTCGAACATTTGAGAAAAACTTGTGAATGTAAAGAAACATTGACGTTTTATTCATTTTATGTTAAAAGAATTCTATTTCTGAGCTCTTTTACAAATTCTACTTTTAATATCGCGACCTTATGTGTGATTAAAATTACAAACATAAGCTGTTATAAAAAGTTTTTCACTTTAGAAAACATAACTGTGTCGTGTTATGTCAAATTTTATTTTTAAAAAAATGATACATAGAATAAATGGCGAAATTTGATGTGTGAAAAAATTTCGAAGAATGTTTTGTGACTTAGATAAGTAATTATGACTTTAAGATTATGATACCACATAAAAATGCTGGATTTTCTTAGCTAGATGTTGGCTGGAATACTATTGCACGACGAACAGTAAACTGTTTGCTCCCGGCGTTGTTAAGGCGACATACGCTGGTAGAAAACGAAATGAGACTTCCCATGTTAACCTACGGGAAGCGTATTTTCTCGTCCCACGTCTACAATTTTTGTTATTTTAAATCAGTTTTTTTTTTCTTGCCAAGATATTAATGCGATACAGATTATTTAGTTTCTAAAATTTTGAAATCAATTCTATTAATATTTTTAATATTCAATTAAAGTTGGGAAAAGCAGGTTTTTTGTGTTTGAACAGCCGTAAAATATTTGCTAATTAAGATAAACGAATTTCGTAAACGGGAGATACATTCTCAAAGTGTTTACTGATTTTTCAATAAAAAGGAA
The DNA here is from genome assembly GCA_038373885.1 of Cheiracanthium punctorium. NCBI lineage: Eukaryota > Metazoa > Arthropoda > Arachnida > Araneae > Cheiracanthiidae > Cheiracanthium > Cheiracanthium punctorium. The sequence goes on from JAWZYV010010612.1 coordinate 443,636, forward strand.
AAAGTATTTGATGAAAAATAAATTAACGATAAGTAAAACTATCGAGTCTACATTTCTGTGAAAATTCTCCGCCGTAATAGTACGCCATCTGGGTCATTGCACGAGCTAGCCCAATGGCAATGGCTAGCCGCTGCCCTGTTTGTAGGGGAGAGAATGATAAATTACTATCCCGCTGGGCAAGAGGGCTATTCTTAAGGGGGGGGGGGTTGTACGTAGAGTACGTATGAGAAGGGGAAAAGAAATTGGGTTGGGACGGGAAACCGAAATTTGTGTTCTCAAAAGTGTTTGAAAAGGAATAATATTTGTCACACGAGAATTTTGCAGAAAGCGTTTTTGTGGAAAAAAAATAAGTTGCTTTGTAATAACTTTTACAAATCGGGACTCATTTACTGCTTCTTTACATTTTAAAATACACCTTTCAATCTTTTTTATAGCTGCCAGACAACTTTTTTATGTTGAACGTAAATTGCCTTCAAATGAGAAAAAAACTGAAAGGTGGGGTGGAGGAGTTTTCATCAGAGAAATCATATGTAATAAAAATATTTGTAAAGTGTTAATTAAATTATTAGACACAGCAGTAGAGATTTCAGCTTTTTTTTTTCTTTTGTACAGGATTATTTAAATATTATACACAATACAGCAACATATTTATTTGATTTATAAGGAAAATGAACCATTGTTTCGTTTTAATTTATTATTATAATTACTTATTTATTTATAGCGTTGTGTGTTAGAGATGAATTCGGGCTCATTTTTTGAAGTCCGAGCCCTAGGACTTTTAATCCGAGTCTGCCAGAGCACCAGCAATATTCTTGAAGTCGGAACCCGAGCCCAAAATTACTTTTAATAGAATACAATAAATTTTGCCGTTCCTGCATTTTAATTACACGCACCTTCTAAGCGGCCGTGCAGCTATGAGCTATTTTTACTTTCCGAATGTACCATGTAAGTAAAGTATTGTACCATGTAAGTAAAGTATTGTAATCATGAAAAAATTCGACTTCGAGATTTTGGTGTATTGACACGTCTTGAGGTCTTCTGAATTCATTTATGCTATTTTTACGTGATGTATGTATGTACAAATGTACATACGTATACATACATATACGTACATACGTACGTACGTATACATACGTACATACGTATACATACCTATACGTACATACGTACGTACGTATACGTACGTACATACGTATACGTACATATACGTACATACGTATACATACATATACGTACGTACGTATACATACGTACGTATACATACGTACATACGTATACGTACATATAAGTACATACGTATACATACATATACGTACGTACGTATACGTACATACGTATACATACGCACGTACGTATACGTACGCACGTATACGTACATACGTATACATACGCACGTACGTATACATACGCACGTACGTATACATACGCACGTACGTATACGTACGCACGTACGTATACGTACGCACGTACGTATACATACGCACGTACGTATACATACGCACGTACGTATACATACGCACGTACGTATACATACGCAGTACGTATACATACGCACGTACGTATACATACGCACGTACGTATACATACGCACGTACGTATACATACGCACGTACGTATACGTATACGTACGTACGTATACATACGTACGTACGTATACATACGTACGTACGTATACATACGCACGTACGTATAGTATACGACTACGTATTGTACGTACGTACGTATGTATACGTACGCATGTACGTATATCATACGTACGTACGTATACGTACGTACGTAGTGACGTACGTATCGTACGTACGTACGTATACATACGTACGTACAGTATACATACGTACGTACGTATACATACGTACGTAACGTATACGTACGTACGTATACATACGTACGTACGTATACATACGTACGTACGTATACGTACGTAGCGTATGTATACTACGTACAGTATACTTACGACGTACGTATCGTACGTAGATATGTATACGTACGTACGTATAGTATACGTACGTACGTATGTATACGTACGTACGTATGTATACGTACGTACGTATGTATGTATACGTACGTACGTATACGTACGTACGTAGTACGTATAGTATACGTACGTACGTATGTATACGTACGTACGTATACGTATGTATACGTACGTACGTAAGTATACGTACGTACGTATGTATAAGTACGTACGTATGTATGTACGTACGTATGTACGTACATACATACATAACGTAAAAATAGCATAAATGAATTCAGAAGACCTCAAAACGTGTCAATACACCAAAATCTCGAAGTCGAATTTTTTCATGATTACAATACTTTACTTACATGGTACATGTTCGGAAAGTAAAAATAGCTCATAGCTGCACGGCCGCTTAGAAGGTGCGTGTAATTAAAATGCAGAAACGGCAAAATTTATTGTATTCTATCAATAAAGTAATTGAATTTTATTTATCTTTAGCTGAAATTTTGGGCTCGGGTTCCGACTTCAAGAATATTGCTCGGGCTCTGGCAGACTCGGATTAAAAGTCCTAGGGCTCGGGCTTCAAAAAATGAGCCCGAATTCATCTCTAACACACAACGCTATAAATAAATAAGTAATTATAATAATAAATTAAAACGAAACAATGGTTCATTTTCCTTATAAATCAAATAAATATGTTGCTGTATTGTGTATAATATTTAAATAATCCTGTACAAAAGAAAAAAAAAAGCTGAAATCTCTACTGCTGTGTCTAATAATTTAATTAACACTTTACAAATATTTTTATTACATATGATTTCTCTGATGAAAACTCCTCCACCCCACCTTTCAGTTTTTCTCTCATTTGAAGGCAATTTACGTTCAACATAAAAAAGTTGTCTGGCAGCTATAAAAAAGATTGAAAGGTGTATTTTAAAATGTAAAGAAGCAGTAAATGAGTCCCGATTTGTAAAAGTTATTACAAAGCAACTTATTTTTTTTCCACAAAAACGCTTTCTGCAAAATTCTCGTGTGACAAATATTATTCCTTTTCAAACACTTTTGAGAACACAAATTTCGGTTTCCCGTCCCAACCCAATTTATTTTCCCCTTCTCATGCGTACTCTACGTACAACCCCCCCCCCTTAAGAATAGCCCTCTTGCCCAGCGGGATAGTAATTTATCATTCTCTCCCCTACAAGCAGGGCAGCGGCTAGCTCGTGCAATGACCCAGATGGCGCACTATTACGGCGGAGAATTTTCACAGAAATGTAGACTCGATAGTTTTAACTTAGAATCTTTACTGATTCAGTGTTTTCGCTCTGTTTCGGTGAATATGTATACGATCGTTGAGATTCGTTAGTTTTTCGAATCTTCTATCGACTCAGAGTCGAAAGGAGTCGAAAAGAGTTGAAAGGATGTTTCATTTAATTGAGTTTTTTTTTTTCGAATCTTCTATCGACTCAGAGTCGAAAGGCAGTCGAAAAGAGTTGAAAGGATGTTTCATTTAATTGAAGTTTTTTTTTCGAATCTTTGGTGTTTCATTTCTTGGTTGGTGGTCGGATTTAAAGTTTTATCTGTCTGTGGTGTGGAGTGGGTCGAACATCGTTTGCTTTTGGCGGGGGCATAGGCGTTTACTTCCTAAGGGCAAGAGGGGTCAATCCCCCCCCCCCGAAAAAAAAATTAAGAAAATTCAAGTATCAGAGCTATTTATAATAATGATATTTTCTACAATCGGAAACATTTTGTCACCCCATCCAAATATTACATGCCAATTTAGCCAATGCTCGTGCAAGAGGGGGGGTGTCTCAAAGTTGTTTAAACCTTTTTCCTTCGGGGGACTCCCTCCTTCCAACTTGTCCTGGCTGGTTTAATATTTGTTTAAAATTTAATGAAACATCCCTTTTCTACTTTACTTCAATATATGTCCCCCTGCCCCCACCCTCAAAAAAACACACAAAAAAAAAAAAAAAAAAGGAACGTTAAGTTTACATGGTGGCGGGATTTTCATGTGAAGGGAAATAGAGAATGAAATAAAGTTAGGAGGATTGTGCTTGTCACTTTAAACGAAGGATACAGAGGGCGGTATTAAGCGCTCTCAACAAAAGGACTTGTGTAGTAAGTCAAAAATAACATTTTCGCTTTAATGCTGCAGCATATGTTCGTTTGAGATAATTTTTTTTACCTTGTTTTTTCGTTTAAGGGGAATGATTTTATTTTCGTTCGTAATTCAGAGAAATACAAAATAGGTAAGGGCCAAAAGCAGTGGC